>CM035432.1:17179298-17686798 GCA_020310875.1 Ceratopteris richardii | reverse complement strand
GATGTACAACAAAAGGAGTACGAGATGTGATCTATCATCTTGGATCACTTATAAGGTAATTATGATACATTTATATTCAATATGTATGAATATTGGATATCTTTTATTTTTGAATTAACTTCTTTATAATTGTTTTTATGGTATGTATAGGTGGATTACATCCAAAGAGATTGACAAAAACTCGATCCCACAAAAAGAACGTGAATGCAAAGAGCTACTATGTTTGATGCAGAAAGAACTTCCTACTTCATTTTTTGATATTTAGGTTCATTTATTAGTCCATCTTGTAGATGAAATAGAGATTGCAGGTGTTGTCAACACTCCATGGATGTTTTGGGTCGAGCAATTGATGGGAATATTAAAAGGTTATGTGCGACAAAGAGCGAAACCAGAAGGATCCATGGCAAACGGTTGGATGCTTGAAGAGTGCATGTATTACGTTAGTGAGTACCTTGAAAGAGTTCATGAAGAAGCTCCACGTGCATGGACCAACAAGTCTTCTTCAAAAATAACAGATGAGGTATTATCAGGTAAGGGAGTTCCATTCTTATTTTCATTTCAAGAAAAAAATGATGTTTCTACTTTTTTAGCATATGATAGCGAATGCATGCAAGCATTCCTTAGCGAGTACGAACAGGAACTTCAAAATCTCCTAAGTAAAAGGCGAAAAAACAACAGATATAGACATAATCTCGATAATAATGAGATTACAGATATATCTTCTTTCATGGATTGGCTACATAGTCGTTTGCAAGGCACCAATGCAAATAATGAAGAAATCTTAGATGAGCAGAGAGAGTTAATGATAGGTTGTGAACGAAAGGTAACTTTATTTTATTACTTTCTATTTACTAATTAAATTTCTTTTGCAGGCTCGAATGTTCACAAATATGTGGGCTTTTGGACAGCATATTAGAATCAAAGCCATTGATTCTTTACGTAAAACAGAGGATTCTAGTATTGTTGCTTCTTTCAAGCAACTATCACGTGCTAGCTCAAAAGACACGAACCTTATAGATGGCGAACTTGGTTACGTAGGAACTATTGTTGGTATCTACGAAATTTCATTTCATACATTCAAACAGGTAGAAAAAAGAATATATTTTTTATGATAGAGTTAGTTATTTTTTTAAGCACCTAATAATGGGTTTTTGTTTTTAGATATTTTGATAGGTCATTTTGAAGGTTGACTAGTTTTGAGTCGAGTATAAAGGTAGTAATTCCACATTAAGAAAGGAATTATCTAGGTTTTGGGCAATTGATCCTTCCAAGGTAATGCGATCTACTAAAGAACCATATATTCTTCGTAGGCATATTGAACAAGCATTTTTTTATAAAAACCCAGATGCTCACCTTTGGTGGCAAGTCATTCATGTGCAACCTAGAGGTAGGTCATTGTTTGAACAGTTTATTGTTAGAGAGATCGAAGAAAGTCCTCTTGATGATTCAACATCAGATATTGATACATCAACATCTGAAAGAGAAATTAGAATCATTATACGTGATAATGATACTAATCTTTTTTATGAAGAGGATAATTCTCTACATGGTGATTCTACTGATGAGGAAGAGGAATTACCAGAAATCGATATTAATCCATCAATAAATGATGTGACTCATGAGAACACAGATTTAACAATAGAAGAAATAAATGAAATCAATAAGGATAATGAAGATGAGAATATATTGATGTCTTACCAAAATGATGGCAATAATTAAAACATATGAGCAGATTAGATAGTAAATTCTACTCTAGTTATCGATCAATAACTTGAAGCTTCTCAATGGATATCAGATAATACATTTTTTATTAACTTGAATAACGATCAGTCCTACTAGAGAGATGAAATCATGTTCTTTTAAGCTAGAACATGAAGTTCGGGGGTATGCCTAATTATTTTATATATAGCTTTATCTTCGAGGAGCAAATTTTTATCATGTATGTATGCATATGTGTGTGTATTCATGTGTATTATATGTATACATATGTTAATATGCATATATATGTATTTCATGTATATGTATGTGTGTTCATGTGTGTGATATATGTATACATGTGTTAGTATGCATATGTATAATATGCATATGCATTTATGTAAAATATTCATGTATTCATGTAATATATGCAAGTGTTTATAATTGTGTACATGTATATATGTATATGTGTCTATGTGTAAATGTGTACATCTAAATATGTATGCATATATATATATATATATATATATATATATATATATATATATATATATATATATATATATATATATATATATATATATGTGTGTGTGTGTGTGTGTGTGTGTGTGTGTGTGTGTGTGTGCATGTAGGCATGTATATGTGATGTGTACATGTATATATGTATATGTGTCTATGTGTAAATGTGTACATGTAAATATGTATGCATGTATATATATATATATATATATATATATATATATATATATATATATATATATATATATATTTATTTATTTATTTATGTGTGCATTTAGGCATGGATGTGTGCTGCATAATATATCTACTCCATTTTATATTTATGTATGTGTATCTACATGATGTGTATATATCTTTATATATATTATGATCCTCATTGATTTGAGAAGCTATATATAGAGGCATAAGGTTGGGAGGAGAGACATCTCTCTAGTAGGACATCGGAGGAATAGATGCAATGTGTACATATAATTCAATCATATGGCTAAAATGTTGAATTAGAGTTTTTAAATTAGGGGTTTTAAAACCCTAATATCAAAATTAGTGTTTTCAGATTAGGATTTTTGAAATAGGATTTATGTATTTATTTATTTATGTATGCGTATGCATGTGTTGTGTATGTATGTGTATCTATATGTGCATATGCATGTGTTGTGTGTGTATATATATGCATGTGTATATGTATATATGCATGTAAATATGATTATCTGAGTCTATGTGTGTGTATATGATTATGCATGTTTATGTGTATGTGAGTATGTGTATGTGTATGTGAGTATATGTATGTGTCTATGTGTATTCAATATATATGTGTAACTGCATGCATGTGTATGTGTGTGTAAAAATGTGCATGTATGTGTGTGTATGTATAAATATGCATGTATGTGTATATGTGTGTAAATGTACATGTATGATGTATATGTGTGTGTATGCATGTATTTGTACCTCTAGTCTCACTCTTTTCTCTCTCTTTCTCATATACATACATACATACATAAACACACATACTCATCTCCACATATATATACATAAAAGCAGTGCGTACCGTGTATTATCACGACGATGAGCCATAAGTGTCCGCATCTCTTTTAGACACCACTTATGCGAGCATCCGGTCCCAAACTCTGTCTGAAGTGAACTAAGTATGTATTTTTTATCCCTCTCATCATGCTCACTACAAAAATAAAAAAAATCATGTAAATAAAACATAAGATATTTATTTCAATTTATATGTAAAATATATACTTACTTCCACGGTAAGTGGACAAGGTGCAGGTAAGAGTCACATAATGCCTGCATTCTTCTCTTGAACCCCAATCCATTCCCTATGTACACAATGTTCCCCTCTGGCTCTATATCGCAATCTAGTCCTAAGGTGCCTATGGATGTCCTCATAGGCAACTCTGCTCTGCTATCATGATCTAGAGGCAGTATAGGTGTCCTAAAAATAGATAGATAAAAATAAATAAAAATATGTGTTATAATATCATTAAAAAAGTTTATGAAAAAACACATCTATGAGTAGATAGCTGTCTTCCTACATGTGGAGCCGTAGAAGAGCCCTCCTCTGATCATTGAGTAAGCATTTGGATTGTATAATCTAGCTCATCATCGGGCATCACTCAGTAATCATGCATGATGGCCCCTAGAGTATCAGGTGGAACTCTTGCTCTCATAAGACTTTTTATGAGAGTGACTTTCACCTTTCTCTCTCTACTAGGATCCATAATACCTAACATATAAAACAAAATGGGTTAGAAATCAATATATATATATACGTGTACATATGTATGTGTGTATATGTGTATGGTGTATATGTGAGTGTATGGATCTGTGTGTATATGGATCTGTGTGTATGTGTGTATGCATGTAAGCATGTATGTATGCATATGCGTGTGTACGTGTGTGTGTGTGTATGTGTGTGTGTCTATGTGTGCATGTGTGTGTATGCATGTGTATGTGTGTGTAAATCTATGTGTATATGTGTGTGTATGTGTCTATGTGTATGTATGTGTCTATGTGTGTGTATGTGTATGCATGCGCATTATGTATGCATATGTATGCATATGTGTGTGTATGTGTGTGTATGTGCCTATGTGTGTGTATGTGTATGCATGTATCTATGCATATGTATGTGCATTATGTATGCATATGTATGCATATGTGTGTATGCATGTAAGTATGTATGTATGCATATGTATATGCATTATGTATGCATATGTATGCATATGTATGCATATGTATGCATGTATGTGTATGTGTGTATGTCTCTCTATGTGTGTGTGTACGTATATATGTGTGTGTATGTGTGTGCGTGTGTCTATGTGTGTATGTGTATGTGTGTATGCATGTAAGCATGTATGTATGCATATGCATGTGCATTATGTATGCATATGCATGTGCATTATGTATGCATATGCATGTGCATTATGTATGCATATGCATGTGCATTATGTATGCATATGCATGTGCATTATGTATGCATATGCATGTGCATTATGTATGCATATGCATGTATGTGTGTATGTGCATATGTGTGTGTATCTATATATATGTGTGTGTATGCATGTGTATGTGTGTGTAAATGTGTGTGGATGTGTGCGTGTAAGTGTGTGTGTCTATGTCTGTGTATATTTGTGTGTATATGTATGTGTGTGTGTGTGTCTATGTGTATATGTGTGTGTGTGTCTATGTGTGTATGTGTGTGTGTGTCTATGTGTGTATATACGTGTGTATCTATATATATGTGTCGGTGTGCATGTGTATGTGTGTGTGTAAATGTGTATGGATGTGTGTGTGTAAGTGTGTATATGTCTATGAGTGTATGTGTTTATGTGTGTGTATGTGTCTATGTGTGTGTATGTGTCTATGTGTGTATGTGTATGCATGTATGTATGCATATGCATGTGCATTATGTATGCATATGTGTGTGTATGTGTGTGTATGCATTATGTATGCATATTTGTGTGTATGCATTAAGTATATGTATGTATGCATGTGCATTATGTATGCATATGTGTGTGTATGCATGTAAGTATGTATGTATGCATATGCATATGTATGCATGTATGTGTATGTGTGTGTATGTCTCTCTATGTGTGTGTATCCATATATGTGTGTGTATGTGCATTTGTGTGTGTATGTGTGTGCCTGTATGTGTTTATATGTGTGTATGCATGTGTATCTGTGTGTATGCATCATTATGTGTGTATGTGTCTATGTGTGTGTATATATGTGTGTGTATGTGTGTGTGTATGTGTGTGTGTGTCTATGTGTATGTGTGTGCATCTATGAGTGTGTATGTGTTTATGCATGTGTATGTGTCTATGTGTGTGTATGTGTCTATGTGTGTATGTTTATGCATGTATGTATGCATATGCATGTGCATTATGTATGCATATGTGTGTGTATGTGTGTGTATGCATTATGTATGCATATGTGTGTGTATGCATTATGTATGCATATGTGTGTGTATGCATGTAAGTATGTATGTATGCATATGCTTATGCATTATGTATGCATATGTATGCATGTATGTGTATGTTATGTCTCTCTATGTGTGTGTATGCATATATGTGTGCGTATGTGTGTACGTGTATGTGTGTATGCATGTGTATGTGTGTGTATGCATCATTATGTGTGTGTGTGTGTCTATGTGTATGTGTGTGCGTCTATGAGTGTGTATGTGTTTATGCGTGTGTATGTGTCTACGTGTGTGTATGTGTCTGTGTGTATGTGTATGCATGTATGTATGCATATGCATGTGCATTATGTATGAATATGTGTGTGTATGCATTATGTATGCATATGTGTGTGTATGCATTAAGTATGTGTATGTATGCATGTGCATTATGTATGCATATATGTGTGTATGCATGTAAGTATGTATGTACGCATATGCATATGCATTATGTATGCATATGTATGCATGTATGTGTATGTGTGTGTATGTCTCTCTATGTGTGTGTATGCATATATGTGTGTGTATGTGTGTGCATGTATGTGTGTGCATGTATGTTTGTGCATGTATGTGTGTGTGTATGTGTATATGCATGTGTATGTGTGTGTATGCATCATTATGTGTGTATGTGTCTATGTGTGTATGTGTCTATGTGTATGTGTATATGTGTGTTTGTATGTGTGTGTGTCTATGTGTATGTGTGTGCGTCTATGAGTGTGTATGTGTTTATTTGTGTGTATGTGTCTATGTGTGTGTATGTGTATATGTGTGTATGTGTATGCATGTATGTATGCATATGTGTGTGTATGTGTGTGTATGCATTATGTATGCATATGTGTGTGTATGCATTATGTATGTGTATGTATGCATGTGCATTATGTATGCATGTAAGCATGTATGTATGCATATGCATATGCATTATTTATGCATATGTATGCATGTATGTGTATGTGTGTGTATGTCTCTCTATGTGTGTGTATGCATATATGTGTGTTTATGTGTGTATGCATGTGTATGTGTGTGTATGCATCATTATGTGTGTATGTATCTATGTGTGTACATGTGTGTATATGTGTGTGTGTATGTGTGTGTGTATGTGTGTGTGTATGTGTGTGTGTCTATGTGTATGTGTGTGTGTCTATGAGTGTGTATGTGTTTATGTGTGTGTATGTGTCTATGTGTGTGTATGTGTCTATGTGTGTATGTGTATGCATGTATGTATGCATATGTGTGTGCATGTGTGTGTATGCATTATGTATGCATATGTGTGTGTATGCATTATGTATGTGTATGTATGCATGTGCATTATGTATGCATATGCATTATGTATGTGTATGTATGCATGTGCATTATGTATGCATATGTGTGTGTATGCATGTAAGTATGTATGTATGCATATGCATATGCATTATGTATGCATATGTATGCATGTATGTGTATGTGTGTGCATGTCTCTCTTTGTGTGTGTATGCATATATGTGTGTGTATGTGTGTGTATGCATCATTATGTGTGTATGTGTCTATGTGTCTATGTGAGTGTGTGTATATGTGTGTGTCTATGAGTGTGTATGTGTTTATGTGTGTGTATGAGTCTATGTGTGTGTATGTGTCTATGTCCGTATGTGTATGCATGTATATATGCATATGTGTGTGTATGCATTATGTATGCATATGTGTGTGTATGCATTATGTATGTGTATGTCTGCATTATTTATGCATATGTGTGTGTATGCATATATGTGTATGTGCATGTATATGTGTGTGTATGCATGTATATGTGTGTGTATGCATGTATATGTGTGTGTATGCAACATTATATGTGTATGTGTGTATATGTGTGTGTATGTGTGTGTGTCTATGTGTATGTGTGTGTGTGTGTCTATGTGTGTATGTGTGTGTGTGTATGCATATGTATGTGTGTGTAAGTGTGTGTGTTCGTGCATACCTGGCTTCAATGATGATACCTTGCTCTCTCTCGCTCTCTCTATCTCTCTCGCTCGCTCTCTCTCTCTCTCTCTCTACAAGAGGTATTCACAGGTATTCACATATGACTTATGGATAGTCACACCCAAGTTGTGGAGTAAAACTTTGCTATTTGGTCAAGCATCAAGGCTTGCCAAATGTACCAATAGCTCCCCCTCAAGGCTAAGATGCTTGAGTCTTCATTCCATAGGTATCTCCTGCAAATTAATCATAGATTTGAACCTGTTGAGTTTGCTTCCATCAAGTGATTTGGTCATCATATTTGCACATTGCATCTGTGTAGACACATAAGACAATTGTATTTCTTTGCTTGCAATATTTTCTCACAAAGTGATAGTGGACCCCTACATGCTTAGTTTCTGGCATGAAAGATAGGATTAGTAGATAAATTTAATGAACTCATTTTGTCTTCAAATATATTTGGAGTGCCAAAATCTAGCCCTAGATCTGTATATAGGGTCTTGATCCACATTGCTTCCTAAGTTGCATTTGCCAATCCTCTGTATTCAACTTTAGTTGAAGAGAGTGCTACAATAGGTTGTTTCTTGGAAGAACAAGAACTGAGCTTTGTACCTACAAAAGATAGATATCTAGATGTACTTCTCCCATCATCTTTTGATCCTGCCCAATCTGCTTCAGTGAAAAGCTTTACACTTAAATCATATGTGTAAGGGTAATATAACCCCTCATTGATTTTTCCCTTTAGATACTTTAATATCATTTTGGCTACATCCATCTGAAGTTTCCTTAGAGTGTGCATGAATTGGCTAAGCATACTTACTCCATAATAGATATCAACCCTAGTTAAGGTGGCATAGTTCTCTTCCAACTAGACTTTGATAGCTTCTAATGTCTTCAATTGGTTCTCGTTCATGGGCACTTAAATTGTGATTGACCTCCATGGGAGTACTTGCAACCTTAGTGTCCTGCATTTTGAACTTTGCAATCATATCTTTAATGTATTTCCTTTGTGTAAGAACCATCCCTTGATTTGTATAGACAAATTCTAATCCAAAAACGTAAGTGAGAAATCCAAGATCACTTCTCTTGATTTCTTCCTTCATTTGGGATTTGATCTTCTTAATTCCATCTGCATCATTACCTATAAGAATGATATCATCTACATACACACACAAATATATAACTTCAGAGTTACTCTTCTTATTGAAGAGTGAAGAATCAGCTTTGCTCAATTTGAATCCTTTGTCCTGCAAGAATGTAACAAGTCTATGGTTCCAAGCTCTAGGAGCTTGCTTGAGACCATAGAGAGATTTTTTGAGAGGATGTGATTTATCAACAAATCCAGGAGGTTGTGCCATGTAGAACTCCTCTGAAATCCAACCATTTAAGAATGCAATTTTTACATCCAACTGATAGAGGTTCCAATTCCTTGAAGCAGCTATACTCATGAGAACTCTGATTATTGGCATCTTTACCATGGGAGAGAGGGTCTCCTCATAGTCAATCTCTAGGGTGTAAGAAAACCCTTTAGCCATAAGCCTTGCTTTGTACCTATTAATTGAACAATTAGAATTCTTTTTTACCTTATAAATCCACCTAGATCTTATGATCTTCATGGATTGTTTCTTGGGAACTAGGTCCCAAGTGTGATTCTCTTGGAGTGCTTGTATCTTTTCCTCCATTTCTTCTTTCCACTCTGATTTCTTGTTTGCTTCTTCAAAGGTTGATGGCTGTTCTCAGTTAATATCTTGAGCAATATAGATTGAGCTTTTAGTGACCAGAGTGTTGGAGTTTATTGACCTCCAAAGTATAGCAGGAAGTAGGTGGAACCCCCTAGGAACAAGTTGACCTTCTCACAAACTTCATCATAGAAAACCAGTCATGCTTGCAGAGCTTACTAATCTCTACTCACTCAAACGTTTTTAAAACTGTTTTAACCACATATACTAGAGACCAAGAGCTTTCCAATGAGCCAAAGAACACTCAATTTGGATAAATACTCAATGAGCTATGACCTCTGCAATATGCAGCTTTAATGGAGACCTTGAAACAGAGATGAACCTGAGGACATACATCACTTGCAGAGACTACTGCTCTTAACTCACAACTCCAATGAATCTGAAAATTTCCAGAATACAAATAGACTTGGAGAGCTTTCTAACAAGCCAAAGAACACATGATTTGGATACATACACAAGGAGATATGACCTCTGCAAGTTGGATGTTTAATGGAGACCTTCAGCAGGGATAAAAAACAGAGAACACACACTACTTGCAGAGAGTGTTGCTCTCAGCTCACAAATCCAATGATTATGAAAATTTGTATTATGAAAGTAGACAAGAAGAGCTTTCAAATGAGCTATCAAACATGTAATTTGGATATATAATGAGGGAGATACAAGCTCTGCAAGCTCTGCATACAAAAACTAGAGTAGCATAGAGATACTCTCTTGGACATCCCACAAGATCACGACTTTTCTCCTCTTTTTATAGCATGCGAAACTAATCTAAAACCTTCCTAATACATCTAAATTCGTGGTAGACACTTGGATGGAGGTATTACATGACTCAAGTGCTCAAATAAGCAAAGTATTGATGGACTTTGAGAACTAGCCACATCGACCTTCCACTAGGACACCACTGAAGCTCCCTTGTGACTCACTAATTTGACTCACCATGTTCTAGAACTCACGTGGTATTTTTGCTAAATTTTATGAATAATATGAACCTTCTTGAAGTATTTGAAGACTTCCCAAAGGTATTTACATAATTTGAAACTTGTACCCTACATAAAACAAATGTTCGCAACATTCTCCCCCTCAAGTTTCAAAGGGTATTTCCTTCATGCCAAGAATATAGTTGAATCTTTGAAGCTTTGGTCCATCCAAGGATTTGGTGAAGATATCTGCAACTTGATCCTTTGTTCCAACAAAAGAAACCTGCACTTCATTGTTCATGGTCTTCTCTCGAACATAATGATAGTGAACCTCTATATGCTTTGTTCTAGCATGAAAAATAGGATTTGAGGTCATATGAATGCTGCTCAAGTTATCCCCATATATCAGTGGTACATCAACCTGCACATTCAAGTCATGAAACAACTTTTTAAACCACATAACCTCAGTAGTAGCCAATGCTAAACCTCTATACTCAGCCTCTGTAGAAGATAAAGCAACTGTAGGCTGTTTCTTTGAACTCCATGTTAATGTCTTGTTTCCTGCTATTACCACATATCCACTTGTGGATCTTCTGTCATCTTTGCTTCCAGCCCAATCTGCATCACTAAAGACTTTAAGAGTTAGATCAACATCATGACTATAAAATAATCCTTCGTTCATGGTACCTTTCAAATACCTAAGCACTCTTTTCGCTGCATGCATATGAGGTACTCTAGGTTCATGCATAAACTGTGACAATACTCCCACTGCATATATCAGGTCTAGTTTTTGTTGCATAAATCAAAGATCCTACCATGGATCTATATACATTCATATCATGCAACTCATCACCTTCCTTTGTACTCAGCTTTACATTACATTCCATTGGAGTAGAAACAAATTTACATTCCTGCATACCAAACCTTTTCAGCATATCACATATATACTTTCTTTGTATCAACCACATACCTTCATCGCTATACACAATTTCAATCCCAAGAAAGTATCTGAGCAAACCAAGATCTGAAATTTTAAATTCCTTTCCCAAATTACCTTTTATCTCATCAATTGCTTTTGCATCATTCCCTGTAATCAACAAGTCATCCACATAAATGCATACATAGACACACATGCCATCTACATGTTTTACATAAAGTGAAGGATCAGCATGACTCGCTGTGTATCCTTGCAGCATAAGATACTTTACCAACCTTGCATTCCATGCCCTTGGTGCCTGCTTAAGACCATACAATGCCTTCTTTAACTTGCATACATGATTAGGATATTTTGTATCCACATAACCATCTGGTTGTGACATATACACTTCTTCATTTAACTCACCATTAAGAAAGGCATTCTTTATATCGAGTTGATATATATTCCACCTTTTACTTGCAGCTAAAGCCAACAAAGTTCTCACCGTTGCCATATTTGCTACTGGACTAAATGTTTCCTCATAGTCCACACCTTGAGTTTGATTATATCCTTTTGCTACAAGTCTAGCCTTATATCTAGACACACTACCATCACTATTTCTTTTAATCTTAAAAACCCACTTGCAACCAATTACCTTTTGCTTTGGTGTACTTGGAACTAAATTCCAAGTCTTGTTATCCTGAAGTGCTTCCATTTCTTCTCTTATTGCTTTCTCCCACTTTTCATCTCCTTTGGCCTCATCATAACATGTGGGTTCATTTTCCTGCTCAACTTTTGTCATAAAAGCATAATGAGTATTCATGAAAGATTCATAAGTATACCTTTGAGGTTGCTTACTTACTCTTGAAGTTCTTCTTACCTCCAATGTAGATGCTCTTCCTTTCTTATTAGGAACCTTTGATGATTCTCCATACTCACATACATCACTAATTTCCTCTCCTTCATCATTAACTTCAACAAGTTTGAGTTTACCTTTACTTTTAACACTTGGAGGTGACTCTTGCCTTAATCTTCCATTGAAAGGTGATCCTCTTTCTTCATCTAGACCACTCCTTTCATCATTTAAACTTCCTGATGGCTGAACTATGCATTCATCTCCTTCAACCACACCTTCTTCATTTTCATCCATGACCTGCAAACAATTCTTATCTGCATACCATGAAAGTGATTCATCAAAGTTTACATTTCTTCACACGACAACCTTATTGGTATGAGGATTATAGCATCTATATCCTCTTTGAGTATCTGCATAACCAATAAATATACATTTTTCTGATTTTGCATCAAGTTTAGATCTCACCTCACTAGGTACATGTACATAACATACACAACCAAATACTTTCAAATGACTTACACTTGGTTTCCTTCCATGCCATACCTCATATGGTGTCAAATGATGAACTCCAGCAGTCGGAACTCTATTCATAATGTAAAAACTTGTGCTAACAGCTTCAGCCCAAAAATAATTAGGCAAACACATATCATTAAGCATACTTCTAGATGCTTCTGCTATGATTCTGTTTCTTCTTTCTGCGACTCCATTTTGTTGTGGAGTATACCTGCATGTAAGTTCTCTTTTGATACCTTCATCATACAAAAAATCAGTAAAAGCTTGAGAGAAATACTCTCCCCCTCCATCAGACCTTAGCTTCTTAATATACCTTCCTGTTTGCTTTTCGACATATGATTTGAACTTCTTGAAACAATCAAAGACCTCACTCTTATGTTTAATGAAATACACAAATGTCATTCTACTATGATCATCAATGAATGATACATAGTACTTATTACCAATCAAGGATGCCTCTTTAGTAGGTCCCCACACATCTGTGTGTATGAGATCTAGCAAACCATCACTTACATAACTTGAATGCTTGAAAGGTTGTCTACTCTGCTTACCCATTTGACATGCTTCACAAAGATGCACCATATGTTGCTTAGTAAGATCAGGTAATCCTTCAACAATCCTCTTCTTTGATAGCTCCTTTAACCTGTGTACATTCATGTGTCCAATCCTTTTGTGCCATAGATCAAGCTCTGCTATTCGATGCATACCATAAGAGAAATAGTTTGTATGATTTGGGTTTACCTTGAATGTAAACAATCTACCTTGTTTTTGACCTCTAGCAATTAGCCTCCTTTGCTTTGGATCCTCAATGAAGCAACCTGCATGATTAAATCTCACTTGTAGACCTTTTTCTACCATTTGACCAACCGACATCAAATTCTTAGTGATCGTTGGCACATAAAGTACATCCTTCAAGCAATTTTTCTTGCTCTTATCCTGCATAACAACATCTCCAACCTGCATAATCTTATGTGTTGTATCATCTCCTGTTTCAACATGACCTTTACATGACGGATTATGCATATTAGAAAACCATGAAGCATCATGAGACATGTGATTAGAACAACCACTATCTACATACCATACATCACTATTGGAATTCATCTTAGTTTCTACATTCATCATAAGAAGAGAATCATAATCATCACTTTTACCTTCAACTGCATAATTTCCTTGTTGTTTACCTCTTCTTGAATAGCCTCCTCTTCGATTACCACCTTGATTATTTTCATTTTGATAACAATCTTTGGCATAGTGTCCATACCTTCCACATATATAGCAATTGTTCTTATTATCTTCACTCCTTTGTCTTTGGTTGTAGTTGTAGTAGCCTCTCGTACCTCTAGCGCTTGATCTTCCTCTTCCTCTTGTGTTGAAGAAGCCACTTGAAGTCCTTTGATCATCGATCCTTCTTCCTCGACCTCTATTTGAACCTCTTCCACCTCTGTTTCCACCTCTTGATGATCCTACATAAAGAGCTTGTCCTTGAGATCCTTTTTGATTTGAAGTAGAACCATTTAGATTCATCTCCTCCGTGACCATGAGGGCAATAAGTTGATCAAAATCTGGTAATTCTCCTCTGACATAAACTGAAGTAATGAAGGGTTTCCATCTCTCATCATCTTTGAGTCCGTTGAGAGTATGTGCAACCAAGTCGTCCTCCTCCACATGAGCTTGAATTGATCCTAGTTGATCTGCAATCTCTTTAACTTTCAATATGTAATCATTGACCGATGTCCTTGTATCTTTCTTTATGTTATTCAACTCATTTTTGAGTTGAATCTTCCTTGCTCTTGTACCTGTAGCATACAACCTTTCCAATGCAAGCCAAACATCTCTACTTGTGTCTAGATCTTGTATGTGTCCTACCATTGAATCTTGAATATTTTGTGATAAAATGAATATAACCCTTTTGTCTCTCTCATTCCAATGTCTAAACTCCCTCAATTGTTGCTGATTTGGGTCCTCTGGTAATGTGGGTTTGATATCTGTGCCGTCAATCAAACCATACAAGCCTCTACCTTGCAAGTATGCTGTGATTCTAAACTTCCATGCCTGATAATTTGTCTTATCAAGCTTCTCTATTTGTGCATGTTGGTCTCCCATAATACAAATGCTAAGCTTCCTCCTTTAAGCCTCCTTTCCAATGTGTGTGATGAGAAAAAATATAATATTTACCTTGTAAATGAGGTATGTGCACCTTTCTTTGCTTGGATGTTGCTTCAGATGCCTCCTTGCAATCTTCTTCTACCTTTGTGTAGTGTTGATGATGAACTGCTTCTTTGATAGCTTCAAATTCTTCGTCAAGGTATGATAACCTTCTCCAAGCCTCCAAGTACTTGCTCTGATACCAATGTTGGAGTTTATTGACCTCCAAAGTATAGCAGGAAGTAGGTGGAACCCCCTAGGAACAAGTTGACCTTCTCACAAACTTCATCATAGAAAACCAGTCATGCTTGCAGAGCTTACTACTCTCTACTCACTCAAAAGTTTTTAAAACTGTTTTAATCACATATACTAGAGACCAAGAGCTTTCCAATGAGCCAAAGAAAACTCAATTTGGATAAATACTCAATGAGCTATGACCTCTGCAATATGCAGCTTTAATGGAGACCTTGAAACAGAGATGAACCTGAGGACATACATCACTTGCAGAGACTACTGCTCTTAACTCACAACTCCAATGAATCTGAAAATTTCCAGAATACAAATAGACTTGGAGAGCTTTCTAACAAGCCAAAGAACACATGATTTGGATACATACACAAGGAGATATGACCTCTGCAAGTTGGATGTTTAATGGAGACCTTCAGCAGGGATAAAAAACAGAGAACACACACTACTTGCAGAGAGTGTTGCTCTCAGCTCACAAATCCAAGGATTATGAAAATTGGTACTATGAAAGTAGACATGAAGAGCTTTCAAATGAGCTATCAAACATGTAATTTGGATATATAATGAGGGAGATACAAGCTCTGCAAGCTCTGCATACAAAAACTAGAGTAGCATAGAGATACTCTCTTGGACATCCCACAAGATCACGACTTTTCTCCTCTTTTTATAGCATGGGAAACTAATCTAAAACCTTCCTAATACATCTAAATTCGTGGTAGACACTTGGATGGAGGTATTACATGACTCAAGTGCTCAAATAAGCAAAGTATTGATGGACTTTGAGAACTAGCCACATCGACCTTCCACTAGGACACCACTGAAGCTCCCTTGTGACTCACTAATTTGACTCACCATGTTCTAGAACTCACGTGGTATTTTTGCTAAATTTTATGAATAATATGAACCTTCTTGAAGTATTTGAAGACTTCCCAAAGGTATTTACATAATTTGAAACTTGTACCCTACATAAAACAAATGTTCGCAACACAGAGAAGTGTCGAATCCATACCTTTCTGGCTTCTTCTTTTCCCTAGTTGATCTCCTTATTCTTTGTTGAGAGGATTATGCCATGTCCCTCAAGTCTTGCATTTTCTCTTTATGCTTGTTGTTCCATACCTTGACGTTCCTTCTTGTTGTCTTCTGATCATCATCAGAGTCATTTGAATCTTCATGTTGTTGATCATTTACCTTTTGAAGTGTTGGAAAGTCCTCCTCTAGGTCATAAGGTAGCTTGACTTTTCTGCAATCCTCTTCAAACCATGAGTTGTTTTCATCAAAGACAACATCTCTACTAACAGTAAAGCCTTTAGTACTTGGATTATACAACTTGTACCCTTTTTTATTTAGATCATATCCTATAAACACACATTTCTCTGGCTTAGGATCCATTTTACCTCTGATTTGTGATGGAACATATGCATAAGCTATGCATCCAAATATTTTGCAATGATCTAGGCTAGGTCTCCTTCCATTCCAAGCTTAATATGGTGTCCCATCCAATGCTTTAGATGGGAGCCTGTTGATGAGATAAGTGGCTGTAGACACAACCTCTTCCCATAGATAGTTGGGTAATGTTTTCTCATTAATCATGGCCCTTGCTGCTTCCACATTGGTCCTATTCCTCCTTTTGCCTACTCCATTTTGTTTAGGAGTTACTTGGTAGTAATCTCTCTTTTGATGCCTCTATCTTGGAGATATGCATCAAACTCATGGGAGAAGTATTCTCCCCCTCCATCTGACCTTAGCCTTTTCAAGGTTTTCCTTGTTTGGTTTCAACAAGAGCAAGATATTTTTTGAAATAATTGAACACCATCCTTGTGCTTCATAAAATATAGTATAGTCCATCTGCTACAATCATCAATGAATGATACATAGTACTTGGATCTTAAATTTGAAGGGTCTTCGCTAGGTCCCCAAACATCTATGTGGACTAGCTCCAATAGATCACCATGGATGTAACCTTTCTTCATAAAGGGTTGTCTACGAGACTTCCCAAATTGACATGCACTGCACTTATATATCATATGTTGCTTGGATATGCTTGGCAAGCCAAGCACACTTTGATCCCTGCATATTTGCTTCAAACTCCTTTCTCCTATGTGAGCTAATCTTTTGTGCCACCTTTCTAATTTTGATAAGGTTTGTCCTTCATAATTGAAAAGTGCTATATTTCTAGTATCTTGTAACTCAAATGTAAAGAGTCTACCTATCTTTTCTCTTTTTGCTATCCTCTTGTACCCTTGTTGAGGATCTTCAACAAATGCTCCATTTCTTGTGAACCTTTATCCAAAACTTATCAAGTTCTTGGTTATGGTAGGTACATACAATACCTTGCTGAGTAGATTCATATTTCCATATGGATTCTTCACATTTCCAATCTTTTAAACTGAGTGCCTTGTGTCATCTCCTGTCTATACCTCATGCTTGTTCCTTGGATCCTCCAAGTCAGATAACAATGCCCTTCCTGCTACATGATTTGAACAACCAGAATCTATATAGAACACATGCTCATCTACTTTACCTTGCTTCATGGTCATGTTCATCAATAAAAGTGAGTCCTCTTGTTTCCGCTCTTCAATGTAATTGTTGTAGTCTCTTCGTCCTCTATAGCCTCCTTGGTTATTGTAGTTTTTGTAGTTGTTGAAATTTTTGGATATTCCTCTTCCATAGCTTCCTCTATTGAAGCCTCTTCCTCTATGATTTCTAGGGTTCTTGAAACAATTCTCACTTGTATGGTTAGTCAATCCACATACTAATGAAGCGTTTTGGAGGTACCGAATGGAACAACCTAATGAGGTAGGTTCCATCATGATTTACTAATTCAAGGACCCAAATACACCTGGAAAGGTTGTATACCTACGAGCCGAACAAGTAGAAGACATGTTTATGTAATACAATGCATTTGGACTAACGTTAAAGAATATGGCTTTAACTTGGTTCCAACCATTTCAACAAAGGCAATTTAGAGATACTCATCACTTTTTAGAGTCATTCATCACGGAATCTCTAAAAGTGGAATCAAACATGATACTTCTTTGTTGATTCACAGCTTCAAATTGACCCCTCAAGAAACAATCAGACTTGTGGGATGTAGGTTTAGACAATATGTTGAGAGATGTCCGATGCAAGAGTTACCCTCACAAGCCAAGCAAGTATCATTGTTTTTAGATGGCCTCTTAAGCTCTAAACCATGCTCCTATGTATACTTGAATGAACCTAGAACACTAGAGCAATGTGTAAGAATTTGTATAGACATTGAGGACAACCTAGGAGATGAGTTGAAAATCTCAAAGCTCTATAAGCACTCGAATTGGTCATCTCTAGCATCCTCAAAACTCTCTAGCTCGATAGAGGGCCTAGCAGAAAAAGTGGCCCAGAAACTAGGAGTTTCTAACAAACAGATGCCTAGGTTGACAACAAACAAGCGTTGTTACACCTGTGGTGGTGATCATATGGCAAATGTGTGTCCCAATGAACCCAACTGCAAGCCAACCCTAGTGGCCAATGCTGTATGATTGAGAGACGATACACGAATCACACTTCCTAGGTGTTGAGCCCATAAAAGTCACGTTGGTCAAAGTCAATTGTGGCCAAAGTCAAAAGGTCAAAGTCAACTAGTCAAAGTCAACAAGTGCAAAGTCAAAGTGCTAAAGTGTAGGTGTCAAAGTGCACAGGTAGTGCACAATTAATTGTTGAGCCCATAAAAGTCACGTTGGTCAAAGTCAATTGCGGCCAAAGTCAAAAGGTCAAAGTCAACTAGTCAAGGTCAACAAAGTCAAGGTCAAAGTCAACAAGTGCAAAGTCAAAGTGCTAAAGTGCAGAGGTAGTGCACAATTAATTGTCCACAAAGGGTAAATTGGAGAAAGTGGGTTGCGGGTTGCAGAGGTATTTTCTCTAATTTCCTTAAGGTTCAAAGTGTTTTTTTAAGTGTTTTGGAAGGTTCAGGTGAACCCCCTCTTATGTGCAAAAGTGAAGACTCAAAAGGAAATGTGAAACGACAGCGTACGCACAGGTGAAAGTATGGTCCCCCCATTAAAATTTTGGGTTTTAGTCTAAAGTCACTAGAGGACAAAACAGTGAGTCGTTGGCTGCCACTTGTGAAGACAATCTTGGGACATCAAAGGGAGCACCAAGATACCATTGCAGTTAGGAGCGTACGTGATTGACACACTCAAATCAAGGCAAGGACCATTCTTGGACCAATCTTAGAGTAAGCAAGAGAAGCATAGTCTAAGTGAAGCAAGAAAGAGAAGTGCAAGGGTCTCCGGTGGGCGACACAGAGAAGTGGAGTTGCAGGAGTGCATAGAGAGTGACTAAGGGATTGTGCAGAGGGTGCTAAGCTAGTCCCCCAAGGATCTCAAGGTCTCTTTGCAGTGTGCGGGTTGTTAGAGTATGATCAATGTCTACCCCTCATGATTGTATGCACATTTTGTAAGGCCCCCTTTATGAGGAGAAGCCAAGCGTGCATTACCCAATTGATGGGAATCCCAACTTGAATGTTGGATGAAGGTCATATTGGACCATGTAAGATATTATAAGGAAAGGGAGTTACCAGGGTCCCCAATTGTGGGGTCCGGGGCAGCGGTGAGCAGCCCCGGCTGGGGGGTCCAAGGGGGCCAGCGGGCCCCCTGGCTGGGGGGTCCCAGGGGGCCAGCGGGCCCCCTGGTGGGGGTCCGGGGGCAGCGCCCCCGGCGCGACGGTAAAGGGAATATTCCATGGAATATTCCCTGTCGGAGTCAGAAATCATTTATATTTGTTAGGTCGGTTCAACCAGTCTAAGCCGTGTATGGCAATTACGCGGGCGGTGGCCGCCCACGCCCTACCGCCCATGTATAGCCGTCCATGGCAGGCCACCCATGATCCTATATATACATGACTTCTGCACTACCTAAGACATTGAGTTGAGCCAGCATACCTCTACCTTGTATCTCCCTATCTAGAGTTGTCTAGATCACCATTTAAGCTCTACCTTGAGAGCGCACGGGTGGACAACGCCATCATCTTTGTACTTGCTGCTAGTAGAAAATTGTTGAGATTCTCCTATATCTGTTATCTTCTCTGCTATTGCTCCTGTGTTATATTGCGTAACTATTGTCTTACATGGTATCAGAGCTGTAAGGTTCGAATAGCTTGAGAAGTATCATTATTTTAGCCTACTAGCAGACTAGAATATCAGTAGATTATTCGAGTGATTACATGATGGCTTCATCGTCGAACACTAGTCTTGGTGCTTCACCTAATGTTAATGCTGCACCTATTCGAATTCGTCCACCTGCATTCACTGAAGGGAAGCTGGATGGAACCAACTATACACTCTGGAAGTTCAAAATTTCTGCAATTTTGGACTCCTATGAATTACTTGACACTGTCATGGGACCGATGGGATTGGATCCAGAGCCTATACCAGTTGAAGATCCAGCAAATTCAAGATTGATGATTCAGCCAGATCCAGATCTTCTACGAGCTTGGAAGAGGCGGAATGCTGATGCATTATGTGCGATTGTCACTAGTGTAAGTGATTCTGTGCTTACTTTAGTTCAACATACTACTAAAGCACATGAGGCTTGGGGCATATTGGCTCGACAATATGAGACCAAGAACCACACTAGGATACAGAATTTAGAAAATCAATTGGCAAATGAAAAGCATTCTGATTCTGAAAAGGCTGAAGATTTTATCAAACGGATAAAGCATCTTCAAGATCAATTGGCTGCAGTTGGTGTTGTTATAACACCAGAAGAGCTAGCTCGAAGATCTGTACGTGTTCTTCCAGCAAAGTATGATGGATTAGTAACAGCCCTTAACACTCAGGTAAGGCCAACTCCTCTTACATTTGAAGAGTTTTGTGCCATGCTTTTAGAAGAAGAGATGCGGCTGAAGAATCGGCAAAGTACAACTGATGCTGCATTCTCAGCAAATGCAAAAGGTAAAGGCTCTTCAGAGGGATCAAAGAAGAAGCCAAAGAAGAAAAAGTTCACAGGAAGTTGCTTCTATTGTGAAAAGAAAGGCCATGCCATCAAGGATTGCAGAAAGAAGCAAGCTGATGAACGGAATGGGACTGTAAAATCATCATGGAAGAACAAAGAGTCTGCAAACAACACAGAGCTGGAACTTTGGGTAGCTATTGAAGAGGTATGTTCATCTGCTCAAGCTCGTGTTGATGAGCCATGGATTTTAGATAGTGGAGCTTCTCGCCATATGACTAGTAAAAAGGATTGGTATAGTTCCCTAGTGCCTCTGCGGGAATCCATCAATGTAGTGGTGGGAAACGACTCCAAGTGTCCAGCTGAAGGAACTGGAACCATCTCTTTTATCACTTCTCCAGGTGTTGAGAAAAAGTTATCCGATGTTCTCTATGTACCTACACTCAAAAGAAATTTGTTGTCAGTTTCTGCAATAACAGATCGTGGACTCGAAGTTCACTTCAATAAGAGTGGTGCGGAAATCATGGATTCATCAGGTAATGTTGTAGGTAAAGGCACACGACGGGATAACTTGTATGAGTTAAGTGCTTTAACTGCTACAGAAGATAAAGATGTAAGCAGGTTATGGCACCAACGATTTGGGCATCTCGGATTTGCAGTTTTGAAGGAGATGCAACGAACAGGGATGGTTGCTCATTTGCCTGCATTTTCAGAGTTGCAGGAACCTTGTGAAGCTTGTATGATGGGCAAGCAACAACGAAAGGCATTTCCAAGAGAGACCAGCAATCGATCTCAAGCTCCTCTAGAGTTGGTACATGCTGATCTCTGCGGTAAAATGTCTACACCTGCTTTAGGAGGATCTTTCTACTTCTTGCTGTTAGTCGACGATTATAGTAGAAAGATGTGGGTTTATTTCATTCGAGAGAAGGCTGATGCTTTTGAAAAATTTAAAGCGTGGCATAAGTATGTAGAAAGTGAATCAGGAAGGAAACTGAAGAAATTTAGAACAGATAGAGGAGGTGAATTCTTGTCAACAGAATTCAACAATTACTGTAAGGAGCATGGTGTGAAAAGGCAACTTACCACAGCTCATACACCTCAACAAAATGGCGTTGTTGAGCGCAGGAACAGGACAGTAGTTGAAATGGCTCGTTGTATGTTAAAGGCTCAAGACATGCCTGATTCATTCTGGGCAGAAGCAGTCAATACAGCAGTCTACATCCTCAATCGAAGCTACACAAAAGCTCTGAAGGGGATGACTCCTCAAGAAGCATATTCTGGTAAAAAGCCTTCAGTTTTGCATTTCAGAATTTTTGGTTGTTTCTGTTATGCACATATTCCTGATTCAACAAGATCAAAGTTGGATTCAAAAAGCAAAAAGTGTGTCTTCCTAGGATATAGTGAAGAGTCTAAAGCATACAGGTTATGGGATCCTGAGGCAAGGAAGATTTTTGTCAGCCGAGATGTGGTGTTTGATGAACGACCACACTTAGTAGAAGATAAAGGTAAATCTACTATCTCATCAAACGGAGAAATATCTCACCTTGTGCCTATCAAAAGACAGGTTAAAGTTGAGGAGGAGGAAACATCTGATGGAGAAATTTCCTCAATAAAAAGCCAACCAATTGTAGCTGCACAGCGTAAGCCACTACCGAAGTGGGCACAACAGCTCTTTGATGATCACAATCCACATGTAGATGCACCAGAATCATCATCGGATGGATTACGAAGATCAAAGAGAATAGAGGAGCAAAGAAGAGCCTCAGAACACATTGTTAACATGGCTCTAATGGCAGATATCATGGGTTCGATAAAGGAACCTACCACCATTGAAGAAGCCATTGATGATCCAGATTGGAGAGCGGCAATGCAGTCTGAGTATGATAGTATACTCAAAAATGATACATGGGATCTAGTCGACTTGCCGCCAAAGAAGAAGGTAATAGGTACTAAATGGATTTGGAAAGCTAAGTATAAAGCTGATGGAACATTAGAAAAGTATAAGGCACGATTAGTTGCACAGGGTTTTTCACAGATTGAAGGATTTGATGTTCAAGAAACTTTTGCACCAACAGCACGCATGACAACTATTCGGACGGTACTTGCAGTAGCTGCACAAAAGTCTTGGCCTATTTTCCAGATGGATGTCAAATCTGCATTTTTGAATGGTCACCTCAAGGAGGAGGTATATGTATCTCAACCACCAGGTTTTGAGGTGCCCAATTCAGAAAATAAAGTTTGCAGGTTGAAGAAAGCTTTGTATGGACTTAAGCAAGCTCCACGGGCTTGGTACCAACGAATTGATCATTTTTTCAAAAATATGGGTTTTGAAAGAAGTACTTCTGATGCTAACTTGTATGTAACGAAAAGGGATAGCAAGCTAGTTGTTGTCATTGTATATGTAGATGATTTGATCATTACAGGAGATCATCAGGAACTCATCAATCAAACTCGGATCAGCTTGGGAACTGAGTTTGAAATGACAGACTTAGGTCTACTCCATTTTTGTCTGGGAATTGAAGTATGGCAAAGGAAGGATGGCATTTTCATCTCACAACAAAAATATTCCAAAGAAATTCTCAAGGCATTTGGAATGATGGACTGCAAACCAACTAGCACACCTATGGAGGTAAATCATAAGCTATCTATGGATGATAACATGCCTGATGTAGATGCTAAGAAGTATAGGAAGCTCGTTGGAAGTCTTATTTTTCTGTGCAACACTAGACCAGACATTTGCTATGCTGTTGGAGTGTTAAGCAGGTTTTCCAACAAACCTAAGGAGAGTCACTGGAATGCTGGAATGCGAATTCTAAGGTACATTGCAGGAACCTTGGATTTTGGTATTTTGTATACCACAGGTGATACACTCCAAGGATATTGTGATTCAGATTGGGCTGGAGATTGTGATTCTAGAAAATCAGTTTCTGGATATTGTTTCTCACTTGGTTCAGGAATATTTTCTTGGGTAAGTAGGAAGCAACCAACTCTCGCACTCTCCTCCACTGAAGCAGAGTACAAAGCAGCTTGTTTTGCTTCTTGTGAGGCAGTCTGGTTAAGGAGAATTCTTGCAGATATAGGCTTTCCATCAAATATGCCAATTGTACTCAAGTGTGATAATCAAAGTTGTATGGCTATTGCAAAGAACCCAGTATTTCATGCTCGCACCAAGCACATAGAAGTACAGTACCATTACATTCGTGAGCTAATTGAAGATGAAATTGTGGAGCTAGAATATTGCCCAACAGAGGCAAATTGTGCTGACATATTCACTAAAGCACTTGGAAGAGAGCAGCTCAACAAGCATCTTCAACAGATGGGCATAGGACCGAGACCTACTTGATTTATCATCGGTAAACATTGAGGGGGGGTGTTAGAGTATGATCAATGTCTACCCCTCATGATTGTATGCACATTTTGTAAGGCCCCCTTTATGAGGAGAAGCCAAGCGTGCATTACCCAATTGATGGGAATCCCAACTTGAATGTTGGATGAAGGTCATATTGGACCATGTAAGATATTATAAGGAAAGGGAGTTACCAGGGTCCCCAATTGTGGGGTCCGGGGCAGCGGTGAGCAGCCCCGGCTGGGGGGTCCAAGGGGGCCAGCGGGCCCCCTGGCTGGGGGGTCCCAGGGGGCCAGCGGGCCCCCTGGTGGGGGTCCGGGGGCAGCGCCCCCGGCGCGACGGTAAAGGGAATATTCCATGGAATATTCCCTGTCGGAGTCAGAAATCATTTATATTTGTTAGGTCGGTTCAACCAGTCTAAGCCGTGTATGGCAATTACGCGGGCGGTGGCCGCCCACGCCCTACCGCCCATGTATAGCCGTCCATGGCAGGCCACCCATGATCCTATATATACATGACTTCTGCACTACCTAAGACATTGAGTTGAGCCAGCATACCTCTACCTTGTATCTCCCTATCTAGAGTTGTCTAGATCACCATTTAAGCTCTACCTTGAGAGCGCACGGGTGGACAACGCCATCATCTTTGTACTTGCTGCTAGTAGAAAATTGTTGAGATTCTCCTATATCTGTTATCTTCTCTGCTATTGCTCCTGTGTTATATTGCGTAACTATTGTCTTACACGGGTGCCAACAGAAGGTATTCATTCCTCCCCCTTAGTGGAAGCTTGGTGCAAGGTGTGCACAAGGATAAGCTTGAAGCAGGTGGAGGTCTGGTGCAGAGGAGTCCGGTGGCAAGAAGACTTTGGGATATTGGGTATTTTGTAATTGAGCACTCTGTGTGATCATGCACAGAAGTATTGGCTTGTATTTTGCTTCAAACATTGTAATTGTCTTACTATAATCAATCGGCAGAAGCTTCCAAGGTGTATTTCCTCTTCTGGTCTTTTCATTTTCTTCTACAAACCCTCAAACTCCTTCTTGTCTAAGAATCCCCCAACAAAATTTGGCACGCCCGGTGGGACCTCCAAGGAGATTTGAGCTTAGGAGAAACCAAGTGCAAAGCATAGAAGAGATCAAGCGTCGACAGAACCACAGTGCTACTTCATCCTACAAAAGGTAAATATTCTTATCAAGTGTCTCATATTCAGTGGGCTATGAGCTGCTCATGACCGCAACCCAGTCCCAAACATTGAGGGTCACCTACAAGCAAACAAGAAGGAAGGTTGTTAGAAGGTCCTCCAGTCCACTATCTTCAACATCATCAGTCAAGAGCATGGCAGGTCAGGTAGACTTGGAAACTTTACTCTCTAGATTAAATATAAAGTTTCCTTCTTTCAAAGGCCTAGCTCAGGAGGATCCGGATGAACACATTAGAAGGTTTTTGGCACTATGTAAGATGGGTAGGGAGGATGCCTTTTTGATTCTCTTCCTTGCCACATTAGAGGGATTAGCTGATAAGTGGTTCAGTCAGTTTGTTGAAAACCATTTTACCACTTGGGATGTGATGAAAGATGCATTTAAAAATCAGTTCCAGCATGGCAACACTGCGGAGATTATCATAGAAGAGCTAGAAAATTTAAGATTGGGTCCACGAGAAAAGTTCCCAGAGTTTGTGACTCGGGCCAAAGCACTAATGGCTAAATTGCCAGATCCACCACATAATTTTTTTGTTAAGAAATGGTTGGCTAAGCCCCTACCAGTGGCCACCCAATGCAAAATAAAGGAATTAGTGTTACCTACAGCCTCCATAGAGGAGTTCATTAACACATCCACACGCTTGGAGCAGATAAGGTACCAGTATGGAGCAACTTCTTCCCAACCAACATATGGTACAGAAATGGAGGATCCAGTGATCTAGCTAAGGAAGGAGCTGGAGGGCTTAAAAAGAAATAAGCCCTACAAAGAGGAGGAGAATTGTTGCTCAGTTGAGAAGGGAGATTGAAGTACTAAAGCTCCAAAAGGAGGAGGAGGCCCAGGTAGAGGAATTGGCTCAGCTGCGACAGGAGTTGCAGGAGCTCAAAGGAGATGGCATCAAGAGTGGACTTTGGTGTTCCATGTGCAGCAAGCAAGGTCACATAGTAAGTGAATGTCCTCTGTTAAGTGTGACTTGCCAGTTATGCACGAAAGTTGGTCATGAGGCCCAGGAATGCCAATCAAGGGGAATGCCTGCAACAACATACTGGACACAAGGAGGACCCCTACCACCAGCAAATGTGATGGAAGCTGCACCCAGTCAAGGTAACACTTATAACCCTAGACAGAGGGATAATTTTGGAAATGGGCCTATAAGGCCAATTATTTGTTTCAGAGGTGGAGACTGTGGGCACTATCAAAATAGGTGCACTCTCCCAGAAAATGCCCCTCCTCGCAGAAACTGCCCAGAGGCCAGAGACCACTATACAAATTGTTGTCCTAAGAATCAAGCCTCTTCATCCAGGCCCCATATTCAAATGATTTCTGTACACAAAGAAGAAGTGTTAGATCAGGTCAATGTGCCATCTCCATCTACCAGGGTGGTGCATTTAGAAGAAATTGAATCTTTTACAGTGCAGACAAGAAGCAAGGGGAAGGCTCCAGTGGAAATAGGTCAAGAATCAATGATTAATGGATTAAACAGAGACAAAGGTGTGTCTGAAGAAAAAGCCACCAAAAGTGCAGATGTAAGGCAAAACGAAAATTTCACAGGTACCAGTGATGCCATTGAATATGCATTCAACAGGGCTCATGAGCAGTTTGATAAGTCAAATGCAGCCCATGCTCTTAAGGAATCAGAAGCTTCCAGACTGCTCAAGTCCATGAAAAAGGAGGTTAGTATTTTTGAATTAATAAAGATGGATGGGAAGTTCAGGTCAGAACTCTTGCAGATAATTGATGAAATGTCCACAACAAGTTTAGTGGCAAAGGCTGCTGTTATGCATAAAGATAAATGTTTAGGGGAAGCACCCCTCACAGATTACAAGAGCCCTCGGCTAACAGTCTCTATTAAAGGTCATGAGTTTCAAGGCGTTATTGTGGATGGTGGTTCTGGCATTAACTTGATGCCTGAATATACCATGAAAAAGATTGGACTATACCCTTCACGACCTGCCAACTTCACTGTAACAATGGCAGACCAAAGCATAGTAAGGCCTATGGGTGTGGTCCCTGGAGTTCCAGTCAAAATACAAGGTACCATCTTTAACTTGGACTTTGTTGTTTTAAGGTTGCCACAGGTAGAAGGAAGTTTCCCCCTGTTAATTGGGAGACCTTGGTTAAGGCATGCCAATGTGTTGCATGACTGCGGCAAGGACACAATGTGGGTAAAGCAGGAGGGAAAAGAGTTGCAGCAGATAATTTTAGAAGAAGGACCAGACAATCAGAGAAATACTAGTATGATGCAGACAATTGGTATTTGTATGGAAGAAGAAGTGGTGGACAACCCAGAAGCAGACCTATTTGAAGGAGCAGATTTATATGAAGATGGAAACATGTTGGCTTGGCTCCATGCAGAAGACCCATCTTCCTGCTATGGAATTTTCCCAAACTCAAGTAGAGAAGAAGCATATGAAGAAAAAGAGGAAATCACTCAGGTTGAAACAGTCTCAGTCAAAGGCCATGGAAAAGAGAAGAAAAGCAAAGTCCTTAAGTGCAACCGTGATGAAGATGCTTCAAATCATATGTCAATGGCCACTGTTTTATGGATACTGGTATGGATATCATCTATTGTGTCAATTTTTATGATAGTAAGTGCAAGGCTTTACAATGATGTGGACGGAGTACCTGCAAGTCTTTGGAAACAAAAGATGCAGTATGGAGGAGATAATATTGTACTGAAGGATTTAAGGTGGGTCTATCAACGCATCACCAAGCCCAAAAAGAAGATAAAACAAATGAAGTGCAACAAAATTGAAGGTTATGGAGGAGTTTTTCGGGGTCAACATATAAAGATCATGGCTAAAGGCCTATCATCAAGCCACATGAAGAATTATGGATCACCTGGAACCTGCAAAATTTGTCCAGGTTGTACATAGTCTTTTCTCGTCATTTTTACTTACGTTTTAGTAGTTTTCTTTATCCATTTCATGCTTGTTTCTTGAGTTTTTAGCAAATGTAGCAGCCATTTCATCAACTTTGCAAAAGTACAAGTTTTTGGAATTTTTAGGAGTCTTTTCAGAATTTTTCAAGCATTTTTTAGAGTTTTTTCTAGCATTTTTCTCCTTTTCACGTGTCTTTTTCTTG
Organism: Ceratopteris richardii; assembly: GCA_020310875.1. Classification (NCBI taxonomy): domain Eukaryota; kingdom Viridiplantae; phylum Streptophyta; class Polypodiopsida; order Polypodiales; family Pteridaceae; genus Ceratopteris; species Ceratopteris richardii. The sequence continues at coordinate 17,658,295 of CM035432.1, read as the reverse complement.
CCACATTTGGGGAATAAAGGAAGCTCTCTGTGGTTTTTGAGAAACTGGCCTAATACTCTAGGAAATTTTTTCAAAATTTTTTGAAGATTTTTTGGATTTTTTTTGCAATTTTTTTGGATTTTTAATGTATTTTTCTTTGGTTTTTTTGATAATTAAAAAAAAACACAAAAAAAACAAAAAAAAAAGGGCCCCTAGGGCGTTTCCTTATTTTTTTTTGGCACACAAAAAAAAAAAAGCCCCCCCCCCCCCCCCCCTGGTTCTGACAGCCCCCTCCCCCCCCCCCCCCCCCCCCCCAGTTCTGACAGCCCCACCCCGGTTCTGACAGCCCCCTCCCCCCCCCCCCCCCCCCCAGTTCTGACAGCCCCCCCCCCCCCGTTCTGACATTATTTTATTTTATTTTCTTTTATTTTATTTATTTTATTTTATTTTATTTTATTATTTATTTTATTAATTGTGTCTGAGCGTTAAAAAAAAATTATATATATATTTTTAATATATAATTATTATTATTATATATTTTTTTTACTTTTTATGGCTCAAAGCTTTTGGCTCTGGATTGTGCCTCGGTTGGCCATTTTTTACAAAAATGGAGTCCTTTTCATGTTTTTTGGCACCTCTGGACTCAGTTTTTGACTTTATTTTTCCAAATTCCCACTTTTTCTTTGACTATTGGTCCAAACCCACATGTTTTGCGCACACTTACCACATGTTTTTATTTCACCACATTGGCCACATTGTCTTTTATCACCTCCTCTCACCATATGTTTCAATATTTCCCATATGCTCCCTCTGTAGCTCTCTTGTTTGGTCATTTTTCCCCTCTCCAGACCCCATAATCCTTCTACCTATCCCTCCCTTTACACATCTGCCCAGCCAAATCCTTAACCCTCCGGAACCTATCCCTATCAGCCCCATCAGACCTTCCTTTCCCATCCTTTCTACCCTCCCATTGCAACCCTTTGCTTTTCCATGGCAAAATCCAGTTTTTGGTTCTTCTCTGGTGCTTGTTCTCTCCTGCTTTTGGTGGAATTGGTTGCTGCTCAGATGTCCTCTTCCAGTTTTGCAGCTCCATTATCATGGTGTCTTATATGCTCAGAGTTTTGGCTATAGCTCTCCGGGACGGAGAGCACATTAGGTGGTGGGCAACTGTTGAGCCCATAAAAGTCACGTTGGTCAAAGTCAATTGCGGCCAAAGTCAAAAGGTCAAAGTCAACTAGTCAAAGTCAACAGGTGCAAAGTCAAAGTGCTAAAGTGCAGGTGTCAAAGTGCACAGGTAGTGCACAATTAATTGTTGAGCCCATAAAAGTCACGTTGGTCAAAGTCAATTGCGGCCAAAGTCAAAAGGTCAAAGTCAACAAAGTCAAGGTCAAAGTCAACAGGTGCAAAGTCAAAGTGCTAAAGTGCAGGTGTCAAAGTGCACAGGTAGTGCACAATTAATTGTCCACAAGGGGTAAATTGGAGAAAGTGGGTTGTAGGTTGCAGAGGTATTTTCTCTAATTTCCCTAAGGTCCAAAGTGTCTTTTTAAGTGTTTTGGAAGGTTCAGGTGAACCCCCTCTTATGTGCAAAAGTGAAGACTTAAAAGGAAATGTGAAGGTATGTGAAGCGGCAGCGTACGCACAGGTCAAAGTATGGTCCCCCCATTAAAATTTTGGGTTTTAGTCTAAAGTCACTACAGGACAAAACAGTGAGTCGTTGGCTGCCACTTGTGAAGACAATCTTGGGACATCAAAGGGAGCACCAAGATACCATTGCAGTTAGGAGCGTACGTGATTGACACACTCAAATCAAGGCAAGGACCATTCTTGGACCAATCTTAGAGTAAGCAAGAGAAGCATAGTCTAAGTGAAGCAAGAAAGAGAAGTGCAAGGGTCTCCGGTGGGCGACGCAGAGAAGTGGAGTTGCAGGAGTGCATAGAGAGTGACTAAGGGATTGTGCAGAGGGTGCTAAGATAGTCCCCCAAGGATCTCAAGGTCTCTTTGCAGTGTGCGCGTGCCGACAGAAGGTATTCATTCCTCCCCCTTAGTGGAAGCTTGGTGCAAGGTGTGCACAAGGATAAGCTTGAAGCAGGTGGAGGTCTGGTGCAGAGGAGTCCGGTGGCAAGAAGACTTTGGGATATTGGGTATTTTGTAATTGAGCACTCTGTGTGATCGTGCACAGAAGTATTGGCTTGTATTTTGCTTCAAACATTGTAATTGTCTTACTGTAATCAATCGGCAGAAGCTTCCAAGGTGTATTTCCTCTTCTGGTCTTTTCATTTTCTTCTACAAACCCTCAAACTCCTTCTTGTCTAAGAATCCCCCAACACTAGGACTTCGGATACAACAAACAAGTAGTACGATAGAACTACCCGCAAGCATACCCCCAACCAAGTAGGTATCAAGGTCAATACAATGCTCAGCCTCATTACTATAGGCCTCCATAGAACTATCCTTATTAGGCTCAACAGAGACCACAACCTGTTTTAGCTCATCAGCCACCCCCACAAGCTAATGTCATCTCAGTCAAATACGCTGCTGCAGAAGAGAACCTCAATAGGGCTTTAGTGCCTTCTTCACCCTTGATCACTGAAAGTGACCCTAATTCTAACAGTTTTGAATCTACCCATGTAGATAGCCCACCCACATATTATATAGAGTCACCATAACATATGGAAACATATCAATACAATAGTCCACCATTAGAACCCAATTGGGAGCCCAACTATGCTAATGTCATGTACACAAACCCTAATCCGCGACCCCAGTTAAGAGAACAAAGACCACAGGGCTCTAAAGGACCATGCTTTAGATGCCAAGGAGATCATTTCATTAAGGATTGTCCACATCCTCCGATAGCAGGATAGTCACAATACTATTGTTAAAAGTCAAGCTTCAAGCTAAAAATTCGTGGGGAATCTTTTATGGACATGTGGAGCAATCAAAGGAAGCCAAAAGCCACGAGATTCCATCAACAAAAGTCACTCAACCACTCCCCAAGTCATCTCAACTAATTCCTCCAAGTTAGGAGGCTGATTTGGAAAGGTAGTTCCTAGATTTTAGGGGCACACCTCTCACTATAAAAGGAGCATGTATCCCGACTTCTTTTGGGGCCATCTTCTTGGAGTTTTAGCTCATGTAAAGTGAGCACTAAGTGCTGGAGTTGTGATAAGCAAGCCCCTTGCTTAAGCAACCCCCTTGCTTGCTTGTTTTGTTTTCTTTTAGTAGGCATATCTATGTGTGTGCGCAGGCAGTGTTGCAACTCTCTACCCCTGAGTTGTTAGCATTGGTTCTCCCTCATATGGTATCCATTTGATGTAATTCTTGTCTCATTGGATAGCTATAAGAGTCTATTTAATGCTTACCAATTATCTGGAGCATTCTCTGAGTAAGCTTGGAGCAATATTCATTTTAGTGAAGTTGTTTGATTGATATCTCTCTCTTTGTGTAGGCTCTGTTGGAAATATTTTGCTCTCTGTTGTAAGGGCTGGTTCTCCTTCTCTATGTATCCATTTGCTATGATTTTGGTGTCATTGGGTAGCTATTAAAGTCCTCTAAAGTTGACTTAAGTTTGAGATTCATTCTCTGTATAATCTCTGAGAAAAGTTTGCTGGAGTGAAGTGAGGTCTCTGCTTGACTAGCAGTTGTGAGCATTCAACTAGCTCATGTTGTAGACATTGTTTCTCTTTGTGTAAGCATCCATTTCAAGTGACATTTGTTTCGTTGGAAAGCCCTTGGTGTCTACTACAGGTCTACAAAAGCTCACTGGAGTACTCTGCATAAGCTCTGAGTAAGAGCATTTTTGGTGTGCATAGGTCAAAGAAGGATACCTGTGGAGGTCATTCGCGCTTCATCGTTGCTTAGGGGTGGAGATACTTCCCCCATCAGTGGTATCAGAGCATTTGGGCATCTTGGAGGTATCACATACAAGCAAGAAGACCTCTTGGAGTTGGTGGTTGAAGAGTTGCATCAACAAAAGCTTCTTGGAGGTAGCTCACATCAAGGGGGAGCTATTCTACTCAAATTTGCAAGAGCACAAGGTGTCCATCTAAGGAAAGCTTTGGATTGAGGTAACCTCAGAGCCTCATTTTCATTTTACACACATTGGAGCATTAGCCAAGGGCTAGGTCAAGTATCAAAGACTAGATATGGGAGACTTCAACACTCAAATTGAAAAGCTAGACAAAGGTAACTATCAACCATGGAGATTTAGGGTCTCCAACTATCTTATGGGCAAGGGCCTTTGGGGGTTGATTAGTGGAAGTGAACCAAGACCTAGGTTGGATGAGAATCCAACCAATGACCAGAGAAGGGCCTTTAGGGAATGGAATGAAAGAGACAAGAGGGTTATCTTTATTCTTTCCCAACACATTAGCAATAGCATGATCGGCCATATCCAAGACCTGGATTCAAGCATGAAGGTATGGGAGACACTTGAAAGGCTTTATTCAACAAGCACCAAAGCAAGGAAGATCCAACTCAAGAATGAGCTCAACAACCTTAGGAAGAGCTCAGGGAGTAGCATAAATGACTACATACTTAAGGTCAAGGAGTTATCAGATGCATTGGGATCCATTGGAAGCCACGTAGACGATGACGATCTTGTGGCTTATACTCTCAATGGTTTGAGAGATGATGAGAAGTGGAAACCCTTTACCACTTCAGTTTATGTAAGGGATAATCTTCCCGATTTTGAGCAATTGGTTGCTCTCATGGTCACCGAAGAAATGAACATAGGTGGAAGTTCAACTAAAAGCAAAGATGCACAAGTTTTCTATGCAGGTAATCAAAGGGGCAAAGGAAGACAAGGACAAGGAAGGGGCAAAGGAAGGTTTGGAGGAAGGCAAGGCCACTCAAGAAATCAAGGACATGACCAAGGCACCTCATCACAAAGAGGGAGAGGAAGATCAAGAGGAAGAGGAGGACGACATCAACAAAACAGGAATCAAGATGGCGAAGGATGTTACATATGTGGCAAGTTTGGCCACTATGCTAGAGATTGCTACCAAGGAGGAAACCAAAGGAACTATAATCAAGGTTCTTCATACAAAGGCCAAGGTAATTATGCTTCTACAAGTTCAGAAAATGACAATCTCTTGATGATGCACATGAATGGGAATTCAAGCAAAGTAGATAACACTTGGTATATTGATAGTGGATGTAGCAACCATATGAGTTGCAATGCTTCTTGGTTTACTAATCTACATGTTCCCAAAGGTAAAGGACATGTAGAAACAGGTGATGATACAGCCCACGAGATCTCCCATGTTGGAGATGTAGCTTTGGATGACAAGGAGGAAGGAAGATGTCTCAAGGATGTCTTGCATGTACCTACGATCACAAAGAACTTGGTGTCCGTTGGGCAAATGGTTGAAAGAGGCTATCAAGTAAGGTTCAACAAAGGTGGATGCTTTGTGGAGAACCCTAAGCAAGGTTACAAGGTCATAGCAAGAGGAAAGAAGCAAGGGAGACTCTTCACTTTGGAGGTAAATTCTCATTCTACTCAACATGTCTACTTCACATATGGAAACAAGAGGATTTCGGAGTTGGACTTGTGGCACAAGAGGATAGGTCACATCAACATACAAAGAATGAAGGAAATGCAATTCAAGAGGCTGGTTGAAGGTCTTCCCAACTTCCAAGGACAAGGTATGAAGCATTTATGTGAATCTTGTCAACTAGGGAAGCAAGCGAGAGTTCCATTCAAGAAGAGTGGCTACATAAGCCAACATCCATTGGAGTTGATACATACAGATGTGTGGGGGCCAACGAAAGAGCAATCCATTGGAGGTAACAAGTACTTTGTCACTTTTATAGATGATTGCACAAGGATGGTTTGGGTTTATTTCATCAAAAACAAATCAGATGTGTTTACATGTTTCAAAGCATTCAAGGCAATGGTAGAGAAGGAAACAGGTACATATATCAAGAAGCTAAGGTCCGATGGAGGGGGAGAATATTTCTCAAATGAGTTTTCTGATTTTTTAATGGATCAAGGCATCAAGAGGCAAGTAACATGCAGGTACACACCCCAACAAAATGGAGTAGCAGAGAGAAAGAATAGATACATTGCCGAGATCGCTAGAGCAATGCTTAATGAGATGAATGTACCTAACATGTTTTGGAGTGATGCAGCAAATACCACCGTGTATCTAATGAATAGGGCTCCTACCTCAGGGATCCATGGCTTGACACCATATCAAGCCTATTATGGTAAGAAACCTGATCTTTCCCACTTGAAGATATTTGGATGTACTTGTTATGTACATGTGCCAAGTGAATTGAGGCACAAGCTACAACCAAAGGCAGAAAAGTGTGTGTTTCTAGGATATTCAAATGATCATAAAGGTTACAGGTGCTTCAACCCAAACACAAAGGACTTGAGGATATCAAGGGATGTAGCATTTGATGAGCTACTCCCTTGGTATAAGAAGTATGATTGTATGCAGGACTATGAAGAAGAAAAGCATGGACATGATGAAGAACAAATCGACCTAGAGCTAAGCGGCCCAAGGTGTTCCATCAATGAAGATAGTTCAAGCATGAACTCACCATGGAGGGGGAGATCTTCATCAAGCTATGAAGCACAATCAATCAACAAAGGCAAAGCAACATTGGTGGAGTTGGATGAAGGCAATGAAGTTGAAGATGATGAAGGACACATGATGGAGAAAGAAGCCACGTCAAAGAAAGAGATCAAGTTCCCAAGGCAAAGGAGGTTTATTCCTCCAAAAGGTGAAGAAAGGAAGTCTTCTAGAGTTAAGTATCCAACTCAAAGGTTTACTTATGATTCATACATGGCAACACATTATGCATATATGAACAAAGTAGTAGAAGATCATGAGCCCGATTGCTATGAAGATGCAAGCAGGTACACCGAATGGAAAGAGGCAATGCAAGAAGAGATCGACGCACTTGAGGAAAATCAAACATGGACTCTAGTGCCCAAGAAGGAGAACATGAAGGTAATAGGTAATAAGTGGTTGTATAAAGTAAAGAGGAACTCAGATGGATCTATTTCTAGGTTCAGAGCAAGATTGGTGGCCAAGGGTTTTGCACAAACCTATGGAGTGGACTTTGAAGAGACATTCAGCCCCGTGGCAAAGATGAGCACCATTAGGACACTCATTGCAATGGCTGCTAGCAAAGGATGGAGCTCTTCCAATTGGATATCAAGAATGCCTTTCTCAATGGAGACCTGGAAGAAGAGGTATACATGGAGCAACCACTAGGTTTTGTTCATAAAGAGTTTCCACATCATGTTTGTAGGTTGAAGAAGGCACTTTATGGCCTAAAGCAAGCTCCAAGGGCTTGGAACCAAAGATTGGTGGACTATTTGATCAAATGTGGTTACAATCAATGCAAGGCGGATCCATCTCTCTTCATCAAACAAAGAGGAGAACTTGTGGTCTACATGTGTGTGTATGTAGATGATCTTATCATTACAGGTAATGATACAAAGGGCATTGAGGAGATCAAGGCAAAGCTTGGAAAGGAATTTAGGATCTCTGATCTTGGAGATCTTAGGTATTTTCTTGGCATTGAAGTTGTATACAAAGAAGAAGGTATTATGCTCATACAAAGGAAGTATATTCTAGACCTACTTGAGAGGTTTGGGATGCTACATTGCAAGCCTATTTCAAATCCCATGGAAGTTAATGTAAAGCTAAGCTCCATTGATGGAGAGCCATTAGAGGATGTAACTTTGTATCGATCTATTGTAGGCTCTTTCAATTATGCCACAATAACCAGGCCCGACATAGCATATGGAGTTGGAGTGTTATCACAATTTATGCATAGTCCAAGGACTACACACTTGCAAGCTGCAAGAAGAATGTTACGATATCTCAAAGCCACTATAAATGAAGGATTGTTCTACTCATTTGATGATGATATGCAGGTCAAAGCTTATTCCGATGCCGATTGGGCCGGTTCGAAGGAAGATAGAAGGAGTACAAGTGGTTACCTAGTCATGCTAGGTAGCAAGATCATCTCATGGATTTCAAAGAAGCAACCCACGGTGGCATTATCTTCCACCGAGGCTGAGTATAGAGCTTTGGCTCAAGTCACATGTGAGCTAATGTGGATTAAGAAGTTATTTATGGAGCTTAATTTGCAGGTTGACACATATCCAATTTTTTGTGACAACATGAGTAGCATTCATCTAGCATCGAACCCTGTCTATCATGCTAGAACCAAGCATATTGAAGTGCACTATCACTTCATAAGGGAAAAGGTGATATCCAAGGAAGTTTTAGTACATCATATTGGTACCAAGGACCAAGTTGCGGACATGTTTACAAAGGCTTTGGATGGGATGAAGATTTCAAAATTCAAGCAATGCATCAACATGAAGGAGCTTGGATGAGGATGAAGAATTGAAGCTTGAGGGGGAGTGTTAAAAGTCAAGCTTCAAGCTAAAAATTCGTGGGGAATCTTTTATGGACATGTGGAGCAATCAAAGGAAGCCAAAAGCCACGAGATTCCATCAACAAAAGTCACTCAACCACTCCCCAAGTCATCTCAACTAATTCCTCCAAGTTAGGAGGCTGATTTGGAAAGGTAGTTCCTAGATTTTAGGGGCACACCTCTCACTATAAAAGGAGCATGTATCCCGACTTCTTTTGGGGCCATCTTCTTGGAGTTTTAGCTCATGTAAAGTGAGCACTAAGTGCTGGAGTTGTGATAAGCAAGCCCCTTGCTTAAGCAACCCCCTTGCTTGCTTGTTTTGTTTTCTTTTAGTAGGCATATCTATGTGTGTGCGCAGGCAGTGTTGCAACTCTCTACCCCTGAGTTGTTAGCATTGGTTCTCCCTCATATGGTATCCATTTGATGTAATTCTTGTCTCATTGGATAGCTATAAGAGTCTATTTAATGCTTACCAATTATCTGGAGCATTCGCTGAGTAAGCTGGGAGCAATATTCATTTTAGTGAAGTTGTGTGATTGATATCTCTCTCTTTGTGTAGGCTCTGTTGGAAATATTTTGCTCTTTGTTGTAAGGGCTGGTTCTCCTTCACTATGTATCCATTTGCTATGATTTTGGTGTCATTGGGTAGCTATTAAAGTCCTCTAAAGTTGACTTAAGTTTGAGATTCATTCTCTGTATAATCTCTGAGAAAAGTTTGCTGGAGTGAAGTGAGGTCTCTGCTTGACTAGCAGTTGTGAGCATTCAACTAGCTCATGTTGTAGACATTGTTTCTCTTTGTGTAAGCATCCATTTCAAGTGAAATTTGTTTCGTTGGAAAGCCCTTGGTGTCTACTACAGGTCTACAAAAGCTCACTGGAGTACTCTGCATAAGCTCTGAGTAAGAGCATTTTTGGTGTGCAGAGGTCAAAGAAGGATACCTGTGGAGGTCATTCGCGCTTCATCGTTGCTTAGGGGTGGAGATACTTCCCCTATCAACTATAACATACAAGGATTTTGTGTCGAGTGTGGTAAAGAGCACATTATCAGAGATTGTCCGAAGAACCCTACTAATGCCTCAAAAGTAACACCCATTAATATGATAGGTATTGTACGTAACTTAGATGGATCCAACCCTATATACGTGCCTATCCAAGCCATAACAAGAGCCAAAGTGCTGCTACAAAATCAACACTTGAATCGTAAGAAAGTAGCCAGAACTAGTGAAGTCATAGATTCTAGTAAGAAAAAGACAAAATCTTGGAAAGATTCCAGAGAAAGAATTAAGAGGAAGTGGAGTAAAAAGATAACTGAGTTGGAAGGAAGTCTAAAGGAATCTAGAGCCAAAATCCTAGAGTTGACTTCGCAAGAATCTAATCAAGAGAACCTAGCTCAGAGATCAGGATCAGTTCTAGCTGAACCCATACCAAAAGATCTAGACATGATTTTTTGTGCATATCAGGTGAGATTAAAAGAAGGACCCTAGGTAGCTGAATTGAGTAAGAAGTATCCGAGAACAGATTTAGAAATTGAGAGGAGTAAACTTTTCATGAAGATGGTAGAATTAGCACAAGCTATGTTCGAAGCCTCTTGTTATATTAATTGGAACAACATGGAAAAACCCAAATTACACTTTCAAGGACTTCTAGAGAGGTTAGAATACTTGATCTAGAGTAAGGAGAAGAAGAAATTGCAAGGGAACCCTAATGTCTCTGAGACACAAGAAAGGAATGCACCATCCTTGTCTTAGGTACCAAATACCGAAGCTGAAGACAACTTGTCTTCCATACACAAATATTCACATGAATTTTTAAGAGAAATGGAGAAGAGAGCAAGAAACCCATCCTCCTATTCAAGAAATAGATGACTTGCAAGAACAATTTCCCCAAGATATCCCCTCTATCTATGATGATGTAGAGGAAGAGCAACTAAGTGAACAAACGGGTTTTTAATCTAATTCTTTGCAAGAATTACCTCAGTTCACATGACCTTGGGAAGCAAAGTCTATTAGCATGAGAGCACCCACTATAATAGTGAGGAATGAAGAACCAGTAATCCCTAGAAACACGAAAGTAATCAAGAATACCAAAGTACAATGCCATCTCACTCTAGAGGAATTGTTGAGGGTTAAACGAGAGCTGTGGAAGCACATAGCAAACCAGTTCCCTGAGCTTGCTATTGCTCCCTCCCATATAGGATCACACAAGAAGGTACCAGAGATACCCATAGAACGAATTGGAGATGTGAGCGAGGGAGAGGAAGGTAACACTTATCTTCTAATAACTCACAAGGGCTACACCACCAAAGGCATCTTAGATTCCGGAGCTAGAGTAGCCATCGCCACCGCTGCTTTATGGAAACGTTGGGGTAAGCCAGCACTAAGACCCACCAAGATGAAGCTACAAATGGCTGACAGACATATAGACAAGCCATTGGGCTTACTAGAAGGCATATCTCTCACCACGTGGTGTGGAGTTTTAGCATACTTTCACCATTTGTGGTTTTGGGCAAAATCATGCTTAGGAGATGGTCTTAGGATGACCATTCATGCATTGGATGCAAATCGTACAAGATTGGGGAACTAATTCTTTGTACTTGGAACATTTAGGAGTAACTACTAAAGTCAATCTTAAAGACTATTCCGATCGAGATGTACCCCCAATACAATGGAACACCATGCATAGAACACATGGAGAAATAGAGTTTGTACACTCATTGGAATCAGACCCCTCATGGTTGCACGAGGACACTCATCTATGGATGTGTAAGGTAGCAAAACAAGAGAAAGAACGATTAGAAGCTAGTACTTTATGCACCTAGCTTATGCACCTATAGTATTTCCAGACAAGGAATTCAAGCCTCACCGTTGGATAGAAATCTTAGCTACAATGGACATAGCGGTGAATGAAGAACAATGGACCCCTCATTGTGATGAAGAGGGATATGACATTTCCATCTTTATGATTGAAGCTATTGAGGAAGACTTTATCCTAGAAGAACACATGGAAGTGACCCAAGAAAAGACGAGAGTAGTGATGAGGACCTAGAATCCATCATCATGGAACCCTTCTATTCCACATAAGAGGAATATCTTTATTTTGTAGAAGCCAAAACCCCGGAAGAGAAAAAGGAGAGTCAAATAGAACGACATGAGTCCCTCATAGAAGATACATGAAGTAAGAAAAAAAAGAGAAAGAAAACACCTAAGATAGAAGAACAAGAACCAGTCATGGAAGTGTCGGAGAATTTCAAGATGTATGAAATAGAAGATAGACGAATCATGGTACAAATTCCTAAAAGAAAATCTGACATTGGAGAAGTATATGATAATCGAGAGAAAACCAAAAAAATCATAGCTACCATAGAAGGAGAAGAAAAATGTACATACATAGGGCATGATTTGACTACTGAAGAAGAAGAAGAGTTAATTGCCCTATTGCGAGAATATCGAGATGTATTCGCTTGGAGTTACAAAGACTTGAAAGGAGTAGACTCGGATATATGCTCCCATAGAACTCCTATGACTCCAGATGCCAAACCTACGAACCAGAAACCATACACATACAATGATAACTACGCTACTAAGATTAAAGAAGAAATAGATTGTTTGATAGAAGCAGGATTCATCCGGTCACTAGATGTGAAACCGGTCAAAACTAGTCAGGAATCTATAAAAAGAGCTAGAGAGCTCATTTTTGAGGTTGGTTAGTGTGAGATTAGAGCTACTTTGAGCTTGTAATTGAGATCTTGAGCAATAGAGTTGATTTCTCACCTTCCATTGTGTCTTGCTTGTCTCTTCGTTGTGTGTGTGTATGTGTGTGTGCATCTCTATGCTTGTCACCTTCACTCTCACTTCATCTCACATTCACGATCGTCATATCACTCCTATCTCTTCCACGGATTGACATTAAGGAGGTGGAGCTTCTTAACGTGGTTCTCACCATTGTGCTAGAGCAACACCAAATTTGGCGCCGTTGCCGGGGATCGAGTTTAGGACGAATGTGTGATGGTAAGAGTATAGCAAGAAGTGGTGTTGGAAAGTAAAAATTTCAGTTTTTGTTGTTGTTTTTACTTAGTTTTTAGTGTTTTTCACCTCCCCCACACTCCATCTTCATCACCCGCATCATCATCTTCAACTCCAAAAAAATCAGAAAATTCACCATATCCACCCATTCTCCTCATTTCCCCTCATTTGTGCATGCACGAGAGAGAGAGAGAGAGCTTTTGTGCTTGTGTGTACTTGTGTGTACTTGTGTGTTTTTGAGTTTTCCTAGAGGTACAGAGCTCCAGTGCATCAGGAAAGCTTGGAAAAGGTAAAATTTCACTATCTATCAGAGATCTGCCGAGTGTGTCAGACCATCGCGATGGTCTGCCAACTTCGGTATTTTTGGTAAGCGAGTTCATAAGCGTGTAGGCGACCCTTGCGCATATAGGAATCTAAACTTGCATTTGCAAAATTCATACTTTGGTGGACCATCGTGATTGGCTCAGACCATCGCGATTGTGTCACACCATCGCGATTGGCTCACGCCATCGCAACGGCTCTGCCGGACCATTGCGACGGTCTCGCACCATCGCGACGGCTCACTTGAGCCATCGCGACGGTTCACTTGGACCATTGCAATGATCCCGTCAACCCCATGCCATCGCGATCGTCTCATGCCATCACGCCGATGCTGCCATGTGGCAAGCTAGACTATCGCGATGATACCCTCAGACCATCGCGACACCTCGATATTTGAACCATCGCGATTGGCTCACGCCATCGTGCTTTGTGACCATCACGATAGGCTCACGCCATCGCGATCGTCCCGTTGACCGTTGACCTACGCCATCGGGATTGCTCATTGCTCGAACCATCACGACGGTTCATCCACACCATCACGACAGTTGACATTCACGCCATAGCAATCATTCACTTTCAGACCATCGCGACTGTTCGTTCCATCAAACCATCACGATTGTGCCACGCCATCGTGATGGTTCACCTGGACCATTGTGACGGTCCCAGACCATCACGATTATCTCATACCATCGCGATTGCTCACCCCAAAGGCAAATTTTAGGGTTTGATTTTTTGGGCAATTTTGGGGCTATTTTTTGAAAATTTTAGGATCATTACACTCATAGGAGACCCCTTAGCTCATAATTGAAGAAAAACCTGTTGGTCAGTTTTTACCCCTCAGGGCCTGAACGCTCATATCTTTTTCATCCGATGTCCGTTTTTTGAGCTTTATAGCTCGTTAGAAAGCTCTTTACGAGTACTATGTGACCTCAACTATTTTTTAAAAAAGAATACATTGATTTTTTGAGAGGATATTTTTGAGGTTGACCATCTATGGGACTAGGAAAGAAAGGGGGCTTTGGAAGAAAATTTTGCCAAAGGTTAAGGGACCTTTAAGGGTATATATACTCAAGTGCTTGATCATCCATTTGAAATTGGTCTAATATTGAATTTTCTAGGTCTAGCAAGGGCAATCAAGGGCAAACACAACAAGGCAAAGCAAGGCAGTGAAGAACGCAAAGCATGGGAAGCGCGGCTTCTTGGGCATCAGGGCAACCAAAGCAACTGACTCGAGGTTGGAAGATTACTCAACCCCCTCAATCAATTATTAGCTTAGGCTAAACGTTAGCATTTTGGACTAAAGACGATAGGAACGCATCAAGTATAAGAGATTTAATTTATCAAGTCTAAGACTAAAGATAAAGGTGTGTGATACGAAAACCTAAAGGAAAGAACCTAAGTCTGACGGAACGAGAACTCAAAGTACCACATAAAGTCGAATTCCTGATGCATACATTGAGACAAGACTTAAAGGGAATTAAAAAGAATCAAGAAAGTAAGAAACAAGGAACATTAACGGTAAGAGGAAGAAAATTCATGAACCTTAGATCGGGCAAACATATAGGTAAGTCAGACCGACGAAGCCTTAGATCATCAGAAGCCAACATAGGAACTACTACACGATCGTGGGCTCAACAATTGAACACTAGTTATCCCTACGAGAGCTCAGACATGAGTAAATCGGAAATGGCATTTAGCACGGAAAGACCAGAAGAAGGGTCAAATGTAGCATACTTAGAAAAACCAGAAGGACCCTATAGGACGCAATTAGAATTTCTCCGAACCAACCGCTTAGGTGCTCGCATCTATGAGGACGGTTTGCGAAGACAAGTGGTGCAAATGCACAATCCTGATCAACCCATTGGATTGGAATGTCGAGTGGTGAAATTTGAGAGAGAAGCATACATAGAAAAGGAAGGAACGATGTATATCTTAAGTGCTCAGCCAAACAATACCAATGAGTTTGGCATAATTCAGTTAGAGACAGAAGCGTGATCTCAATGGAAAGAACCATTGGAAAAGAACTATTGGAAGAACCTAGAACACCTAGATGGAAATCTGTAATGACAAGAGTACTAGTTCCAGATTGGACCCCTCAAGATAACAGAAGCATAGAGTTGTTTGTGAATAAAGAGACTGACGAAGCATTTTGGAGATACAGAACGGAACAACCTAGTGAGGTAGGCTCCATCATAATCTAGGAATTCAAGGACTCGGATACACCTAGAAAGGTTGTATACCTGGATGAGACTTCAGAAAGAGTATTTGTGGTACCTGACCACGCTAGAAACACATACACATGGAGAGGTGAATTAGTATTCCCTCCATCTCGAGCGAATGTAAATGCGAGTCATCAAGGGGCTGGAACATCCTCCGCCCATGCTAATCAAAGAGAGAAAAACAAGGAAAGACCAGAAGTAAGCTTCAATCATTCCATAGGAAGAGATAGAACCACCATAGACACGGACAGAGTGGAAAGACAAAGAATACCAGGTGGTAGAGATAATTTTCCTCTACCTAGACCACGTGAACACGCAAGAATATTGAGACCCACTCAGTTAGTAAAATCCATGAAAAACTACTTTGATGGGACAGGAGATCCCTATGACCATGTCGCAGAATTTAAGCAAGTACTAAGAGCAGAGCAAGTTGAAGACATGTTCACGCAATATAATGCATTTGGACTAACGTTAAAGAATACAGCTTTAACTTGGTTCCAACCTTTGCAACAGGGGCAATTTAGAGACATCCATCACTTTTTAGAGTCATTCAACACTGAATTCTCTAAAAGTGGGATCAAACATGACACGTCTTCGTTGATTCATAGTTTCAAACAGACCCCTCAAGAAACAGTAAGATTGGCAGGACGTAGATTTAGACAATATGTGGAGAGATTTCCAATGCAAGAGCTACCCTCACAGGCCAAACAAGTGTCATTGTTTTTAGATGGCCCGTTGAGCTCTAAACTACGCTCCTATGTGTACTTAAAAAAACCCAGAACGCTAGAGCAGTGTGTAAGAATTTGCAAAGACATTGAGGATAACTTAGGAGACGAGTTGGAACTCTCAAAGGTCTATAAGGACTCAGATTGTTCTTCCCTAGCATCCACAAAATTGTCTAGCTCAATAGAGGACCTAACAGAAAAAATGGCCCAGAAACTAGGAGCTTCTAGTAAACATATGCCTAGGGTAACAACAAACAAGCGTTGTTACACCTGTGGTGGTGATCATATGGCAAATGTGTGCCCCAATGCAACACAACTGCAAGCCAATCCTAGTGGCCAATACTGTACAATTGAGAGAAGATACACAAATCACACGGCTCAAGACTGCCCATATAACAAACAAGCAGTGAGACAGAACTACCCACAAGCATACGCATAGCCAAGTAGGTATCAAGGCCAATACAATGCTCAGCATTATTACTATAGGCCTCCTCAGAACTATCCTTATCAGGCACAACAGAGACCTCAACCCGTTTTAGCTCAGCAGCCACCCCCACCAGCAAATGTCATCTCAATTAAATATGCTGCTGTAGAAGAGAACCTAAGTAGGGCTTTAGTTCCCTCTTCACCCTCAATTACCGAAAGTGACCCGAACTCAAATAGTTTTGACTCTACTCATGTAGACAGTCCACCCGCGTATTACACGGAGTCACCAGAACATGTGGAGACATATCATTATGATAGTCTACCATTGGAACCTAGTTGGGAGCCCGATTATGCTAATGTGATGTACACAAATCCAAACCGACGGCCCCAATTGAGACAACAAAAACCACAGCGCCCTAGAGGACCATGCTTTAGGTGCCAAGGAGACCATTTCATAAAGGATTGTCCACATCCTCCTTTGGCAGGACAGTCTCAATATTATAACATACAAGGATTTTGTGCCGACTGTGGCAAAGAGCACGTAATCAAAGATTGTCCTAAGAACCCTGCTAATGCTTCAAATGTGACACCAATCAACGTGATAGGTATTATAAACAACGCAGATGGATCCAAACCCTACATACGTGCCTATCCAAGCTATAAGCAGAGCCCAGGCGCTCTTACAGAATCAGCAACACAATCAGGAGAAAAAAGTCGGAACTAGTGAAGTTGGAGAATCTAGAAGTAAAAAGACGAAATCTTGGAAAGACTCTAGAGAAAGGATTAAAAGAAAGTGGAGTAAGAGGATAAAAGAGTTGGAAGGAAATCTCAAGGAATCTAGAGCCAAAATCCTAGAGTAGACTTCACAAGAATTGAATCAAGAGAATCCAGCTCAAAAATCAGGATCAGTTTTAGCGGAACCCATACTAGAAAACCTAGACATGATGTTTCATGCATATCAGGCTAGAATAAAAGAAGGATCTCAAGTAGCGGAAATGAGCAAGAACTACCCTCGAGTGTTGGTGCAAACCAATCACCAATTGAAGTTTGAAGGACAAAAGATGGAGATAAGATTAAGACTTGAAGCAAAGAAGAAGGTTACATTCACAGATTGGAAGACATGTACACATATGTACATTAGTAAAGACATAGATCACTTAGACTTTTGATTAGTCATAAGCTTGTATATATTTGCCTATAAATACTTTGGAAAAATGTCGGGGCAAGAGAGGAGACAATAGGAGAGTATGAGAATAGTGCATTTGTAAGTTGTAAGACTCATTAGAGCTTATGGAAGTGAGAAGAAGTCTCTCTCATAACTTAGTTGTAAGTTTCTGAAAAAATAGAAGAATTTTTGCGCCCGAAGTTTCTGTGTGTTCTCCTCGTGTAGTAGACCTTTTGTGAATTCCTTTTGGAAAAATCTAAGTCCATAGTTAATCAATCTATGGCTAGAGTTTCAGCTTTCAATTGTAATCAGGCTAAGAGAATTGTGTGTAGGAACATTCATATGTAAAGAATGTTCACAGTCTTCTGAAACAGGCGCAAATTTCGAGTTCAGTGAAATGAGTAGTGCTCAGTGCACAGTGTAAAGTTTTACACATATGATAGCTCAAAATCTAAGTTGAGAGATAAGATATCTACAGCTAAAAGGATTTGATCAAACGGGTTCGACATTGGGAGAACCAAAGCTAAGAAGTTGCAGGTGTCAAAGTCGCTACTGTAGAGAAGCAGTTTTACACATAGGTAAAGTGTTTGAGTTATTTCTCAAAGTATACTCAGTCATTTGAGGAGATTTAAGTTGCAAAAGGTGCGCAACCTTAAGGCGAAGCAACCTACAAAGTTTCATAAAAAACTTTACACAAATTGTCAGTCAATTAGAGATTAATCTGCAGCAGACTTTCATGAGAAGTTGAGGTTTTCAAAATAATTGATTTTTTGATAAGTTGGTGGAATGTTCTCTAATTTTGGTGGAGTCTGAAGTTGTTCTTGATATAGAGGTGTTCTAAATTCAAGTTCAACTTGTTCTTTTGGAGATTAACACTCTCCATCAGTGGTATCAGAGCAGGGTGTGTCAAAATTGAAGTGAAGAAGACTCCGACTGCTGCAGAAATACAAATCTTTACATCTTGAAGGTGCAAAAGGATAAAGGTTGAAGAAAACTTGAAGGAAGACACATTGAAGTTGTCAAAAGGATCAGAAGGAGTAAGATTCGAAGTCAAGGTACATTCATTTCTCATAAAGGATCTAGATTTGATAATACAGGTAAAGAAACAATGGGAGATAGTCTCCAAATTGAGAAGTTGGATAGAGAGAACTATCCTGCATGGTCAATGAGGATGGAAGCTCATCTTATGAGCAAAGATCTGATAGGATACATCACAGGAGAGGAAGAAAAGCCAGAATTTAGAGACTCTAGTGTTCCAACTAGAGAAGAGCTTGCAGACATGAAGAATTGGATGAAGAAGGATGCTCAAGCAAGGAGCATAATCTACATGGCAGTCAATGATTATTTACTTCCTCACATTAGAGGACTTGAAAGTGCATGTGACATTTGGAATGCTTTGGAAGAGCATTTCCAAAACACAACCAAATCAAGGAAGGCTTCACTATGGGCAGAGTTTACTACTTTCAAGAAGAAGGCCTCACAATCAATCTCTGATTATGTGACAAAGATGAAGGACATTGCAGATTCTTTAGGTGCAGTGGATGAAGATATTGAAGAAGATAAATTGGTAAGACAAATTCTCACAGGGCTAAGAGGAGATGAGAAATGGAAGCCTTTTATTTTGTCTACAGAACTTTCATTAGATCACTTCACTCCTGATTTAAATCAATTGTTAGGTCATATGCTAACTTTTGAGAATGATATCAAAGGAGATGTTGACAAGAGTGCAGGTCATGCAATGTATTCTAAAGACAAGAAGAAAGCTAACAAAGGAAAGCAACAATCAGGTGAAGAAGAAGGTACTTCAAACCAAGCAAACTTCATAAGAGGAAGAGGAAATGGCAGAAGTAGAGGAAGAGGCAGAAACAACAAAGAGAATGCAAGAGCTTGTTGGATATGTGGTAAGACCAATCATCTATCTCATGATTGTTGGCACAATAATCAAAACAATGGTAATTTTAATCAAAGAGCAAGAGGTGGTAGATTTCAGAGAGGAAACTTCAGAGGTAGAGGTGGTAGGAATTCTTTTGGAAGAGGTGGAGGAAGAAGCTTCCAAAATCAATCCTATAATAACACCTACTACAACTATGCATCAGATCAGAAGGAGGACTCGACTCTCATTATGAATGCAACATGTGAAACATCCCATGAGGACATGAGAGTGTTCTATATTGATTCAGGATGTAGTAATCATTTAAGTGGAAATATTGCTTTGATGACTGATCTAGATCATAATGCAATTAATCATACAGTTCAGACAGGTGATAATACAAAGCATAAGGTGAAGTCAATTGGTTCAGTCAAAGCTAAAGATGGGAGCACTCTTCTGAGTAAGGTCCTTTATGTTCCCACAATTCCAAAGAATTTGATCAATGTAGGTCAAATTGTGCAAAAAGGATATGAGGTAAGGTTCACCAATGATGGAGTCTATGTTGAAGACCCTAGTCAAGGGTATAAACAGGTTGTTACAGGAAAGAAGGAAGGAAGGCTCTTCACATTGAAGGTACAAGGAAATGTTGGACATGCTATGTTCACATATGGAGAGCAGAAGGTTTCTGAATTGGATCTTTGGCATAAGAGACTTGGACATTTCAATGAGAAAGGTATCAAAGAAATGATTAACAATGATTCAGTGCTTGGATTGCCTAACATTGCAGGTCAACACATGACATATAGATGTGAGGCATGTCAATTAGGTAAGGCTCATAAGCAACCTTATTCTAAGCATGGTTTTATGTATTCAGAAAGACTTGAGTTGGTGCATACAGATGTGTGGGGTCCTTCAAAGGACTTTAGTATAAATGGTTCAAGATATTATGTCATATATGTTGATGATGCTACCAGGTGGATCACAATTTATGTGATTAAAGAAAAGTCAGAAGTGTTTAATACATTTAAACACTATCATGCATATGCAGAAAGGATTACAGGTCAAAAATTGAAGAGACTAAGGTCAGATGGAGGGGGAGAGTATTTTTCAAATGAGTTCAATGATTACTTGTGGAATCCAGGTATAAAGAGAGAAGTTACTTGCAGGTACTCTCCTCAACAAAATGGGGTGGCAGAAAGAAGAAATAGGACACTTGTTGAATTTGCAAGGTCCATGATGAAAGAGAAGAATTGTCCAAATTATTTGTGGGCTGAGGCTGTTAATACAGCTACATATTTGGTTAATAGATTGCCTTGTAAAGCTTTGCAGGGTATGACACCATATGAAGCTTGGTGGGGTAAGAGACCTACCTTGGATCATTGCAGAATATTTGGATGCTTGGCATATGCATATGTGCCATCACAATTGAGGCATAAGTTGGAGCCTAAGGCAGAAAAATATGTATTCATTGGTTATGATGATAAGCAAATGGGATACAGGTTGTGGAGTCCATCCACAAAGCACTTCCTTGTGTCCAAGGATGTTACATTTGATGAGCAAGGTACTTGGTATGCAGGTAAATATAATGCATATACAGAACTTGAAGAAGTCATGAATCAGAAGAAAGGTAAATCAAAGGTTCAAATTGTTGATGAAGAAGAGAGTTGTGAAGTACAGATTGAAGCTGAAGAAAGGCCAAGATTTGATCCAGAAGTTGATGAACCAGAAACTTCAAAAAGTGCAGAATTTAGGAGATCATCTAGGCACAAATGGCAACCCACAAGGTATAGCTATGACACCTCATTCTTGACTACTAAAGATTATGCTTATTTGGTAAAAGCAGATGAAGATCCATCTACATATGATGAAGCCAAAGGCAAGAGGATTTGGGAAGAAGCCATGCAAGAGGAGTATGATGCATTGATAGAGAATCAGACTTGGGATCTGGTTCCTAAACCCAATAGCCAGAAAATTATTGGATGTAAGTGGGTTTACAAAACAAAAAGATTTGCAGATGGAAGTGTGTCTAGGTACAAGGCAAGACTTGTTGTGAAAGGGTATGCACAGACATATGGAGTGGATTATGATGAGACCTATAGTCCTGTGGCAAAAATGACAACCATCAGGACTCTCATAGCAATTGCTGCTTGCAAAGGTTGGAAATTATCTCAACTAGATGTTAAAAATGCTTTTTTGAATGGTTACATTTCAGATGAAGTCTACATGGAGCAACCAGATGGTTTCAAGGATCAGATGTATCCAAATTATGTGTGTAAGCTCAAGAGAGCTTTGTATGGGTTGAAGCAAGCCCCAAGGGCATGGAACTATAGGCTTGTAAAGTTCTTGAAAGAACTTGGTTTTCAAGCATCAAAGGCAGATAGTAGCTTGCTAATCAAAGCAAGTGAGGATGGATTCATTTATGTTTGTATTTATGTTGATGACATAATACTTACAGGTACAGATGATAAAGGAATACAAATGATCAAGAAGCAGATGGAGAAAGAGTTCAAAATCAGTGACTTGGGGAACTTGTCATTCTTCTTGGGAATGGAAATTTGTTATACTCAACATGGAGTATATGTGACCCAAGAAAGGTATCTTAAAAATTTGCTAACCAAATTTAAAATGGAAGATTGCAGGGTTGCACCAACACCATTGGAAGTGAATCATAAATTGTCTAGATTTGGTGGAGAAGAATTCAGAGATATGAAGCTCTATCAAAGTTTGGTGGGTAGCTTGATTTATGCTACATTAACAAGGCCTGATTTGTCATATGCAGTTGGTGTGCTTTCACAATTTATGCATTGTCCTAGAAAGGAACATTGGATTGCAGGACAAAGAGTACTTAGGTACATCAAGGGTACACTCAAAGAAGGATTGTACTATGGATTTACTTCTGATACAAGAGTGAAGATATATAGTGATGCAGATTGGGCAGGTAATGTGGATGATAGAAGATCAACACATGGATATTTGTGCTATGTTGGAGACAAATTGATTTCATGGTGTTCTAAGAAGCAACATACAGTTGCTTTGTCATCCACAGAAGCAGAATACAAAGGTATGGTGGAAGCTGCAAAGGAGGTAATATGGCTAAAGACACTCATGAAGAGTTTTGATGTGATTCAGAGTACTCCTATTATTTGTGGAGACAATATGAGTTCTCTATACTTGGCAGCTAATCCTGTGTTTCATGCTAGAACTAAACATATTGAAATACAGTATCATTTCTTGAGAGAGAAGGTTGTTGATAAAGAGATTGAAGTCATACACACTCCTACAAAAGATCAACTTGCAGATATGATGACAAAAAGTTTAGATGGACCAAAGTTACAGAAGTTCAAAGACATGGCAGGCATAAAGAAGATAAGAGAAACCTCAATTGATGATTGAGGGGGAGCTGTTGGTGCAGACCAATCACCAATTGAAGTTTGAAGGACAAAAGATGGAGATAAGATTAAGACTTGAAGCAAAGAAGAAGGTTACATTCACAGATTGGAAGACATGTACACATATATACATTAGTAAAGACATAGATCACTTAGACTTTTGATTAGTCATAAGCTTGTATATATTTGCCTATAAATACTTTGGAAAAATGTCGGGGCAAGAGAGGAGACAATAGGAGAGTATGAGAATAGTGCATTTGTAAGTTGTAAGACTCATTAGAGTTTATGGAAGTGAGAAGAAGTCTCTCTCATAACTTAGTTGTAAGTTTCTGAAAAAATAGAAGAATTTTTGCGCCCGAAGTTTCTGTGTGTTCTCCTCGTGTAGTAGATCTTTTGTGAATTCCTTTTGGAAATATCTAAGTCAATAGTTAATCAATCTATGTCTAGAGTTTCAGCTTTCAATTGTAATCAGGCTAAGAGAATTGTGTGTAGGAACATTCATATGTAAAGAATGTTCACAGTCTTCTGAAACAGGCGCAAATTTCGAGTTCAATGAAATGAGTAGTGCTCAGTGCACAGTGTAAAGTTTTACACATATGATAGCTCAAAATCTAAGTTGAGAGATAAGCTATCTACAGCTAAAAGGATTTGATCAAACGGGTTCGACATTGGGAGAACCAAAGCTAAGAAGTTGCAGGTGTCAAAGTCGCTACTGCAGAGAAGCAGTTTTACACATAGGTAAAGTGTTTGAGTTATTTATCAGACTAAAGTCAGTCATTTGAGGAGATTTAAGTTGCAAAAGGTGCGCAACCTTAAGGCAAAGCAACCTACAAAGTTTCATCAAAAACTTTACACAAATTGTCAGTCAATTAGAGATTAATCTGCAGCAGACTTTCATGAGAAGTTGAGGTTTTCAAAATAATTGATTTTTTGATAAGTTGGTGGAATGTTCTCTAATTTTGGTGGAGTCTGAAGTTGTTCTTGATATAGAGGTGTTCTAAATTCAAGTTCAACTTGTTCTTTTGGAGATTAACACTCTCCATCATCGAGCAGACCTAGAAATTGAGAGGACTAAACTTTGCATGAAGATGGTAAGATAAGCACAAGCAATGTTCGAAGCCTCTAGATATCTCAATTGGAATAGCATGGCGAAACCGGAGCTACACTTTCAAGGATTAATGGAGAGGCTAGAATACTTGATAGAAAGCAAAGAGAAAAAGGATCAGCATAGGAATCCTAGTGTCCTAGAGACACAGGAAAGGAACGCACCATCCCTGTCTCAAATACCAGACACAGAAGGTGAAGACAACCTGTCTTCCATACATAGATATTCACATGAATTTTTGAGAGAGATCCAAGAAGAGAAGTGGAGAAAAGAACAAGGAACCCATCCTCCTATTCAAGAAATAGACGACTTGCAGGAACAATTTCCCCAAGACATCCCCTCTATTTACGATGATGTAGAGGAGGAGCAACTGAGTGAACACACAGGTTTTGAATCTAACTCTTTGCATGAATTACCTCAGTTCACAGGACCTTGGGAAGCAAAGTCTATTAGTATGAGAGCACCCACGATAATAGTGAGGAATGAAGAATCAGTAATCCCTAGAAACACGGAAGTGATAAAGAATACCAAAGTACAATGTAATCTCACCCTAGAAGAGTTGTTGAAGGTAAAACCGGAACTGTGGAAACATGTATCAAATCAATTCCCTGAGCTTGCTACTACTCCCTCACAGATAGGAACATACAAGAAGGTACCAGAGATACCCATAGAAAAGATCAGAGATGTAAGTGAAGGAGAGGAAGGTAACACTTATCTTCCAATAACCCATCAGGGCTACACCACCAAAGCCATCTTAGATTCAGGAGTCGGAGTAGCCATCGCTACCACCGCTTTATGGAAATGTTGGGGTAAGCCAGCATTAAGACCTACCAGGATGAAGCTACAAATGGCTGACGGACATATAGAGAAACCATTAGGCTTACTAGAAGGCATATCTCACACCACTTGTGGTGTGGAGTTTGAGCATACCTTCACCGTTTGCGATTTTAGTAAAAATCATGCTTATGAGATGATATTGGGACGACCATTCATGCGTCAGTTGCAAATTGTACAAGATTGGGGAACTAATTCTTTGTACTTGCAACATTTAGGAGTGACTACTAAAGTCAATCTTAAAGACTATTCACATCGAGATGTACCCCCAATACAATGGAATACCATCCATAAGACTCAGGTAGAAATGGAATCGGTACACTCCTTAGAGTTAGACCCCTCATGGTTACACGAGGATACTCATTTATGGATGTGTAAAGTAGCAAAACAAGAGGAAGAATGGTTAGAAGCTAGGACCATAGGTGCAGAACAACATCCACGAACCCTTCAAGACCCAGCTTACGCACCTGTAGTATTTCCAGATGAGGAGTTTGAACCCCATGGTTTGGCAGAAATCCTAGCAACCATGGATGTAGCCATCAATGAAGAACAATGGACACCCCACTATGACGAGGATGGCTATGACATTTCTGTCTACATGATCGAGCCAATCATTTGTGATTCAGTTTTAGAAGAGTGTGAACCTAACACTGATGCATTTGAGGATGCGAGCAATTTTGATCTAAAGTCAATTATAATGGATCCGCCTTTTGCATCAAAAGAAGAATATTTCTACGAAGTAAAGACTTACCCTCAGAGGCACGAAGAAATTATGAATGAGGTGAGGTTGGCCACACATGTGATTGACAAAAGTGAAGGGAAGAAAAGAAAGAAGAAAGAAATTATGTCAGAAAAAGAAGAATCCTTGTTTGAGGTTCCCGAGAACTTCAAAAAGTATGAATAGAAGATAGAAGAATAATGGTACGAATGCCTAATAGAAAAGCTGACGTGGGAGAAGTATATGATAACCGAGAGAAAACCAAGAAAATCATAGTAGCCATAGAAGGAGAAGAAGAAAAGTGTACATACATTGGGCATGATTTGACGACTGAAGAAGAAGAAGAATTAGTTGCCCTATTGCGCGAATATAGAGATGTTTTTGCTTGGAGCTACAAAGATTTAAAAGGAGTAGATCCGGATATATGTTCTCATAGAATCCCTATGACTCTAGATGCAAAACCTATGAAACAGAAACCATACACGTATAATGATAATTACGCTGCGAAGATTAAAGAGGAAATAGATCATTTGATAGAAGCAAGATTCATATATGAAATTGAGCATACCGAATGGGTATCCCCCATTGTGGTTGTGCCCAAGAAGAATGGAAAATTGCATGTGTTTATTAACCTTAAAAAAGTTAATGCCGCCACGATTAGAGATAGTTATCCTCTTCCTATCACGGAACATTTATTGGAAAGAGTTGCGGGCAAGGAAGTTTACAGCTTTCTTGATGGATTCTCAGGCTATAATCAAGTAGCCATTGCTCCAGAAGATCAACACAAGACGGCTTCTGCCACAAAATGGGGCATATTTGCATTTCATGTGATGCCATTTGGCTTAACAAATGCACCCGCTACTTTCCAGCGACTCATGTGTCATGTTTTCAAGGAATTCTTACGCAAGAATTTTGAAGTTTATGTCGATGACTTATGTGCTCATTTGAATATCGGGCAGACACATATCCCTGAGTTAAGACAAGTATTTGACAAATGTCGAGAATATGAGGTTTGTTTGAACCCAGAAAAGTTCGTTTTCATGGTCAGACAAGGCAGAATTCTAGGATACATTGTGTCAAAGAATGGAATCTCTACGGACGACGAAAAAGTGAAGGTTATTGCACATCTACCTAGGCCAAACAACGTAAAAGAAGTACAAGCATTTATGGGACATTGTGGTTACTATAGACGATTCATACACATGTATGCAATCATATCTAAGCCTTTGTACTCTCTTTTGACCAAGTTTGAATGGACAGATAATTGTGAAAATTCATTCAATGAACTTAAACGACGTTTGTGCTCAACACCTATATTAACAACCCCGGATTGGAGTAAGTCATTCCATGTTCATGTGGATGCATCCATTTATGCCATAGGATGTGTGTTAGCACAACCCACGAATGAAGGTAATATAGACCTCCCCATAGCCTACGCAAGCAGACAATTGAACGCAGCAGAAAGAAATTACACCACGACAGAACGAGAAAGATCTGGAATGGTCTACGCCGTAAAGAAATTCAGGCATTATTTGTTGACAAACAAGTTCAAATTCTTTACAGATCATCAAGCATTACTGTATTTAGTCAATAAGCCATGTAACACAGGACGATTTATACGTTGGTTTCTATTACTCATGGAGTATGATTTTGAAGTAGTAGTAAGAAAAGGAAGGACACATCTCAGAGCTGACCACCTATCGAGACTAACCTCAGGAGAAGCTCCTCAAGGGATAGCGGATGAGTTACCCGATGCATATTTGTTTAACCTTGAGATAGCACCAGAATGGGCTAAACCTATTGTCCCTATTCTCACGTATGGACCCAAGAATCCGAGGATAAGGATCAAGGAAGGAGAGATTACCAAATCTCAAAGATATCAAATCATAACAGGAAGTTTATATAAACAGGATAATCAAAAGATTCTTGCTTGTTGTGTAGATGAATTAGAACATGCGAATTGGTTGCAATTAGCACACATAGGTGCATTAAAGCAACATCATTCGAAACATCGTACATTACAGACTCTACATAGGCTAGGAGTATATTGGCCTTCGATGGAAGTAGATGTCTACAAATTGTGTAAAGAATGCCTTGTCTGTTGTGAAAGACCACCAGTAGAACATGCTACATTGTATCACGTGTCTCTCACACCAGATTGGAGTGAACCCTTAGTGACATACTTGAGGACGAACACATTCCCTCAAGGAATGACTTTAGCACGACAACGCAGTCTAGAGCAGGAAGCTCAAGACTATTCACTTATTGTCGATAATCTATACAAAAGAGGCAGAG
This sequence comes from Ceratopteris richardii, assembly GCA_020310875.1. Classification (NCBI taxonomy): domain Eukaryota; kingdom Viridiplantae; phylum Streptophyta; class Polypodiopsida; order Polypodiales; family Pteridaceae; genus Ceratopteris; species Ceratopteris richardii. The sequence continues at coordinate 17,630,822 of CM035432.1, read as the reverse complement.
ACGGATACCTAAGACAATGTGTTCATGAAAGCGATTATCTGAGCATACTAGAGACTGCACACCAAGGTGTTGCAGGAGGTCATTTTTGACCCGATAGGATAATCAAAGCCATCCTCTTTGCAGGATTATGGTGGCCCACTTTTCACATGGATGCACATACCTATGTAAGGAGATGTGATGTGTGCCAAAGAACTCAATTTCCTACTCGCAGACATGAAATGCCATTGAAACCCATGATGGGGGGACGTGCATTTTCTAAGTGGGGTATAGACTTTGTAGAACCCATTAACCCCCCTGCAAAAGGTACACATGTTGAATACATTATTGCTGCTACAGATTATCTTACCAAATGGGTAGAGGCAAAAGCCACGAAAAAGAATGATGCACACACGACTGCAAAATTTGTTGGTGCAGACCAATCACCAATTGAAGTTTGAAGGACAAAAGATGGAGATAAGATTAAGACTTGAAGCAAAGAAGAAGGTTACATTCACAGATTGGAAGACATGTAAACATATGTACATTAGTAAAGACATAGATCACTTAGACTTTTGATTAGTCATAAGCTTGTATATATTTGCCTATAAATACTTTGGAAAAATGTCGGGGCAAGAGAGGAGACAATAGGAGAGTATGAGAATAGTGCATTTGTAAGTTGTAAGACTCATTAGAGTTTATGGAAGTGAGAAGAAGTCTCTCTCATAACTTAGTTGTAAGTTTCTAAAAAAATAGAAGAATTTTTGCGCCCGAAGTTTCTGTGTGTTCTCCTCGTGTAGTAGATCTTTTGTGAATTCCTTTTGGAAATATCTAACTCCATAGTTAATCAATCTATGGCTAGAGTTTCAGCTTTCAATTGTAATCAGGCTAAGAGAATTGTGTGTAGGAACATTCATATGTAAAGAATGTTCACAGTCTTCTGAAACAGGCGCAAATTTTGAGTTCAATGAAATGAGTAGTGCTCAGTGCACAGTGTAAAGTTTTACACATATGATAGCTCAAAATCTAAGTTGAGAGATAAGCTATCTACAGCTAAAAGGATTTGATCAAACGGGTTCGACATTGGGAGAACCAAAGCTAAGAAGTTGAAGGTGTCAAAGTCGCTACTGCAGAGAAGCAGTTTTACACATAGGTAAAGTGTTTGAGTTATTTCTCAAAGTATACTCAGTCATTTGAGGAGATTTAAGTTGCAAAAGGTGCGCAACCTTAAGGCGAAGCAACCTAAAAAGTTTCATCAAAAACTTTACACAAATTGTCAGTCAATTAGAGATTAATCTGCAACAGACTTTCATGAGAAGTTGAGGTTTTCAAAATAATTGATTTTTTGATAAGTTGGTGGAATGTTCTCTAATTTTGGTGGAGTCTGAAGTTGTTCTTGATATAGAGGTGTTCTAAATTCAAGTTCAACTTGTTCTTTTGGAGATTAACACTCTCCATCAGTGGTATCAGAGCAGGATGTGTCAAAATTGAAGTGAAGAAGACTCCGACTGCTGCAGAAATACAAATCTTTACATCTTGAAGGTGCAAAAGGATAAAGGTTGAAGAAAACTTGAAGGAAGACACATTGAAGTTGTCAAAAGGATCAGAAGGAGTAAGATTCGAAGTCAAGGTACATTCATTTCTCATAAAGGATCTAGATTTGATAATACAGGTAAAGAAACAATGGGAGATAGTCTCCAAATTGAGAAGTTGGATAGAGAGAACTATCCTGCATGGTCAATGAGGATGGAAGCTCACCTTATGAGCAAAGATCTGATGGGATACATCACAGGAGAGGAAGAAAAGCCAGAATTTAGAGACTCTAGTGTTCCAACTAGAGAAGAGCTTACAGACATGAAGAATTGGATGAAGAAGGATGCTCAAGCAAGGAGCATAATCTACATGGCAGTCAATGAGTATTTACTTCCTCACATTAGAGGACTTGAAAGTGCATGTGACATTTGGAATGCTTTGGAAGAGCATTTCCAAAACACAACCAAATCAAGGAAGGCTTCACTATGGGCAGAGTTTACTACTTTCAAGAAGAAGGCCTCACAATCAATCTCTGATTATGTGACAAAGATGAAGGACATTGCAGATTCTTTAGGTGCAGTGGATGAAGATATTGAAGAAGATAAATTGGTAAGACAAATTCTCAAAGGGCTAAGAGGAGATGAGAAATGGAAGCCTTTTATTTTGTCTACAGAACTTTCATTAGATCACTTCACTCCTGATTTAAATCAATTGTTAGGTCATATGCTAACTTTTGATAATGATATCAAAGGAGATGTTGACAAGAGTGCAGGTCATGCAATGTATTCTAAAGACAAGAAGAAAGCTAACAAAGGAAAGCAACAATCAGGTGAAGAAGAAGGTATTTCAAACCAAGCAAACTTCATAAGAGGAAGAGGTAATGGTAGAAGTAGAGGAAGAGGCAGAAACAACAAAGAAAATGCAAGAGCTTGTTGGATATGTGGTAAGACCAATCATCTATCTCATGATTGTTGGCACAATAATCAAAACAATGGTAATTTTAATCAAAGAGCAAGAGGTGGTAGATTTCAGAGAGGAAACTTCAGAGGTAGAGGTGGTAGGAATTCTTTTGGAAGAGGTGGAGGAAGAAGCTTCCAAAATCAATCCTATAATAACACCTACTACAACTATGCATCAGATCAGAAGGAGGACTCGACTCTCATTATGAATGCAACATGTGAAACATCACATGAGGACATGAGAGTGTTCTATATTGATTCAGGATGTAGTAATCATTTAAGTGGAAATATTGCTTTGATGACTGATCTAGATCATAATGCAATTAATCATACAGTTCAGACAGGTGATAATACAAAGCATAAGGTGAAGTCAATTGGTTCAGTCAAAGCTAAAGATGGGAGCACTCTTCTGAGTAAGGTCCTTTATGTTCCCACAATTCCAAAGAATTTGATCAATGTAGGTCAAATTGTGCAAAAAGGATATGAGGTAAGGTTCACCAATGATGGAGTCTATGTTGAAGACCCTAGTCAAGGGTATAAACAGGTTGTTACAGGAAAGAAGGAAGGAAGGCTCTTCACATTGAAGGTACAAGGAAATGTTGGACATGCTATGTTCACATATGGAGAGCAGAAGGTTTCTGAATTGGATCTTTGGCATAAGAGACTTGGACATTTCAATGAGAAAGGTATCAAAGAAATGATTAACAATGATTCAGTGCTTGGATTGCCTAACATTGCAGGTCAACACATGACATATAGATGTGAGGCATGTCAATTAGGTAAGGCTCATAAGCAACCTTATTCTAAGCATGGTTTTATGTATTCAGAAAGACTTGAGTTGGTGCATACAGATGTGTGGGGTCCTTCAAAGGACTTTAGTATAAATGGTTCAAGATATTATGTCATATATGTTGATGATGCTACCAGGTGGATCACAATTTATGTGATTAAAGAAAAGTCAGAAGTGTTTAATACATTTAAACACTATCATGCATATGCAGAAAGGATTACAGGTCAAAAATTGAAGAGACTAAGGTCAGATGGAGGGGGAGAGTATTTTTCAAATGAGTTCAATGATTACTTGTGGAATGCAGGTATAAAGAGAGAAGTTACTTGCAGGTACTCTCCTCAACAAAATGGGGTGGCAGAAAGAAGAAATAGGACACTTGTTGAATTTGCAAGGTCCATGATGAAAGAGAAGAATTGTCCAAATTATTTGTGGGCTGAGGCTGTTAATACAGCTACATATTTGGTTAATAGATTGCCTTGTAAAGCTTTGCAGGGTATGACACCATATGAAGCTTGGTGGGGTAAGAGACCTACCTCGGATCATTGCAGAATATTTGGATGCTTGGCATATGCATATGTGCCATCACAATTGAGGCATAAGTTGGAGCCTAAGGCAGAAAAATATGTATTCATTGGTTATGATGATAAGCAAATGGGATACAGGTTATGGAGTCCATCCACAAAGCACTTCCTTGTGTCCAAGGATGTTACATTTGATGAGCAAGGTACTTGGTATGCAGGTAAATATAATGCATATACAGAACTTGAAGAAGTCATGAATCAGAAGAAAGGTAAATCAAAGGTTCAAATTGTTGATGAAGAAGAGAGTTGTGAAGTACAGATTGAAGCTGAAGAAAGGCCAAGATTTGATCCAGAAGTTGATGAACCAGAAACTTCAAAAAGTGCAGAATTTAGGAGATCATCTAGGCACAAATGGCAACCCACAAGGTATAGCTATGACACCTCATTCTTGACTACTAAAGATTATGCTTATTTGGTAAAAGCAGATGAAGATCCATCTACATATGATGAAGCCAAAGGCAAGAGGATTTGGGAAGAAGCCATGCAAGAGGAGTATGATGCATTGATAGAGAATCAGACTTGGGATCTGGTTCCTAAACCCAATAGCCAGAAAATTATTGGATGTAAGTGGGTTTACAAAACAAAAAGATTTGCAGATGGAAGTGTGTCTAGGTACAAGGCAAGACTTGTTGTGAAAGGGTATGCACAGACATATGGAGTGGATTATGATGAGACCTATAGTCCTGTGGCAAAAATGACAACCATCAGGACTCTCATAGCAATTGCTGCTTGCAAAGGTTGGAAATTATCTCAACTAGATGTTAAAAATGCTTTTTTGAATGGTTACATTTCAGATGAAGTCTACATGGAGCAACCAGATGGTTTCAAGGATCAGATGTATCCAAATTATGTGTGTAAGCTCAAGAGAGCTTTGTATGGGTTGAAGCAAGCCCCAAGGGCATGGAACTATAGGCTTGTAAAGTTCTTGAAAGAACTTGGTTTTCAAGCATCAAAGGCAGATAGTAGCTTGCTAATCAAAGCAAGTGAGGATGGATTCATTTATGTTTGTATTTATGTTGATGACATAATACTTACAGGTACAGATGATAAAGGAATACAAATGATCAAGAAGCAGATGGAGAAAGAGTTCAAAATCAGTGACTTGGGGAACTTGTCATTCTTCTTGGGAATGGAAATTTGTTATACTCAACATGGAGTATATGTGACCCAAGAAAGGTATCTTAAAAATTTGCTAACCAAATTTAAAATGGAAGATTGCAGGGTTGCACCAACACCATTGGAAGTGAATCATAAATTGTCTAGATTTGGTGGAGAAGAATTCAGAGATATGAAGCTCTATCAAAGTTTGGTGGGTAGCTTGATTTATGCTACATTAACAAGGCCTGATTTGTCATATGCAGTTGGTGTGCTTTCACAATTTATGCATTGTCCTAGAAAGGAACATTGGATTGCAGGACAAAGAGTACTTAGGTACATCAAGGGTACACTCAAAGAAGGATTGTACTATGGATTTACTTCTGATACAAGAGTGAAGATATATAGTGATGCAGATTGGGCAGGTAATGTGGATGATAGAAGATCAACACATGGATATTTGTGCTATGTTGGAGACAAATTGATTTCATGGTGTTCTAAGAAGCAACATACAGTTGCTTTGTCATCCATAGAAGCAGAATACAAAGGTATGGTGGAAGCTGCAAAGGAGGTAATATGGCTAAAGACACTCATGAAGAGTTTTGATGTGATTCAGAGTACTCCTATTATTTGTGGAGACAATATGAGTTCTCTATACTTGGAAGCTAATCCTGTGTTTCATGCTAGAACTAAACATATTGAAATACAGTATCATTTCTTGAGAGAGAAGGTTGTTGATAAAGAGATTGAAGTCATACACACTCCTACAAAAGATCAACTTGCAGATATGATGACAAAAAGTTTAGATGGACCAAAGTTACAGAAGTTCAAAGACATGGCAGGCATAAAGAAGATAAGAGAAACCTCAATTGATGATTGAGGGGGATCTGTTGGTGCAGACCAATCACCAATTGAAGTTTGAAGGACAAAAGATGGGGATAAGATTAAGACTTGAAGCAAAGAAGAAGGTTACATTCACAGATTGGAAGACATGTACACATATGTACATTAGTAAAGACATAGATCACTTAGACTTTTGATTAGTCATAAGCTTGTATATATTTGCCTATAAATACTTTGGAAAAATGTCGGGGCAAGAGAGGAGACAATAGGAGAGTATGAGAATAGTGCATTTGTAAGTTTTAAGACTCATTAGAGTTTATGGAAGTGAGAAGAAGTCTCTCTCATAACTTAGTTGTAAGTTTCTGAAAAAATAGAAGAATTTTTGCGCCCGAAGTTTCTGTGTGTTCTCCTCGTGTAGTAGATCTTTTGTGAATTCCTTTTGGAAATATCTAAGTCAATAGTTAATCAATCTATGTCTAGAGTTTCAGCTTTCAATTGTAATCAGGCTAAGAGAATTGTGTGTAGGAACATTCATATGTAAAGAATGTTCACAGTCTTCTAAAACAGGCGCAAATTTCGAGTTCAATGAAATGAGTAGTGCTCAGTGCACAGTGTAAAGTTTTACACATATGATAGCTCAAAATCTAAGTTGAGAGATAAGCTATCTACAGCTAAAAGGATTTGATCAAACGGGTTCGACATTGGGAGAACCAAAGCTAAGAAGTTGCAGGTGTCAAAGTCGCTACTGCAGAGAAGCAGTTTTACACATAGGTAAAGTGTTTGAGTTATTTCTCAAAATAAACTCAGTCATTTGAGGAGATTTAAGTTGCAAAAGGTGCACAACCTTAAGGCAAAGCAACCTACAAAGTTTCATCAAAAACTTTACACAAATTGTCAGTCAATTAGAGATTAATCTGCAGCAGACTTTCATGAGAAGTTGAGGTTTTCAAAATAATTGATTTTTTGATAAGTTGGTGGAATGTTCTCTAATTTTGGTGGAGTCTGAAGTTGTTCTTGATATAGAGGTGTTCTAAATTCAAGTTCAACTTGTTCTTTTGGAGATTAACACTCTCCATCATCGAGCAGACCTAGAAATTGAGAGGACTAAACTTTGCATGAAGATGGTAAGATTAGCACAAGCAATGTTCGAAGCCTCTAGATATCTCAATTGGAATAGCATGGCGAAACCGGAGCTACACTTTCAAGGATTAATGGAGAGGCTAGAATACTTGATAGAAAGCAAAGAGAAAAAGGATCAGCATAGGAATCCTAGTGTCCTAGAGACACAGGAAAGGAGCGCACCATCCCTGTCTCAAATACCAGACACAGAAGGTGAAGACAACCTGTCTTCCATACATAGATATTCACATGAATTTTTGAGAGAGATCCAAGAAGAGAAGTGGAGAAAAGAACAAGGAACCCATCCTCCTATTCAAGAAATAGACGACTTGCAGGAAGAATTTCCCCAAGACATCCCCTCTATTTACGATGATGTAGAGGAGGAGCAACTGAGTGAACACACAGGTTTTGAATCTAACTCTTTGCATGAATTACCTCAGTTCACAGGACCTTGGGAAGCAAAGTCTATTAGTATGAGAGCACCCACGATAATAGTGAGGAATGAAGAATCAGTAATCCCTAGAAACACGGAAGTGATAAAGAATACCAAAGTACAATGTAATCTCACCCTAGAAGAGTTGTTGAAGGTAAAACCGGAACTGTGGAAACATGTATCAAATCAATTCCCTGAGCTTGCTACTACTCCCTCACAGATAGGAACATACAAGAAGGTACCAGAGATACCCATAGAAAAGATCAGAGATGTAAGTGAAGGAGAGGAAGGTAACACTTATCTTCCAATAACCCATCAGGGCTACACCACCAAAGCCATCTTAGATTCAGGAGTCGGAGTAGCCATCGCTACCACCGCTTTATGGAAATGTTGGGGTAAGCCAGCATTAAGACCTACCAGGATGAAGCTACAAATGGCTGACGGACATATAGAGAAACCATTAGGCTTACTAGAAGGCATATCTCACACCACTTGTGGTGTGGAGTTTGAGCATACCTTCACCGTTTGCGATTTTAGTAAAAATCATGCTTATGAGATGATATTGGGACGACCATTCATGCGTCAGTTGCAAATTGTACAAGATTGGGGAACTATTCTTTGTACTTGCAACATTTAGGAGTTACTACTAAAGTCAATCTTAAAGACTATTCACATCGAGATGTACCCCCAATACAATGGAATACCATCCATAAGACTCAGGTAGAAATGGAATCGGTACACTCCTTAGAGTTAGACCCCTCATGGTTACACGAGGATACTCATTTATGGATGTGTAAAGTAGCAAAACAAGAGGAAGAATGGTTAGAAGCTAGGACCATAGGTGCAGAACAACATCCACGAACCCTTCAAGACCCAGCTTACGCACCTGTAGTATTTCGAGATGAGGAGTTTGAACCCCATGGTTGGGCAGAAATCCTAGCAACCATGGATGTAGCCATCAATGAAGAACAATGGACACCCCACTGTGACGAGGATGGCTATGACATTTCTGTCTACATGATCGAGCCAATCATTTGTGATTCAGTTTTAGAAGAGTGTGAACCTAACACTGATGCATTTGAGGATGCGAGCAATTTTGATCTAAAGTCAATTATAATGGATCCGCCTTTTGCATCAAAAGAAGAATATTTCTACGAAGTAAAGAATTACCCTCAGAGGCACGTAGAAATTATGAATGAGGTGAGGTTGGCCACACAAGTGATTGACAAAAGTGAAGGGAAGAAAAGAAAGAAGAAAGAAATTATGTCAGAAAAAGAAGAATCCTTGTTTGAGGTTCCCGAGAACTTCAAAAAGTATGAATAGAAGATAGAAGAATAATGGTACGAATGCCTAATAGAAAAGCTGACGTGGGAGAAGTATATGATAACCGAGAGAAAACCAAGAAAATCATAGTAGCCATAGAAGGAGAAGAAGAAAAGTGTACATACATTGGGCATGATTTGACGACTGAAGAAGAAGAAGAATTAGTTGCCCTATTGCGCGAATATACAGATGTTTTTGCTTGGAGCTACAAAGATTTGAAAGGAGTAGATCCGGATATATGTTCTCATAGAATCCCTATGACTCTAGATGCAAAACCTATGAAACAGAAACCATACACGTATAATGATAATTACGCTGCGAAGATTAAAGAGGAAATAGATCATTTGATAGAAGCAAGATTCATATATGAAATTGAGCATACCGAATGGGTATCCCCCATTGTGGTTGTGCCCAAGAAGAATGGAAAATTGCGTGTGTGTATTAACCTTAAAAAAGTTAATGCGGCCACGATTAGAGATAGTTATCCTCTTCCTATCACGGAACATTTATTGGAAAGAGTTGCGGGCAAGGAAGTTTACAGCTTTCTTGATGGATTCTCAGGCTATAATCAAGTAGCCATTGCTCCAGAAGATCAACACAAGACGGCTTTTGCCACAGAATGGGGCATATTTGCATTTCATGTGATGCCATTTGGCTTAACAAATGCACCCGCTACTTTCTAGCGACTCATGTGTCATGTTTTCAAGGAATTCTTACGCAAGAATTTTGAAGTTTATGTCGATGACTTATGTGCTCATTTGAATATCGGGCAGACACATATCCCTGAGTTAAGACAAGTATTTGACAAATGTCGAGAATATGAGGTTTGTTTGAACCTAGAAAAGTTCGTTTTCATGGTCAGACAAGGCAGAATTATAGGACACATTGCGTCAAAGAATGGAATCTCTACGGACGACAAAAAAGTGAAGGTTATTGCACATCTACCTAGGCCAAACAACGTAAAAGAAGTACAAGCATTTATGGGACATTGTGGTTACTATAGACGATTCATACACATGTATGCAATCATAGTTAAGCCTTTGTACTCTCTTTTGACCAAGTTTGAATGGACAGATAATTGTGAAAATTCATTCAATGAACTTAAACGACGTTTGTGCTCAACACCTATATTAACAACCCCGGATTGGAGTAAGTCATTCCATGTTCATGTGGATGCATCCATTTATGCCATAGGATGTGTGTTAGCACAACCCACGAATGAAGGTAATATAGACCTCCCCATAGCCTACGCAAGCAGACAATTGAACGCAGCAGAAAGAAATTACACCACGACAGAACGAGAAAGATCTGGAATGGTCTACGCGGTAAAGACATTCAGGCATTATTTGTTGACAAACAAGTTCAAATTCTTTACAGATCATCAAGCATTACTGTATTTAGTCAATAAGCCATGTAACACAGGACGATTAATACGTTGGTTTCTATTACTCATGGAGTATGATTTTGAAGTAGTAGTAAGAAAAGGAAGGACACATCTCAGAGCTGACCACCTATCGAGACTAACCTCAGGAGAAGCTCCTCAAGGGATAGCGGATGAGTTACCCGATGCATATTTGTTTAACCTTGAGATAGCACCAGAATGGGCTAAACCTATTGTCCCTATTCTCACGTATGGACCCAAGAATCCGAGGATAAGGATCAAAGAAGGAGAGATTACCAAATCTCAAAGATATGAAATCATAGCAGGAAGTTTATATAAACAGGATAATCAAAAGATTCTTGCTTGTTGTGTAGATGAATTAGAACATGCGAATTGGTTGCAATTAGCACACATAGGTGCATTAAAGCAACATCATTCGAAACATCGTACATTACAGACTCTACATAGGCTAGGAGTATATTGGCCTTCCATGGAAGTAGATGTCTACAACTTGTGTAAAGAATGCCTTGTTTGTTGTGAAAGACCACCTGTAGAACATGCTACATTGTATCACGTGTGAAGAGATGGATAGGTATGTGTTGAAGATGAAGAGGTGTTGCAAAATCTTTGCTCTACACCAGCCAAATGAACTCCAAGAGTAGATGGTGGGCCCTTTTAGCTTGCCAATGGATGTATTAGACACCCTATGTACCTTGGAAGATCACTCTCAAAAAGATAGATCAAAATAGATAAGTTGGAGTTAGCTCAGAGGTGAAAACTTGCTATTCTTGGTTGATACACCTGTCCAGTGTTTTACATAATTCTCTGAGCACAGCAGCAATTAGATTAATTCCTCTTGGGGAAGGCTAGGTAGCTTAAGGAGCTAACTTTAGAGAGTAATCGCATCAAAAATAACAAACCACACACTGAGAATGACTTTTAACAAGTGATGACATCATCCCGATTTTCACGGGCTGCTACAGAAATAGACCAGTGAGCAGAAAAATCACCATAACTCAAAATGTAGAAATCCAATGATCATGAAAATTTGTATGCTTATACTAGACAGTAAGCTGAATCCAACAAGCTTGAAATCACTGAATTTGGATGAGTAAACACTGAGAAAGGACTCTGACAAGATGACTGAAAAAGTCGGGTACCTGACAGAGAAGTGAAGATGAACATACCCTGTTGACTTCAAATGAACATAACTGAAGATTCCAACATCCAAATGACATGAAAATTTGTGAGCATATAGTAGACTTATAGAGCTAACTTTACCAAGTTAAAGCACTGAAAATGATGAACCAAGTGCAGAGAAACAATCTCTGCAAGCTGACTGAGAAAAACTGAAGTAATGGCAGTGAGTAGTACACATCACAAGAACATGGAAAGATGACCTCAAATAATCATGAAAATGAAAGTATATTGCTTGTACAATACAATGACTTACTGATACATATGTGTGCCTTGTAATCACACCTTGATATGGCATAAAGCTCAGCTCTTGGAGGTCTTCACATAGGTCTCTCTAACCACGACTAAAACTGCCATCTATTTATAGTTGAGTTTGGGAGGCTAACTTCCCTCAATCACTCTCCAATCAATCAATGATTGATTTGATTCTCTACCTACCACAAATCACGAATTCGTGGCTCCTCTTTCCATTCTTGATCATGTGGGCTCAACCACTTAAGATTCTCTTACTTTTACATTAAGTAAATTCTTCAAAAGTTACAAGAGGTAGTTCACAAGTGAACTTTACATAGTCTTCATTTTGAAGCTTCTTTAATGACTTTGTGAGACTCAAGCCAATACTTAGGCTTGTCATAGACTTGCTCCAACAGCTCCCCCTCAAGCCAAGTATGCTTGAGGTCTTCAATCTTGTTGGTGTGTGAAACACCACAAGAACTAAACTAATGTAGTATTAGAAGACCTCCATAACCATCATTAGCTTAGCAATACTCACATTGTAAGTCTTCATCTCTAAACTTAGTGAAAATCCAAATTTCACTTCACAGAAATCTGCGCCTTTTCTTCAATCCTTCAATCTGACCTGTATTAGCTTAATCTTTGCTAAATCTTTTGATTACTTGCTAAGAGAAGTTCTTGCTAGTGTTAAGCAACACATAACAAACAAAACTTTCAAGCAATAACTTCACAATCCTCTGATTTTGTACCAATCTTTACACTATGTCTGAAAACTGAAAATTTACTTCATCGATTTGACATACCTTCACTCTTAAACTGATTTCTCTGAGTAAGCGTCCCGTTTCTCAAAGATCTTTTGATCAAATGTAGTTGAGGATAATAGCTTTCAAACGAGCTATCACTTACAAAAAACTTTACACCATGCTTCGAGATCTGACCTTCAGAAGATCAGTCAAATGTGCGCCAGAAAAGTCGTAACTGTCAACTAACTTTCATAGTCATATGAAATGACTTGAGACTCAATGTACAATAGGAATTAGACACAATGATTCTACACAAACATGTATTGATTATCAGAGAAGGTGTGTACAAAATGGCTTGGCCTAATTTTGCTCACAGCCATGGAAAACTCTATCAGACTCAGAAGTTTTCTCTCACCATCTCTCTCAGAAATTACACGACTTTTCTCTACTCCCTCAAACTACAAAATTGAGTTCTCTCATACATGTTTCTGACTCAAATTAACTTATATACCTATGGTTTACATTCATCTAGACTTGAACTCGTAAGTTCTAAAGATCAATTACAAATCTAGACTCTAATGTTGCACTAATTTACAATAGTAAAATTGTCCCTTCACTTAGGCTTGATTTTCTGTAGGTCTTTCCTTCACTTCTTCTTTCCTCCATCATATGTCTCCATATGTCTTCATATATCAATGCCTAATTAGTGAGTGAAGCCCCAACAGCTCCCCCTCAATCACTAATTAGCATAATTTGACTTCTTCACATAATCTTCTTCTCTTTTATTCCTGCCATCTCCTTGAACTTACTTGTCTTTACTCCATCCAAGCTTTTTGTCATAATATCTGCAATCTGATCTTTTGTGGAAGTATACACCACTTCAATTTCTTTCTCCATTACCTTTTCTCTAAGAAAATGATACTGTATCTCTATGTGCTTTGTCCTTGCATGAAACACAGGATTTGCTGCAAGATATAATGAACTCATGTTATCTCCATGAATAATGGGTATACCTTGATCAATTCCCAAGCTTTTGAATAATGTCTGCATCCATATGACTTCCTTTGCTGCTTCCACAAGTCCTTTGTATTCAGCTTCTGTTGATGATAAGGCCACTGTGTGTTGTTTCTTTGAACACCAACTCACAAGCTTATCTCCAATGTATATCATGTAGCCATGAGTAGACCTTCTATCATCTTGACTTCCTGCCCAATCTGAATCACTATAGGCTCTCAATCTTATATCTGATGTAAAAGGATAATACAATCCTTCTTTCAAAGTCCCTTTGATATATCTAAGGACTCTTTGACCTGCAATCCAATGTGGATCCTTTGGACAATGCATGAATTGGGAAAGAACACCAACTGCATAACTAAGATCAGGCCTTGTTAGAGTTGCATAAATCAAACTTCCAACTAAAGATTGATACTTCCTCATGTCTTTGAACTCTGCACCAACATATCTACTGAGTTTGTGATTGACTTCTAATGGTGTAGATGCCTCTCTGCAATTCTCCATGTTGAACTTCTTTAGAAGATTCAAGAGATACCTTTCTTGTGATACATAAATGCCATGCTCTGCATAAGTGATTTCCATTCCAAGAAAATATGACAATTTTCCTAGATCACTTATCTTGAATTCTCTTTCAAGTAGCTTCTTCACCTCCTTGATTCCTTCATTTGAGGTACCTGTAATTATAATGTCATCTACATATATACAAATGTAGATCATACCTTCATCTGTTCTTTTGATAAGTAAACTTGCATCTGCCTTTGAACTTTGATACCCAAGGTCATTAAGATACTTTACAAGTCTATAATTCCAAGCTCTTGGAGCTTGCTTCAAACCATAAAGGGCTCTTCTCAACCTGCAAACATAATTTGGAAACTTATGATCTGCAAACCCTTGAGGTTGCTCCATGTAAACCTCATCTGATATATATCCATTCAAAAATGCATTCTTAATGTCCAATTGACTCAATGTCCATCCTTTTGATGCTGCAATGGCAATGATTGTTCTTATGGTTGACATCTTTGCCACAGGACTGAATGTCTCATCATAATCTATGCCAAATGTTTGAGCATAGCCTTTAACCACCAATCTAGCTTTGTATCTGGCTATAGTTCCATCTGCATGCTTCTTAACTTTGTAAACCCATTTGTTTCCAATCACTTTCTTACCATTAGGTTTTGGGACAAGTTCCCAAGTTTTGTTCTCTTCAAGAGCATCAAATTCTTCCTTCATTGCTACTTCCCAATGTCTCTTACCCTTTGCTTCATCATAGCTTTGAGGTTCTTCATCTTCCTTAACCATGTAAGCATAATTTTTCTGAGTCAAGTAAGAAGTGTCATATGAATACCTTGTAGGTTGATTCCTTATTCTGGTTGACCTTCTTGGTTCACACTCTTCATGTCTATCTGGATGTACTTCTTCATCAAATATTGGTCCATCTTCATTCCTTCTATATGATCCAACTCTTGATGTGCTTGCTTGCATATGTTCTTCATCTCCATCTATCTGCATATGTGATTTACCTCTTGCACTCCTTCTTATCTCTTCTTCAAATGTTTCAAGATCACATTCTTTATCTGCATACCAACTCTTCTGTTCATCAAAAGTCACATCTCTGGAAACAATAAAATGTTTAGTTAAAGGACTCCATAGTCTATAACCCATTTGTTTTTCATCATACCCAATAAACACATATTTTTCTGCCTTTGGTTCAAGCTTATGTCTGAGTTGTGATGGTACATAAGCATAGGCAATTGACCCAAACACTTTACAATGATCAAGTGTTGGTTTCTTACCCCACCAAGCTTCATAAGGGGTCATACCATTCAAAGCTCCACATGGTAACCTATTCACAAGGTATGTGGCTGTATTTACAGCCTCAGCCCAAAGATAATTAGGGCAATTCTTTTCCTTTAACATTGCTCTTGCAAATTCAACCAATGTTCTATTCCTCCTTTCTGCCACCCCATTATGTTGAGGTGTATACCTGCAAGTTATCTCTCTCTTGATACCTGCATTCCAAAGATAGTCATTAAATTCTTGGGAGAAGTATTCTCCCCCTCCATCAGACCTTAGCCTCTTGAGTTTGTGGCCTGTAACTCTTTCTGCATAAGCATGAAAATGTTTGAAGGCTCCAAAGACTTCTGATCTTTCCTTTAGAACATAAAGGGTTATCCACCTTGTAGCATCATCAATAAACAAAACATAATACCTAGATCCATTTATTGAACCTTCTTTTGTTGGTCCCCATACATCTGTATGTATGAGTTCAAGCAAACCATCATGCTTGAAACCTTTCTTCTGAAATGGTTGTCTATGAGCTTTTCCCATCTGACAAGCTTCACACTTGTATATCATATGTTGATTCTTTACATTTGGTAGTCCCAATACAGATTGATTCTCCACCATAGTTTTGATTCCTCTTTCATTGAAATGTCCCAATCTTTTATGCCAAAGATCTAACTCTGTAATTACTTCATCACCATGTGTAATTAGGGCTTGACCAACATTTCCTTGCACTTTGAGAGTAAAAAGTCTACCTTCCTTCTTACCACAAACAATGGGTTTGTATGCATCCTCTGGATCTTCAACAAATACCCCTTCATTTGTAAATCTGACTTGAAAACCTTTTTCCACTATTTGTCCAACACTAATCAAATTCTTTGGTATTGTTGGAACATACAAAACATTTGTTAATAAATCAGCTCCACTCCTGCACTTCACTTTTCCAATTGAATGCACATTATGTTTTGTATTGTCACCTGTTTGTACTGTATGACTTGAATTTCCTTCTTCCAATTCTGACAATAATTCTATATTACCTGATAAATGATTTGAACAACCAGAGTCAATATAGAACACCTTGAGATCCTCCTTCTCTGATGAACTAATTGAATTCATCATCAATGTTGTATGGTTGTCATTCTGGGTATCATTTGCATAATTGTAATATGTAGTGTTGTATGATTGGTTCTGATTCCAATTTCTTCCACCACCTCTACCAAAACTTCCTCTTGAATTATGTCTTCCTCTTTGAAATTGATTCTGAAACCTTCCACCTCTTCCTCTGCCATTGTTGTTCTGATTTTGGCTTGCTCCTTGTTGATTGTGCCAACAATCATATGCTAGATGATTGCTCAATCCACAAATCCAACATGTCTTCTTGTTATTGTTCTGATTACCTCTACCTCTTCCATTACCTCGACCTTTGCCTCTGCCAAAACCTCTTCCTCTTGCATAATTTGCTTGAGTTGTTGACTCTTCTTCATCCTTTGCTTTGCCTTTATCTCCTTTCTTTTTGTTCTTCACATACATTGCAGAACTTTGACCTTTGTCTCCATCTGACTTTAAGTCTTGCTCAAATGTAAGCATCAATCCAAGTAATTGATTCAATTCTGGCACATAATGGTTTAATGAGAGTTCTGTTGAAAGTACAAAAGGCTTCCACCTTTCATCACCTCTTAATCCTGCAAGTAATTGAGCTATCAACCTATGATCTTCAATATCCTCATCAATAGATCCAAGGCTATCTGCCAAGTCTTTCATCTTAGTGACATAATCACTAATGTTCTGATTTTGCTTCTTCTTGAATGTGGTGAACTCTGACCATAAGCTAGCTTTCCTAGCTTTAGTGGTGTTTTGGAAGTGATCTTCCAAAGCATTCCAAATATCTTCAGCTGTTTCTAAACCTCTGATGTGTGGCAATAAATGATCTGTAATAGTGTTGTATATATAAGCTCTTGCACTTGCATCTCTCTTCTGCCATAGCTTCAAAGCTTCTAGCTCTTCCTTCCTTGGATGACTTTCATCTTCAAATTTAGGCTTCTCCTCTTCACCTGTCACATATACCATTAAGTCCTTACTCATAAGTAAGGCCTCCATCCTCATTACCCAAGCAGGATAGTTATCTCTGTCCAATTTGTCAATGGACACATGATCTGCCATGGTATCCTTGCTTCTGCTTCAACCTGTAAGTGTAAGGTTAAAGATTGATACCTTTTGTAGACCTTTACCCTTGGGAGCAACTTCGAAATACTCTTCTGATGACTTTGGTTGTTGAACACCTCAGCTTCCTCCTTCTTTGATAAAGAACTCTTCAAATCTTCTTGTATCTGCTCTCCTTTACTTCTCGAGGACCTTATCTGCTCTGATACCACTTGTTGGTGTGTGAAACACCACAAGAACTAAACTAATGTAGTATTAGAAGACCTCCATAACCATCATTAGCTTAGCAATACTCACATTGTAAGTCTTCATCTCTAAACTTAGTGAAAATCCAAATTTCACTTCACAGAAATCTGCGCCTTTTCTTCAATCCTTCAATCTGACCTGTATTAGCTTAATCTTTGCTAAATCTTTTGATTACTTGCTAAGAGAAGTTCTTGCTAGTGTTAAGCAACACATAACAAACAAAACTTTCAAGCAATAACTTCACAATCCTCTGATTTTGTACCAATCTTTACACTATGTCTGAAAACTGAAAATTTACTTCATCGATTTGACATACCTTCACTCTTAAACTGATTTCTCTGAGTAAGCGTCCCGTTTCTCAAAGATCTTTTGATCAAATGTAGTTGAGGATAATAGCTTTCAAACGAGCTATCACTTACAAAAAACTTTACACCATGCTTCGAGATCTGACCTTCAGAAGATCAGTCAAATGTGCGCCAGAAAAGTCGTAACTGTCAACTAACTTTCATAGTCATATGAAATGACTTGAGACTCAATGTACAATAGGAATTAGACACAATGATTCTACACAAACATGTATTGATTATCAGAGAAGGTGTGTACAAAATGGCTTGGCCTAATTTTGCTCACAGCCATGGAAAACTCTATCAGACTCAGAAGTTTTCTCTCACCATCTCTCTCAGAAATTACACGACTTTTCTCTACTCCCTCAAACTACAAAATTGAGTTCTCTCATACATGTTTCTGACTCAAATTAACTTATATACCTATGGTTTACATTCATCTAGACTTGAACTCGTAAGTTCTAAAGATCAATTACAAATCTAGACTCTAATGTTGCACTAATTTACAATAGTAAAATTGTCCCTTCACTTAGGCTTGATTTTCTGTAGGTCTTTCCTTCACTTCTTCTTTCCTCCATCATATGTCTCCATATGTCTTCATATATCAATGCCTAATTAGTGAGTGAAGCCCCAACAAATCTTCCAAGATTACCTGCAAACCAATCATAGCCTTGAATTTGCAAAGCTTTGTACCATCCAATGCTTTAGTTAGAATATCTGCACATTGTTGATGAGTGGACACATATGATATTTGAATCTTCTTGCTTAGGATCTTCTCTCGTACATAATGATAATGAACTTCAATATGTTTAGTCCTTGCATGAAAAATAGGATTAGCAGGCAAGTGAATAGAACTCATATTATCACCAAAAATAGTTGGAGTTCCAAACTCCAATCCAAGATCTTTGAACAATGTCTTCATCCACATAGCTTCCTGTGTAGCTATGGCAAGACCTCTATATTCAGCTTCAGTAGAAGAGAGAGCAACTGTGGGTTGCTTCTTGGATGACCATGAAATAAGCTTTGAACCTGCAAAGGTAAGATAACCTGAAGTGCTCCTTCTATCTTCCTTGGAGGCAGCCCAATCTGCATCAGAAACAAACCATGAGAAACAAACCATGAGTGAGAAACAAACCATGATCTTTGTAGACAACTTCCAAACCTAGGAAGTAGGTAAGTGAACCCAAATCACTTATCTTGAACTCTTCTCTCATCTGATCTTTGATCTTCTTCATACCATCTGCATCATTTCCTGTCAATATAATATCATCTACATATACACATAGGTAGATGACCTCGGAATTACTCTTTTTAATAAAGAGTGAAGGATCTGCTTTGCTTGGTTGAAAGCCTTTGTCCTGCAAGAATGAAACAAGCCTAAAATTCCAAGCTCTTGGAGCTTGCTTGAGACCATACAATGCTTTGTTAAGTTTACACACATAATTAGGATAAACTTGATTCTCAAAACTAGGTGGTTGTGCCATATATACCTCTTCTGTTATCCAACCATTCAAGAATGCATTCTTCACATCTAGTTGAAGTATCTTCCAATTCTTGGAAGAGGCAATACTAAGCAAAACCCTAATAGTAGGCATCTTTGCCACAGGAGAGAATGTCTCCTCATAATCAATTCCCTGAGTTTGTGCAAAGCCTTTTGCCACAAGCCTTGCCTTATACCTGTTAATGGAACCATCAGAATTCTTCTTGAGTTTATAGACCCATCTTGAGCCTATTACCTTCATGGATGAAGTCTTGGGCACCAAATCCCAAGTGTTGTTTTCCTCGAGTGCTTCAATCTCTTCCTTCATTGCATGCTTCCATTCTGTTTTTGCTTTGGCCTCTTCAAATGATGATGGCTCCTCTTGGTTTATGTCCTGTGCTATGTAGATAGAATGTTTAGTTACTAATGAGGTGTCAAACCCATACCTTTCTGGTTTTTTCTTTTCCCTCATAGATCTTCTTAAGCCATGATTTGATGATTCTGCCTCATGTCCAAGTTCCTGCAATTTTGCTTTACCTTTAGACTTCCATGCTTTGATCTTTTCCATCTGACATTCTTCATCATCCTCTGAGGTGTCTTGTTCTTCAATCTTTGATTGTTCTCTACCAAGCTTTGGAAAATCTTCTTCAAGATCATATGGTAAATTGACCTTCCTGCATGAATCTTCATACCATGAATTGTTCTCATCAAAAACTACATCTCTGCTTACCAAGAATCCTTTGTTGGTAGGGTTGTATAACCTGTAGCCCTTTTGATTGTTGTCATATCCAATAAATACACACCTTTCTGCTTTTGGATCCATCTTGCCTCTAACCTGTGAAGGAACATGAGCAAAAGCAATACATCCAAAAATTTTACAATGATCTAAACTTGGTCTTCTTCCATTCCAAGCCTCATATGGAGTCATCCCATCAAGGGATTTTGAAGGCAACCTGTTAATCAAGTAAGTGGCTGTAGATACAGCCTCAGTCCATAAGTAATTAGGTAAATGCTTTTCATTTAACATAGACCTTGCAGCTTCAACAATTGTCCTATTCCTCCTTTCTGCCACTCCATTTTGCTCAGGAGTGTACCTTGTAGTTACCTCTCTTTTGATTCCTCTTTCTTGAAGAAAAGAATCAAACTCATGGGAGAAGTATTCTCCCCCTCCATCTGACCTTAGCCTTTTTAGTGATTTACCTGTTTGATTCTCCACAAGAGCCAAATATCTTTTGAAACATGAAAAAACTTCATCTTTGTGTTTCATAAAGAATAGGATAGTCCATCTGCTGCAATCATCAATAAAGGAAACATAATACCTTGATCCTGATATTGAAGCTTCCTTGCTTGGTCCCCATACATCTGTATGAACCAACTCCAAGAGATCTCCATGCATATAACCTTTCTTCATGAATGGTAATCTGTGAGACTTTCCAAACTGACATGCACTACACTTATAAATCATATGTTGTTTTGACAAGTTAGGGAGTCCAAGTACACTTTGGTCCCTACAAATTTGCTTTAATGACCTTTCACCAATATGTGCTAACCTTTTGTGCCATACTTCCAATTCTGTGAGTGTCTGACTGCCATAATTAAAGAGAGCAATGTTTCTAGTGTCCTGTAATTCAAATGTGAACAATCTACCTGTCTTTTCACCTTTTGCAATTCTTCTGAATCCTTGACTTGGATCTTCAACAAATGCTCCTGCCTTTGTGAACCTGACTTGCAACCCTTTCTCTACTATCTGCCCAACACTTATCAAATTCTTTGTAATGGTAGGGACATAGAGTACCTTACTGAGTAGGTTGATGTTTCCATCAGGTGCTTTGACATTGCCTATTTTCTCCACAGGATGTTTTGTATCATCTCCTGTTTGTACCTCATGCTTATTCCTTGGATCTTCTAAATCTGATAAGAGTGCCACATTTCCTGCCACATGATTTGAACAACCTGAATCTATGTAGAAAACATGCTCATCAGATTTACCTTGTGGCATAGCCATGTTCATGATCAATAATGAATCCTCTTTGTTTGAGTCTTCTGTGTAGTTATTGTAGTCTCTCCTTCCTTTGTAGCCTCCTTGATAGTTTGAATGATTGTAGTTGTTGTAGTTGCCATGGTAGTTGTTGAACCTTCCTCTTGAGTAGCCATAACTTCCTCTATTGTATCCTCTGCCTCTTTGATTCCTGGAATTCCTAAAGCAATTTTCAGTTGTATGATTAGTTAATCCACAAATAGAACATGAGTTGGAGTCTTGGGATCTCCCCCTGCCTTGTCTACCTCCTCTTCCTCTACCTCTGCCATGTCTTCCTCTACCTGCATAGTTAGCTTGATATGTACCTGCTTCATCATCCACTTTCTTTGCCTTTCCTTTGTTATCTTTAGACTTGCTTTTATCCGTGTATAAAGCTGAAGATTGATTACCTTTAGAGCTTTCTCCATTTTTGATAAGCTTTGCCTCTTGAGTAAGTAATTGTCCAATGAGTGTGTTGAAATCAGGTACATGCATGTCCATGTACAAATCCATAGCTGTGGTGAATGCTTCCCACTTGTCATCTGCCTTCAAGCCATTGATGACCTGCCTTACAATTTGCTCTTCATCTATTACCTCTCCAATGCTTCCCAACTGATCTGCTATGTCCTTGAGCTTTGTGACAAAATCAGTCACATTTTGTTTGGGAGCCTTCTTGAGAGTTGTGAAATCCAGCCATAGTTGATGCTTCCTAGCTTTAGTACTTGAAGAAAAGAAAGCTTCAAGTGCATCCAACACTTCCTGAGATGTCTTACAACTTCTAATGTGAGGCAACAAAAAATCTGAGATAGAGTTGAGGAGATAAGACCTTGCAAGTGCATCCTTGGAGCACCATGTGCTCAATCTTTCTTGCTCTTCTTGTGTTGGTTGACTTTTGTTCCTGAAACTTGGCATAACTTCATCTCCAGCCACATAACCATATAAACTTCTACCTTGGAGATAAGCTTCCATTCTTAATGACCAAGCTGAGTAGTTACCTCTGTCCAATTTGTCAATTGATGAAGGAAATCCATCTGCCATGTTGTCCAACCTTGCTCTGATACCACTGTGAAGAGATGGATAGGTATGTGTTGAAGATGAAGAGGTGTTGCAAAATCTTTGCTCTACACCAGCCAAATGAACTCCAAGAGTAGATGGTGGGCCCTTTTAGCTTGCCAATGGATGTATTAGACACCCTATGTACCTTGGAAGATCACTCTCAAAAAGATAGATCAAAACAGATAAGTTGGAGTTAGCTCAGAGGTGAAAACTTGCTATTCTTGGTTGATACACCTGTCCAGTGTTTTACATAATTCTCTGAGCACAGCAGCAATTAGATTCATTCCTCTTGGGGAAGGCTAGGTAGCTTAAGGAGCTAACTTTAGAGAGTAATCTCATCAAAAATAACAAACCACACACTGAGAATGACTTTTAACAAGTGATGACATCATCCCGATTTTCACGGGCTGCTACAGAAATAGACCAGTGAGCAGAAAAATCACCATAACTCAAAATGTAGAAATGCAATGATCATGAAAATGTGTATGCTTATACTAGACAGTAAGCTGAATCCAACAAGCTTGAAATCACTGAATTTGGATGAGTAAACAATGAGAAATGACTCTGACAAGATGACTGAAAAAGTCGGGTACCTGACAGAGAAGTGAAGATGAACATACCCTGTTGACTTCAAATGAACATAACTGAAGATTCCAACATCCAAATGACATGAAAATTTGTGAGCATATAGTAGACTTATAGAGCTAACTTTACCAAGTTAAAGCACTGAAAATGATGAACCAAGTGCAGAGAAACAATCTCTGCAAGCTGACTGAGAAAAACTGAAGTAATGGCAGTGAGTAGTACACATCACAAGAACATGGAAAGATGACCTCAAATAATCATGAAAATGAAAGTATATTGCTTGTACAATACAATGACTTACTGATACATATGTGTGCCTTGTAATCACACCTTGATATGGCATAAAGCTCAGCTCTTGGAGGTCTTCACATAGGTCTCTCTAACCACGACTAAAACTGCCATCTATTTATAGTTGAGTTTGGGAGGCTAACTTCCCTCAATCACTCTCCAATCAATCAATGATTGATTTGATTCTCTACCTACCACAAATCACGAATTCGTGGCTCCTCTTTCCATTCTTGATCATGTGGGCTCAACCACTTAAGATTCTCTTACTTTTACATTAAGTAAATTCTTCAAAAGTTACAAGAGGTAGTTCACAAGTGAACTTTACATAGTCTTCATTTTGAAGCTTCTTTAATGACTTTGTGAGACTCAAGCCAATACTTAGGCTTGTCATAGACTTGCTCCAACATCACGTGTCTCTCAGACCAGATTGGAGTGAACCCTTAGTGACATACTTGAGGACAAACACATTCCCTCAAGGAATGACTTTAGCACGACAACGCAGTCTAGAGCAGGAAGCTCAATACTATTCACTTATTGTCGGTAATCTATACAAAAGAGGCAGAGACTGATACCTAAGACAATGTGTTCATGAAACCGATTATCTGAGCATACTAGAGACTGCACACCAAGGTGTTGCAGGAGGTCATTTTTGACCCGATAGGATAATCAAAGCCATCCTCTTTGCAGGATTATGGTGGCCCACTCTTCACATGGATGCACATACCTATGTAAGGAGATGTGATGTGTGCCAAAGAACTCAATTTCCTACTCGCAGACATGAAATGCCATTGAAACCCATGATGGGGGGACGTGCATTTTCTAAGTGGGGTATAGACTTTGTAGAACCCATTAACCCCCCTGCAAAAGGTACACATGTTGAATACATTATTGCTGCTACAGATTATCTTACCAAATGGGTAGAGGCAAAAGCCACGAAAAAGAATGATGCACACACGACTGCAAAATTTGTTGGTGCAGACCAATCACCAATTGAAGTTTGAAGGACAAAAGATGGAGATAAGATTAAGACTTGAAGCAAAGAAGAAGGTTACATTCACAGATTGGAAGACATGTAAACATATGTACATTAGTAAAGACATAGATCACTTAGATTTTTGATTAGTCATAAGCTTGTATATATTTGCCTATAAATACTTTGGAAAAATGTCGGGGCAAGAGAGGAGACAATAGGAGAGTATGAGAATAGTGCATTTGTAAGTTGTAAGACTCATTAGAGTTTATGGAAGTGAGAAGAAGTCTCTCTCATAACTTAGTTGTAAGTTTCTGAAAAATAGAAGAATTTTTGCGCCCGAAGTTTCTGTGTGTTCTCCTCGTGTAGTAGATCTTTTGTGAATTCCTTTTGGAAATATCTAAGTCCATAGTTAATCAATCTATGGCTAGAGTTTCAGCTTTCAATTGTAATCGGGCTAAGAGAATTGTGTGTAGGAACATTCATATGTAAAGAATGTTCACAGTCTTCTGAAACAGGCGCAAATTTTGAGTTCAATGAAATGAGTAGTGCTCAGTGCACAGTGTAAAGTTTTACACATATGATAGCTCAAAATCTAAGTTGAGAGATAAGCTATATACAGCTAAAAGGATTTGATCAAACGGGTTCGACATTGGGAGAACCAAAGCTAAGAAGTTGCAGGTGTCAAAGTCGCTACTGCAGAGAAGCAGTTTTACACATAGGTAAAGTGTTTAAGTTATTTCTCAAAGTATACTCAGTCATTTGAGGAGATTTAAGTTGCAAAAGGTGCGCAACCTTAAGGCGAAGCAACCTAAAAAGTTTCATCAAAAACTTTACACAAATTGTCAGTCAATTAGAGATTAATCTGCAACAGACTTTCATGAGAAGTTGAGGTTTTCAAAATAATTGATTTTTTGATAAGTTGGTGGAATTTTCTCTAATTTTGGTGGAGTCTGAAGTTGTTCTTGATATAGAGGTGTTCTAAATTCAAGTTCAACTTGTTCTTTTGGAGATTAACACTCTCCATCAGTGGTATCAGAGCAGGATGTGTCAAAATTGAAGTGAAGAAGACTCCGACACCTGCAGAAATACAAATCTTTACATCTTGAAGGTGCAAAAGGATAAAGGTTGAAGAAAACTTGAAGGAAGACACATTGAAGTTGTCAAAAGGATCAGAAGGAGTAAGATTCGAAGTCAAGGTACATTCATTTCTCATAAAGGATCTAGATTTGATAATACAGGTAAAGAAACAATGGGAGATAGTCTCCAAATTGAGAAGTTGGATAGAGAGAACTATCCTGCATGGTCAATGAGGATGGAAGCTCATCTTATGAGCAAAGATCTGATGGGATACATCACAGGAGAGGAAGAAAAGCCAGAATTTAGAGACTCTAGTGTTCCAACTAGAGAAGAGCTTACAGACATGAAGAATGGGATGAAGAAGGATGCTCAAGCAAGGAGCATAATCTACATGGCAGTCAATGATTATTTACTTCCTCACATTAGAGGACTTGAAAGTGCATGTGACATTTGGAATGCTTTGGAAGAGCATTTCCAAAACACAACCAAATCAAGGAAGGCTTCACTATGGGCAGAGTTTACTACTTTCAAGAAGAAGGCCTCACAATCAATCTCTGATTATGTGACAAAGATGAAGGACATTGCAGATTCTTTAGGTGCAGTGGATGAAGATATTGAAGAAGATAAATTGGTAAGACAAATTCTCAAAGGGCTAAGAGGAGATGAGAAATGGAAGCCTTTTATTTTGTCTACAGAACTTTCATTAGATCATTTCACTCCTGATTTAAATCAATTGTTAGGTCATATGCTAACTTTTGAGAATGATATCAAAGGAGATGTTGACAAGAGTGCAGGTCATGCAATGTATTCTAAAGACATGAAGAAAGCTAACAAAGGAAAGCAACAATCAGGTGAAGAAGAAGGTATTTCAAACCAAGCAAACTTCATAAGAGGAAGAGGTAATGGCAGAAGTAGAGGAAGAGGCAAAAACAACAAAGAAAATGCAAGAGCTTGTTGGATATGTGGTAAGACCAATCATCTATCTCATGATTGTTGGCACAATAATCAAAACAATGGTAATTTTAATCAAAGAGCAAGAGGTGGTAGATTTCAGAGAGGAAACTTCAGAGGTAGAGGTGGTAGGAATTCTTTTGGAAGAGGTGGAGGAAGAAGCTTCCAAAATCAATCCTATAATAACACCTACTACAACTATGCATCAGATCAGAAGGAGGACTCGACTCTCATTATGAATGCAACATGTGAAACATCACATGAGGACATGAGAGTGTTCTATATTGATTCAGGATGTAGTAATCATTTAAGTGGAAATATTGCTTTGATGACTGATCTAGATCATAATGCAATTAATCATACAGTTCAGACAGGTGATAATACAAAGCATAAGGTGAAGTCAATTGGTTCAGTCAAAGCTAAAGATGGGAGCACTCTTCTGAGTAAGGTCCTTTATGTTCCCACAATTCCAAAGAATTTGATCAGTGTAGGTCAAATTGTGCAAAAAGGATATGAGGTAAGGTTCACCAATGATGGAGTCTATGTTGAAGACCCTAGTCAAGGGTATAAACAGGTTGTTACAGGAAAGAAGGAAGGAAGGCTCTTCACATTGAAGGTACAAGGAAATGTTGGACATGCTATGTTCACATATGGAGAGCAGAAGGTTTCTGAATTGGATCTTTGGCATAAGAGACTTGGACATTTCAATGAGAAAGGTATCAAAGAAATGATTAACAATGATTCAGTGCTTGGATTGCCTAACATTGCAGGTCAACACATGACATATAGATGTGAGGCATGTCAATTAGGTAAGGCTCATAAGCAACCTTATTCTAAGCATGGTTTTATGTATTCAGAAAGACTTGAGTTGGTGCATACAGATGTGTGGGGTCCTTCAAAGGACTTTAGTATAAATGGTTCAAGATATTATGTCATATATGTTGATGATGCTACCAGGTGGATCACAATTTATGTGATTAAAGAAAAGTCAGAAGTGTTTAATACATTTAAACACTATCATGCATATGCAGAAAGGATTACAGGTCAAAAATTGAAGAGACTAAGGTCAGATGGAGGGGGAGAGTATTTTTCAAATGAGTTCAATGATTACTTGTGGAATGCAGGTATAAAGAGAGAAGTTACTTGCAGGTACTCTCCTCAACAAAATGGGGTGGCAGAAAGAAGAAATAGGACACTTGTTGAATTTGCAAGGTCCATGATGAAAGAGAAGAATTGTCCAAATTATTTGTGGGCTGAGGCTGTTAATACAGCTACATATTTGGTTAATAGATTGCCTTGTAAAGCTTTGCAGGGTATGATACCATATGAAGCTTGGTGGGGTAAGAGACCTACCTTGGATCATTGCAGAATATTTGGATGCTTGGCATATGCATATGTGCCATCACAATTGAGGCATAAGTTGGAGCCTAAGGCAGAAAAATATGTATTCATTGGTTATGATGATAAGCAAATGGGATACAGGTTGTGGAGTCCATCCACAAAGCACTTCCTTGTGTCCAAGGATGTTACATTTGATGAGCAAGGTACTTGGTATGCAGGTAAATATAATGCATATACAGAACTTGAAGAAGTCATGAATCAGAAGAAAGGTAAATCAAAGGTTCAAATTGTTGATGAAGAAGAGAGTTGTGAAGTACAGATTGAAGCTGAAGAAAGGCCAAGATTTGATCCAGAAGTTGATGAACCAGAAACTTCAAAAAGTGCAGAATTTAGGAGATCATCTAGGCACAAATGGCAACCCACAAGGTATAGCTATGACACCTCATTCTTGACTACTAAAGATTATGCTTATTTGGTAAAAGCAGATGAAGATCCATCTACATATGATGAAGCCAAAGGCAAGAGGATTTGGGAAGAAGCCATGCAAGAGGAGTATGATGCATTGATAGAGAATCAGACTTGGGATCTGGTTCCTAAACCCAATAGCCAGAAAATTATTGGATGTAAGTGGGTTTACAAAACAAAAAGATTTGCAGATGGAAGTGTGTCTAGGTACAAGGCAAGACTTGTTGTGAAAGGGTATGCACAGACATATGGAGTGGATTATGATGAGACCTATAGTCCTGTGGCAAAAATGACAACCATCAGGACTCTCATAGCAATTGCTGCTTGCAAAGGTTGGAAATTATCTCAACTAGATGTTAAAAATGCTTTTTTGAATGGTTACATTTCAGATGAAGTCTACATGGAGCAACCAGATGGTTTCAAGGATCAGATGTATCCAAATTATGTGTGTAAGCTCAAGAGAGCTTTGTATGGGTTGAAGCAAGCCCCAAGGGCATGGAACTATAGGCTTGTAAAGTTCTTGAAAGAACTTGGTTTTCAAGCATCAAAGGCAGATAGTAGCTTGCTAATCAAAGCAAGTGAGGATGGATTCATTTATGTTTGTATTTATGTTGATGACATAATACTTACAGGTACAGATGATAAAGGAATACAAATGATCAAGAAGCAGATGGAGAAAGAGTTCAAAATCAGTGACTTGGGGAACTTGTCATTCTTCTTGGGAATGGAAATTTGTTATACTCAACATGGAGTATATGTGACCCAAGAAAGGTATCTTAAAAATTTGCTAACCAAATTTAAAATGGAAGATTGCAGGGTTGCACCAACACCATTGGAAGTGAATCATAAATTGTCTAGATTTGGTGGAGAAGAATTCAGAGATATGAAGCTCTATCAAAGTTTGGTGGGTAGCTTGATTTATGCTACATTAACAAGGCCTGATTTGTCATATGCAGTTGGTGTGCTTTCACAATTTATGCATTGTCCTAGAAAGGAACATTGGATTGCAGGACAAAGAGTACTTAGGTACATCAAGGGTACACTCAAAGAAGGATTGTACTATGGATTTACTTCTGATACAAGAGTGAAGATATATAGTGATGCAGATTGGGCAGGTAATGTGGATGATAGAAGATCAACACATGGATATTTGTGCTATGTTGGAGACAAATTGATTTCATGGTGTTCTAAGAAGCAACATACAGTTGCTTTGTCATCCACAGAAGCAGAATACAAAGGTATGGTGGAAGCTGCAAAGGAGGTAATATGGCTAAAGACACTCATGAAGAGTTTTGATGTGATTCAGAGTACTCCTATTATTTGTGGAGACAATATGAGTTCTCTATACTTGGCAGCTAATCCTGTGTTTCATGCTAGAACTAAACATATTGAAATACAGTATCATTTCTTGAGAGAGAAGGTTGTTGATAAAGAGATTGAAGTCATACACACTCCTACAAAAGATCAACTTGCAGATATGATGACAAAAAGTTTAGATGGACCAAAGTTACAGAAGTTCAAAGACATGGCAGCCATAAAGAAGATAAGAGAAACCTCAATTGATGATTGAGGGGGAGCTGTTGGTGCAGACCAATCACCAATTGAAGTTTGAAGGACAAAAGATGGAGATAAGATTAAGACTTGAAGCAAAGAAGAAGGTTACATTCACAGATTGGAAGACATGTACACATATGTACATTAGTAAAGACATAGATCACTTAGACTTTTGATTAGTCATAAGCTTGTATATATTTGCCTATAAATACTTTGGAAAAATGTCGGGGCAAGAGAGGAGACAATAGGAGAGTATGAGAATAGTGCATTTGTAAGTTGTAAGACTCATTAGAGTTTATGGAAGTGAGAAGAAGTCTCTCTCATAACTTAGTTGTAAGTTTCTGAAAAAATAGAAGAATTTTTGCGCCCGAAGTTTCTGTGTGTTCTCCTCGTGTAGTAGATCTTTTGTGAATTCCTTTTGGAAATATCTAAGTCAATAGTTAATCAATCTATGTCTAGAGTTTCAGCTTTCAATTATAATCAGGCTAAGAGAATTGTGTGTAGGAACATTCATATGTAAAGAATGTTCACAGTCTTCTGAAACAGGCGCAAATTTCGAGTTCAATGAAATGAGTAGTGCTCAGTGCACAGTGTAAAGTTTTACACATATGATAGCTCAAAATCTAAGTTGAGAGATAAGCTATCTACAGCTAAAAGGATTTGATCAAACGGGTTCGACATTGGGAGAACCAAAGCTAAGAAGTTGCAGGTGTCAAAGTCGCTACTGCAGAGAAGCAGTTTTACACATAGGTAAAGTGTTTGAGTTATTTCTCAAAATAAACTCAGTCATTTGAGGAGATTTAAGTTGCAAAAGGTGCGCAACCTTAAGGCAAAGCAACCTACAAAGTTTCATAAAAAACTTTACACAAATTGTCAGTCAATTAGAGATTAATCTGCAGCAGACTTTCATGAGAAGTTGAGGTTTTCAAAATAATTGATTTTTTGATAAGTTGGTGGAATGTTCTCTAATTTTGGTGGAGTCTGAAGTTGTTCTTGATATAGAGGTGTTCTAAATTCAAGTTCAACTTGTTCTTTTGGAGATTAACACTCTCCATCATCGAGCAGACCTAGAAATTGAGAGGACTAAACTTTGCATGAAGATGGTAAGATTAGCACAAGCAATGTTCGAAGCCTCTAGATATCTCAATTGGAATAGCATGGCGAAACCGGAGCTACACTTTCAAGGATTAATGGAGAGGCTAGAATACTTGATAGAAAGCAAAGAGAAAAAGGATCAGCATAGGAATCCTAGTGTCCTAGAGACACAGGAAAGGAACGCACCATCCCTGTCTCAAATACCAGACACAGAAGGTGAAGACAACCTGTCTTCCATACATAGATATTCACATGAATTTTTGAGAGAGATCCAAGAAGAGAAGTGGAGAAAAGAACAAGGAACCCATCCTCCTATTCAAGAAATAGACGACTTGCAGGAACAATTTCCCCAAGACATCCCCTCTATTTACGATGATGTAGAGGAGGAGCAACTGAGTGAACACACAGGTTTTGAATCTAACTCTTTGCATGAATTACCTCAGTTCACAGGACCTTGGGAAGCAAAGTCTATTAGTATGAGAGCACCCACGATAATAGTGAGGAATGAAGAATCAGTACTCCCTAGAAACACGGAAGTGATAAAGAATACCAAAGTACAATGTAATCTCACCCTAGAAGAGTTGTTGAAGGTAAAACCGGAACTGTGGAAACATGTATCAAATCAATTCCCTAAGCTTGCTACTACTCCCTCACAGATAGGAACATACAAGAAGGTACCAGAGATACCCATAGAAAAGATCAGAGATGTAAGTGAAGGAGAGGAAGGTAACACTTATCTTCCAATAACCCATCAGGGCTACACCACCAAAGCCATCTTAGATTCAGGAGTCGGAGTAGCCATCGCTACCACCGCTTTATGGAAATGTTGGGGTAAGCCAGCATTAAGACCTACCAGGATGAAGCTACAAATGGCTGACGAACATATAGAGAAACCATTAGGCTTACTAGAAGGCATATCTCACACCACTTGTGGTGTGGAGTTTGAGCATACCTTCACCGTTTGCGATTTTAGTAAAAATCATGCTTATGAGATGATATTGGGACGACCATTCATGCGTCAGTTGCAAATTGTACAAGATTGGGGAACTAATTCTTTGTACTTGCAACATTTAGGAGTGACTACTAAAGTCAATCTTAAAGACTATTCACATCGAGATGTACCCCCAATACAATGGAATACCATCCATAAGACTCAGGTAGAAATGGAATCGGTACACTCCTTAGAGTTAGACCCCTCATGGTTACACGAGGATACTCATTTATGGATGTGTAAAGTAGCAAAACAAGAGGAAGAATGGTTAGAAGCTAGGACCATAGGTGCAGAACAACATCCACGAACCCTTCAAGACCCAGCTTACGCACCTGTAGTATTTCCAGATGAGGAGTTTGAACCCCATGGTTGGGTAGAAATCCTAGCAACCATGGATGTAGGCATCAATGAAGAACAATGGACACCCCACTGTGACGAGGATGGCTATGACATTTCTGTCTACATGATCGAGCCAATCATTTGTGATTCAGTTTTAGAAGAGTGTGAACCTAACACTGATGCATTTGAGGATGCGAGCAATTTTGATCTAAAGTCAATTATAATGGATCCGCCTTTTGCATCAAAAGAAGAATATTTCTACGAAGTAAAGACTTACCCTCAGAGGCACGAAGAAATTATGAATGAGGTGAGGTTGGCCACACAAGTGATTGACAAAAGTGAAGGGAAGAAAAGAAAGAAGAAAGAAATTATGTCAGAAAAAGAAGAATCCTTGTTTGAGGTTCCCGAGAACTTCAAAAAGTATGAATAGAAGATAGAAGAATAATGGTACGAATGCCTAATAGAAAAGCTGACGTGGGAGAAGTATATGATAACCGAGAGAAAACCAAGAAAATCATAGTAGCCATAGAAGGAGAAGAAGAAAAGTGTACATACATTGGGCATGATTTGACGACCGAAGAAGAAGAAGAATTAGTTGCCCTATTGCGCGAATATACAGATGTTTTTGCTTGGAGCTACAAAGATTTGAAAGGAGTAGATCCGGATATATGTTCTCATAGAATCCCTATGACTCTAGATGCAAAACCTATGAAATAGAAACCATACACGTATAATGATAATTACGCTGCGAAGATTAAAGAGGAAATAGATCATTTGATAGAAGCAAGATTCATATATGAAATTGAGCATACCGAATGGGTATCCCCCATTGTGGTTGTGCCCAAGAAGAATGGAAAATTGCGTGTGTGTATTAACCTTAAAAAAGTTAATGCCGCCACGATTAGAGATAGTTATCCTCTTCCTATCACGGAACATTTATTGGAAAGAGTTGCGGGCAAGGAAGTTTACAGCTTTCTTGATGGATTCTCAGGCTATAATCAAGTAGCCATTGCTCCAGAAGATCAACACAAGACGGCTTTTGCCACAGAATGGGGCATATTTGCATTTCATGTGATGCCATTTGGCTTAACAAATGCACCCGCTACTTTCCAGCGACTCATGTGTCATGTTTTCAAGGAATTCTTACGCAAGAATTTTGAAGTTTATGTCGATGACTTATGTGCTCATTTGAATATCGGGCAGACACATATCCCTGAGTTAAGACAAGTATTTGACAAATGTCGAGAATATGAGGTTTGTTTGAACCCAAAAAAGTTCGTTTTCATGGTCAGACAAGGCAGAATTCTAGGACACATTGTGTCAAAGAATGGAATCTCTACGGACGACGAAAAAGTGAAGGTTATTGCACATCTACCTAGGCCAAACAACGTAAAAGAAGTACAAGCATTTATGGGACATTGTGGTTACTATAGACGATTCATACACATGTATGCAATCATAGCTAAGCCTTTGTACTCTCTTTTGACCAAGTTTGAATGGACAGATAATTGTGAAAATTCATTCAATGAACTTAAACGACGTTTGTGCTCAACACCTATATTAACAACCCCGGATTGGAGTAAGTCATTCCATGTTCATGTGGATGCATCCATTTATGCCATAGGATGTGTGTTAGCACAACCCACGAATGAAGGTAATATAGACCTCCCCATAGCCTACGCAAGCAGACAATTGAACGCAGCAGAAAGAAATTACACCACGACAGAACGAGAAAGATCTGGAATGGTCTACGCCGTAAAGAAATTCAGGCATTATTTGTTGACAAACAAGTTCAAATTCTTTACAGATCATCAAGCATTACTGTATTTAGTCAATAAGCCATGTAACACAGGACGATTAATACGTTGGTTTCTATTACTCATGGAGTATGATTTTGAAGTAGTAGTAAGAAAAGGAAGGACACATCTCAGAGCTGACCACCTATCGAGACTAACCTCAGGAGAAGCTCCTCAAGGGATAGCGGATGAGTTACCCGATGCATATTTGTTTAACCTTGAGATAGCACCAGAATGGGCTAAACCTATTGTCCCTATTCTCACGTATGGACCCAAGAATCCGAGGATAAGGATCAAAGAAGGAGAGATTACCAAATCTCAAAGATATCAAATCATAGCAGGAAGTTTATATAAACAGGATAATCAAAAGATTCTTGCTCGTTGTGTAGATGAATTAGAACATGCGAATTGGTTGCAATTAGCACACATAGGTGCATTAAAGCAACATCATTCGAAACATCGTACATTACAGACTCTACATAGGCTAGGAGTATATTGGCCTTCGATGGAAGTAGATGTCTACAACTTGTGTAAAGAATGCCTTGTTTGTTGTGAAAGACCACCAGTAGAACATGCTACATTGTATCACGTGTCTCTCACACCAGATTGGAGTGAACCCTTAGTGACATACTTGAGGACAAACACATTCCCTCAAGGAATGACTTTAGCACGACAACGCAGTCTAGAGCAGGAAGCTCAAGACTATTCACTTATTGTCGGTAATCTATACAAAAGAGGCAGAGACTGATACCTAAGACAATGTGTTCATGAAAGCGATTATCTGAGCATACTAGAGACTGCACACCAAGGTGTTGCAGGAGGTCATTTTTGACCCGATAGGATAATCAAAGCCATCCTCTTTGCAGGATTATGGTGGCCCACTCTTCACATGGATGCACATACCTATGTAAGGAGATGTGATGTGTGCCAAAGAACTCAATTTCCTACTCGCACACATGAAATGCCATTGAAACCCATGATGGGGGGACGTGCATTTTCTAAGTGGGGTATAGACTTTGTAGAACCCATTAACCCCCCTGCAAAAGGTACACATGTTGAATACATTATTGCTGCTACAGATTATCTTACCAAATGGGTAGAGGCAAAAGCCACGAAAAAGAATGATGCACACACGACTGCAAAATTTGTTGGTGCAGACCAATCACCAATTGAAGTTTGAAGGACAAAAGATGGAGATAAGATTAAGACTGGAAGCAAAGAAGAAGGTTACATTCACAGATTGGAAGACATGTACACATATGTACATTAGTAAAGACATAGATCACTTAGACTTTTGATTAGTCATAAGCTTGTATATATTTGCCTATAAATACTTTGGAAAAATGTCGGGGCAATAGAGGAGACAATAGGAGAGTATGAGAATAGTGCATTTGTAAGTTGTAAGACTCATTAGAGTTTATGGAAGTGAGAAGAAGTCTCTCTCATAACTTAGTTGTAAGTTTCTGAAAAAATAGAAGAATTTTTGCGCCCGAAGTTTCTATGTGTTCTCCTCGTGTAGTAGATCTTTTGTGAATTCCTTTTTGAAATATCTAAGTCCATAGTTAATCAATCTATGGCTAGAGTTTCAGCTTTCAATTGTAATCAGGGTAAGAGAATTGTGTGTAGGAACATTCATATGTAAAGAATGTTCACAGTCTTCTGAAACAGGCACAAATTTTGAGTTCAATGAAATGAGTAGTGCTCAGTGCACAGTGTAAAGTTTTACACATATTATAGCTCAAAATCTAAGTTGAGAGATAAGCTATCTACAGCTAAAAGGATTTGATCAAACGGGTTCGACATTGGGAGAACCAAAGCTAAGAAGTTGCAGGTGTCAAAGTCGCTACTGCAGAGAAGCAGTTTTACACATAGGTAAAGTGTTTGAGTTATTTCTCAAAGTATACTCAGTCATTTGAGGAGATTTAAGTTGCAAAAGGTGCGCAACCTTAAGGCGAAGCAACCTACGAAGTTTCATCAAAAACTTTACACAAATTGTCAGTCAATTAGAGATTAATCTGCAGCAGACTTTCATGAGAAGTTGAGGTTTTCAAAATAATTGATTTTTTGATAAGTTGGTGGAATGTTCTCTAATTTTGGTGGAGTCTGAAGTTTTTCTTGATATAGAGGTGTTCTAAATTCAAGTTCAACTTGTTCTTTTGGAGATTAACACTCTCCATCAGTGGTATCAGAGCAGGATGTGTCAAAATTGAAGTGAAGAAGACTTCGACTCCTGCAGAAATACAAATCTTTACATCTTGAAGGTGCAAAAGGATAAAGGTTGAAGAAAACTTGAAGGAAGACACATTGAAGTTGTCAAAAGGATCAGAAGGAGTAAGATTCGAAGTCAAGGTACATTCATTTCTCATAAAGGATCTAGATTTGATAATACAGGTAAAGAAACAATGGGAGATAGTCTCCAAATTGAGAAGTTGGATAGAGAGAACTATCCTGCATGGTCAATGAGGATGGAAGCTCATCTTATGAGCAAAGATCTGATGGGATACATCACAGGAGAGGAAGAAAAGCCAGAATTTAGAGACTCTAGTGTTCCAACTAGAGAAGAGCTTACAGACATGAAGAATTGGATGAAGAAGGATGCTCAAGCAAGGAGCATAATCTACATGGGAGTCAATGATTATTTACTTCCTCACATTAGAGGACTTGAAAGTGCATGTGACATTTGGAATGCTTTGGAAGAGCATTTCCAAAACACAACCAAATCAAGGAAGGCCTCACTATGGGCAGAGTTTACTACTTTCAAGAAGAAGGCCTCACAATCAATCTCTGATTATGTGACAAAGATGAAGGACATTGCAGATTCTTTAGGTGCAGTGGATGAAGATATTGAAGAAGATAAATTGGTAAGACAAATTCTCAAAGGGCTAAGAGGAGATGAGAAATGGAAGCCTTTTATTTTGTCTACAGAACTTTCATTAGATCACTTCACTCCTGATTTAAATCAATTGTTAGGTCATATGCTAACTTTTGAGAATGATATCAAAGGAGATGTTGACAAGAGTGCAAGTCATGCAATGTATTCTAAAGACAAGAAGAAAGCTAACAAAGGAAAGCAACAATCAGGTGAAGAAGAAGGTATTTCAAACCAAGCAAACTTCATAAGAGGAAGAGGTAATGGCAGAAGTAGAGGAAGAGGCAGAAACAACAAAGAAAATGCAAGAGCTTGTTGGATATGTGGTAAGACCAATCATCTATCTCATGATTGTTGGCACAATAATCAAAACAATGGTAATTTTAATCAAAGAGCAAGAGGTGGTAGATTTCAGAGAGGAAACTTCAGAGGTAGAGGTGGTAGGAATTCTTTTGGAAGAGGTGGAGGAAGAAGCTTCCAAAATCAATCCTATAATAACACCTACTACAACTATGCATCAGATCAGAAGGAGGACTCGACTCTCATTATGAATGCAACATGTGAAACATCACATGAGGACATGAGAGTGTTCTATATTGATTCAGGATGTAGTAATCATTTAAGTGGAAATATTGCTTTGATGACTGATCTAGATCATAATGCAATTAATCATACAGTTCAGACAGGTGATAATACAAAGCATAAGGTGAAGTCAATTGGTTCAGTCAAAGCTAAAGATGGGAGCACTCTTCTGAGTAAGGTCCTTTATGTTCCCACAATTCCAAAGAATTTGATCAGTGTAGGTCAAATTGTGCAAAAAGGATATGAGGTAAGGTTCACCAATGATGGAGTCTATGTTGAAGACCCTAGTCAAGGGTATAAACAGGTTGTTACAGGAAAGAAGGAAGGAAGGCTCTTCACATTGAAGGTACAAGGAAATGTTGGACATGCTATGTTCACATATGGAGAGCAGAAGGTTTCTGAATTGGATCTTTGGCATAAGAGACTTGGACATTTCAATGAGAAAGGTATCAAAGAAATGATTAACAATGATTCAGTGCTTGGATTGCCTAACATTGCAGGTCAACACATGACATATAGATGTGAGGCATGTCAATTAGGTAAGGCTCATAAGCAACCTTATTCTAAGCATGGTTTTATGTATTCAGAAAGACTTGAGTTGGTGCATACAGATGTGTGGGGTCCTTCAAAGGACTTTAGTATAAATGGTTCAAGATATTATGTCATATATGTTGATGATGCTACCAGGTGGATCACAATTTATGTGATTAAAGAAAAGTCAGAAGTGTTTAATACATTTAAACACTATCATGCATATGCAGAAAGGATTACAGGTCAAAATTGAAGAGACTAAGGTCAGATGGAGGGGGAGAGTATTTTTCAAATGAGTTCAATGATTACTTGTGGAATGCAGGTATAAAGAGAGAAGTTACTTGCAGGTACTCTCCTCAACAAAATGGGGTGGCAGAAAGAAGAAATAGGACACTTGTTGAATTTGCAAGGTCCATGATGAAAGAGAAGAATTGTCCAAATTATTTGTGGGCTGAGGCTGTTAACACAGCTACATATTTGGTTAATAGATTGCCTTGTAAAGCTTTGCAGGGTATGACACCATATGAAGCTTGGTGGGGTAAGAGACCTACCTTGGATCATTGCAGAATATTTGGATGCTTGGCATATGCATATGTGCCATCACAATTGAGGCATAAGTTGGAGCCTAAGGCAGAAAAATATGTATTCATTGGTTATGATGATAAGCAAATGGGATACAGGTTGTGGAGTCCATCCACAAAGCACTTCCTTGTGTCCAAGGATGTTACATTTGATGAGCAAGGTACTTGGTATGCAGGTAAATATAATGCATATACAGAACTTGAAGAAGTCATGAATCAGAAGAAAGGTAAATCAAAGGTTCAAATTGTTGATGAAGAAGAGAGTTGTGAAGTACAGATTGAAGCTGAAGAAAGGCCAAGATTTGATCCAGAAGTTGATGAACCAGAAACTTCAAAAAGTGCAGAATTTAGGAGATCATCTAGGCACAAATGGCAACCCACAAGGTATAGCTATGACACCTCATTCTTGACTACTAAAGATTATGCTTATTTGGTAAAAGCAGATGAAGATCCATCTACATATGATGAAGCCAAAGGCAAGAGGATTTGGGAAGAAGCCATGCAAGAGGAGTATGATGCATTGATAGAGAATCAGACTTGGGATCTGGTTCCTAAACCCAATAGCCAGAAAATTATTGGATGTAAGTGGGTTTACAAAACAAAAAGATTTGCAAATGGAAGTGTGTCTAGGTACAATGCAAGACTTGTTGTGAAAGGGTATGCACAGACATATGGAGTGGATTATGATGAGACCTATAGTCCTGTGGCAAAAATGACAACCATCAGGACTCTCATAGCAATTGCTGCTTGCAAAGGTTGGAAATTATCTCAACTAGATGTTAAAAATGCTTTTTTGAATGGTTACATTTCAGATGAAGTCTACATGGAGCAACCAGATGGTTTCAAGGATCAGATGTATCCAAATTATGTGTGTAAGCTCAAGAGAGCTTTGTATGGGTTGAAGCAAGCCCCAAGGGCATGGAACTATAGGCTTGTAAAGTTCTTGAAAGAACTTGGTTTTCAAGCATCAAAGGCAGATAGTAGCTTGCTAATCAAAGCAAGTGAGGATGGATTCATTTATGTTTGTATTTATGTTGATGACATAATACTTACAGGTACAGATGATAAAGGAATACAAATGATCAAGAAGCAGATGGAGAAAGAGTTCAAAATCAGTGACTTGGGGAACTTGTCATTCTTCTTGGGAATGGAAATTTGTTATACTCAACATGGAGTATATGTGACCCAAGAAAGGTATCTTAAAAATTTGCTAACCAAATTTAAAATGGAAGATTGCAGGGTTGCACCAACACCATTGGAAGTGAATCATAAATTGTCTAGATTTGGTGGAGAAGAATTCAGAGATATGAAGCTCTATCAAAGTTTGGTGGGTAGCTTGATTTATGCTACATTAACAAGGCCTGATTTGTCATATGCAGTTGGTGTGCTTTCACAATTTATGCATTGTCCTAGAAAGGAACATTGGATTGCAGGACAAAGAGTACTTAGGTACATCAAGGGTACACTCAAAGAAGGATTGTACTATGGATTTACTTCTGATACAAGAGTGAAGATATATAGTGATGCAGATTGGGCAGGTAATGTGGATGATAGAAGATCAACACATGGATATTTGTGCTATGTTGGAGACAAATTGATTTCATGGTGTTATAAGAAGCAACATACAGTTGCTTTGTCATCCACATAAGCAGAATACAAAGGTATGGTGGAAGCTGCAAAGGAGGTAATATGGCTAAAGACACTCATGAAGAGTTTTGATGTGATTCAGAGTACTCCTATTATTTGTGGAGACAATATGAGTTCTCTATACTTGGCAGCTAATCCTGTGTTTCATGCTAGAACTAAACATATTGAAATACAGTATCATTTCTTGAGAGATAAGGTTGTTGATAAAGAGATTGAAGTCATACACACTCCTACAAAAGATCAACTTGCAGATATGATGACAAAAAGTTTAGATGGACCAAAGTTACAGAAGCTCAAAGACATGGCAGGCATAAAGAAGATAAGAGAAACCTCAATTGATGATTGAGGGGGATCTGTTGGTGCAGACCAATCACCAATTGAATTTTGAAGGACAAAAGATGGAGATAAGATTAAGACTTGAAGCAAAGAAGAATGTTACATTCACAGATTGGAAGACATGTACACATATGTACATTAGTAAAGACATAGATCACTTAGACTTTTGATTAGTCATAAGCTTGTATATATTTGCCTATAAATACTTTGGAAAAATGTCGGGGCAAGAGAGGAGACAATAGGAGAGTATGAGAATAGTGCATTTGTAAGTTGTAAGACTCATTAGAGTTTATGGAAGTGAGAAGAAGTCTCTCTCATAACTTAGTTGTAAGTTTCTGAAAAAATAGAAGAATTTTTGCGCCCGAAGTTTCTGTGTGTTCTCCTCGTCTAGTAGATCTTTTGTGAATTCCTTTTGGAAATATCTAAGTCCATAGTTAATCAAGCTATGGCTAGAGTTTCAGCTTTCAATTGTAATCAGGCTAAGAGAATTGTGTGTAGGAACATTCATATGTAAAGAATGTTCACAGTCTTCTGAAACAGGTGCAAATTTCGAGTTCAATGAAATGAGTAGTGCTCAGTGCACAGTGTAAAGTTTTACACATATGATAGCTCAAAATCTAAGTTGAGAGATAAGCTATCTACAGCTAAAAGGATTTGATCAAACGGGTTCGACATTGGGAGAACCAAAGCTAAGAAGTTGCAGGTGTCAAAGTCGCTACTGCAGAGAAGCAGTTTTACACATAGGTAAAGTGTTTGAGTTATTTCTCAAAATATACTCAGTCATTTGAGGAGATTTAAGTTGCAAAAGGTGCGCAACCTTAAGCCGAAGCAACCTACAAAGTTTCATCAAAAACGTTACACAAATTGTCAGTCAATTAGAGATTAATCTGCAGTAGACTTTCATGAGAAGTTGAGGTTTTCAAAATAATTGATTTTTTGATAAGTTGGTGGAATGTTCTCTAATTTTGGTGGAGTCTGAAGTTGTTCTTGATATAGAGGTGTTCTAAATTCAAGTTCAACTTGTTCTTTTGGAGATTAACACTCTGCATCAAAATTCTTATTTGAAAATGTCTTTACAAGATATGGATTGCCTATAGAGTTAGTGAGCGATCGAGGAACTCACTTTCTAAACCAAGTCATTGAATATTTGTTAGAGGATTTTATGGTGATTCACAAGAAATCCGCACCATATCATCCTCAGGCCAATGGTCAGGCTGAAATCACTAACAAGATTGTAACGTACTGACGAAACTCGTGAACAACAAACGTTTAGATTGGGACAAACAATTACACCATGCTGTTTGGGCATATCGAGTGGCCTACAAGACTGTACTCAATGCAACTCCCTTTCAGATGGTTTTTAGTCAGAATGTTGTGCTTCCTTTGGACTTCTTGATTCCTACCCTTAAGGTTTCACATGAACATCAGTGGACCGGCCATGAATTATCAGCAAGAATAATGGACTTGGAACGATTAGGAGAAACTAGGCTGAGAGCAGCAGAAGGAATATATGCGGCAAAGAAACGATAGAAATCATAATTTGATGCACATGTGAAAGATAAAGGCTTAAAAGAAGGAGATTTAGTCCTAGAATATACGCTGAAACAACATGCACGAAAGTTAGAAAAGCGAGGTTATGGACCTATGATCATTAACAAACC
This sequence comes from Ceratopteris richardii, assembly GCA_020310875.1. Classification (NCBI taxonomy): domain Eukaryota; kingdom Viridiplantae; phylum Streptophyta; class Polypodiopsida; order Polypodiales; family Pteridaceae; genus Ceratopteris; species Ceratopteris richardii. The sequence goes on along the minus strand of CM035432.1, from coordinate 17,588,854 downwards.
CTCGACAACCTGAGCAATACAATTAGCCACCTTAGAAGGAGACATAATGCCTAATTACATTAGTGGCTGTAGAGTCCGGTTATATAAGGAACCTCTTACTGAGGATATGCTTAGGGGACTCACATTGGCAAAGAAGCGTAAGGAGGAAGAAAATAGAATACAAGCTGAAGCTCAGGCAGAAGCCATAGAATGCATTAAGCGCATGAAGCTAAGAAGACAAGGACTAGGGAGAGAACATTATAACCATCTCGAAACAACACCCAAATATCCCATGGCCATGTGTCAAGTAAAGTCAACCACTCATCCTAGCATAGTGGACAGGAGACCATTCATTACAGTCAGGCTAGAGCACGGCAACCCTTGCCAAGAGCTTAGGGCTTTAATTGACTCAGGTGTTGTGACTAGTGCGATTAGATGGTCCCACTATAAGGATTCAGGAATAGAAATGCGGCCAATTGAGGTATACCTCATAGGGCTAGGAGGCATGGAAACCCCTTGCATGGGTGAGGTGGACCTTCCTATCCTCATACATGAAGTGACCTTGACAGTGAAGCTACTAGTGTGCCATGATGACGACCTGATAGAACCCCTAATCCTTGGCTAGGATTGGCTATACGATCACTCAGTGGACCTAAATCTTAGACAAGGCTCCTTGCAAATTGGAACCTTAGATCAGAAGCGAGTGATACCGTTTGACTTCCCTAACGGCATTTCGACTGAGGTTTGTAACCCTAGACCCTATGAAATGCATGCGATGGAAGACCGGAAGATCTTTGGTCAGATCAGTCACGTTATGTCTACACCAACCCACGCAGGCTTGGCGATGGACAATTGTCAATCAGAAGGACGTCAGGAGATTTTTCCTTGGGCTTCCTGCAAATTAGAAGGGGCAACCGCCCAACTGCTTGGTCAAATGGACACCATCACGGTCAAATGGGCACAATGACCGGACAGGTGGCCTTCATCAGCATCCACATGGGCAAAACACCCTACAGTGCCCATCCTTCCACACTTACTACGGACTGGCCTAGATCTGTGGTACAAAATGCCTCACTTCCTAATGGGCAAGTTTCGCAAGTGTTGGACCTCCCTTCTTTTCCAAAACAGAGTGTCCCTCCGACCTCTCAACCTCAACCACAAAGGAGTCAACCACGACAAAGGAACCCAAACTGATGACAATATCAGACAACCCAAAGAAAGCAGCAGTATCAGTATCACAAAGCAAGAGGCACAAGACAAATATGGGTGCCAAAAGGACAGAAAGCACCGACTGATTTCAACAATGCAGACATTGATAAGAAGAAGTCAAGGCAGAAGCAGAATCAATATCCAACATCCCCTCGACCTTCTTCTACAAGTTCGAACATTCGACAAATTTGGATCGCCAAGAAGTACCTAACGAATCGACCCACACCCACGCAGATTTGAGTACCCAAATAGTGTATTATAGCTCAACCCTCAAGCCATGTACTATATAACCCTCGAAAATCTTTTCAACCCTCTGTTGGTGTAAATTTCAAGACTACACATTTGGCTCAAAGGATGCATTGAAGCCTACACATACATGAAAAAGCATAGGAACATATGCTAGTGGTTAATTTGTTAGTGCAGACCAATCACCAATTGAAGCTTTGGAAGACAAATAATGGAGATAAGGTCAATTCTTGAAGACTAGAAGATGAATACATTCAGAGGATGGAAGTAATATACACATATGTACATTAGTTCATATATAGATTACTTAGACCTTTGATTAGTCATAGACTTGTACAAATTTCTCTATAAATATCTTGAAAATGTCGGGGCAAGAAGAGAACATAGATGAGAGAATATGAGAGTGCATAGGAGTGAAGAAATGAGGAGTTGTAAGTGTCATTAGACACATGAAAAGTTAGTTGAGTTTTCTCTTATCACTCAGTTGTAAATTTCTGAGGAATAGAAGAAAAATTGCGCCCGATATTTCTGTGTGTTCTCCTTCTGTAGTAGATCAATTGTGAAATGCTTCTGTACAAGTCTAAGTCTATAGTTGATAGATTACTGTACGAAGTTTAAGCTTCCAATTGCAATCAGGCTAAGAGAATTGTGTGTAGGAACATTTGCATGTGAAGAAGTATTCACTTGTTCCTGAAACAGGCGCAGAATTCGATCTTGATCTTTTGGTCAGTTCTCACTCCACAGTTTAAAGTTTTGTGCAAGCAAGCACTTAATCTTTAAGTTAGAAGGTAAGCTACCTGTACCTAAAAGCATTTGCTTAAACGGGTTCGAAATTGAGAGAACTATGTGTTAGAAGTTAGGGGTGTCAAAATCGACTTTTCAGAAGTGCAGATTTAGACATCGGTAACTTGTGAAGTTGATTTCTCAAGTTATACTAAACCTTTTGAAGAGATTTAACTCGGAGGAGGTGCGCAATCTCTAGGCGACACTTCATACAAAATTTCATAGAAAACTTTACATGTTTGATAAGTCAATGAGAAGAAATTGTGCAGCAGACTTTCTGTGTTTTATCTTCTTCACAGAAGTTTTCAACTTTTGATAATTTGGAGATTGATCCTCTAATTTGGTGAAGGTTTTGACTTACTCTTGGTATAGAGGTGCTCTAATCATAAGAGTAGGTTGTTCTTTTGGAGATTAACACTCTCCATCAGTGGTATCAGAGCAGGAGACATCAAAATCAAGGAAAGGAGGATCCCGACTGCTGTAGGTTCAAGAAATTCAATACTTGAAGGACTAAGAAGTGAAAGCTTGAAGTCAAAGCCTGAGGAGAAGACCATTCGACATCAAGAAAGACAAAAGGAGTCTAATTCGAAGCAAAGGTACATATATCATTTATAAAGCTTGAAGATTTCAATACACAGGTAGAAGAAAGATGGGAGATTCTCTTCAAATAGAGAAATTGGATAGGGAAAATTATCCTGCATGGTCAATGAGGATGGAAGCTCATCTTATGAGCAAAGATTTGATAGCTTACATCACAGGAGAAGAAGAAAAGCCACAGTTCAGAGATCCTAGTGTTCCAACTAGGGAGGAAATAGCAGATTTGAAAAATTGGATGAAGAAAGATGCTCAAGCTAGGAGCATTATCTATATGGCAGTCAATGATTATTTGTTACCTCATATTAGAGGTCTTGAAAGTGCATCTGATATTTGGAATGCTTTGGAGGAGCATTTCCAAAATACTACAAAGTCAAGGAAGGCATCCTTATGGGCAGAGTTTACCACCTTCAAGAAGAAGGCTTCTCAATCCATTTCAGACTATGTGACAAGGATGAAAGATATTGCAGATGCTTTAGGAGCTGTTGATGAAGACATTGAGGAGGATAAGTTGGTAAGACAAATCCTTACAGGATTAAGAGGTGATGACAAATGGAAGCCATTCATTTTGTCTACAGAATTATCACTTGATCATTTCACTCCTGATTTAAATCAGTTGCTAGGTCATATGCTAACATTTGAGCAGGATGTTAAAGGAGAAGGTGACAAGAGTGCAGGTCATGCAATGTACTCAAAGGACAAGAAGAAAACTAACAAAGGAAAGCAACAATCAAATGAAGAAGAAGGCACAACTAGTCAAGCCAACTTCCTAAGAGGAAGAGGAGGTGGCAAAGGTAGAGGAAGAGGCAGGAACAACAAAGATGGAGGCAAAGCTTGCTGGATTTGTGGTAAGACAAATCACTTAGCTAATGATTGTTGGCACAATACTCAGAGTAATAATGGATATAGTCAAAATTATAATGCAAGAGGAAGAGGTGGCAGAAACCAAAGAGGTAATTTCAGAGGTAGAGGTAGTAGGGGTTACTTTGGAAGAAATGCAGGTAGAGGATTCCAAAGTCAACAATATAACAATACCTACTACAATTATGCTTCAGATCAAAAGGAGGATTCAACATTGATAATGAATGCAACTTGTGAAAGGCAGAGTGAAGATCAAAGAGTCTTCTACAATGACTCAGGATGTAGCAATCACCTGAGTGGTAACATATCATTGATGACTGAGTTGGAGAATAAGGTTTCTAATCATGTTGTTCAAACAGGTGACAACACAAAGCATAGTGTGAAGTCAATTGGATCAGTGAAGGCTAAGGATGGTAGTACCTTATTGAGTAAGGTTCTGTATGTTCCTACAATTCCTAAGAATTTGATAAGTGTAGGACAAATTGTTGAAAAGGGATATGAAGTAAGGCTCACTAATGATGGAGTATATGTTGAAGACCCTAGTCAAGGGTATAAACAGATTGTTTCAGGGAAGAAAGAAGGAAGATTGTTTACATTGAAGATTCAAGGTAATATTGGTCATGCTATGTTCACATATGGAGGACATAAGATCTGTGAGTTAGATCTTTGGCACAAGAGGCTTGGACATTTCAATGAAAGAGGTATTAAAGACATGATTAACAATGGTTCAGTGCTTGGTTTGCCTAATGTTGCAGGTCAACATATGACATACAGATGTGAGGCATGTCAATTAGGTAAAGCTCATAAGCATTCCTATACTAAGCATGGTTTTATGTATTCAGAGAAGCTTGAATTGGTACACACAGATGTGTGGGGACCCTCAAAAGACTTCAGTATAAATGGGTCAAGGTATTATATGATTTATGTTGATGATGCTACCAGATGGGTCATAATTTATGTGATCAAAGATAAGTCAAAAGTATTCAATACTTTCAAATATTATCATATGTATGCAGAGAGAATTACAGGTCATAAGTTGAAGAGACTAAGGTCAGATGGAGGGGGAGAGTATTTCTCTAATGAATTCAGTGATTATTTGTGGAATGCAGGTATAAAAAGGGAAGTTACTTGCAGGTACTCTCCTCAACAAAATGGTGTAGCAGAAAGGAGGAATAGGACTCTTGTTGAGTTTGCAAGATCCATGATGAAGGAGAAAAATTACCCTAATTATTTGTGGGCTGAGGCTGTAAATACAGCTACTTATTTGGTCAATAGGTTACCATGTAAAGCCTTGCAGGGTATGACACCATATGAGGCATGGTGGGGTAAGAGACCTACCTTGGATCATTGCAGAGTATTTGGATGTGTGGCATATGCATATGTGCCATCACAATTAAGACACAAATTGGAACCTAAAGCTGAAAAATATGTTTTCATTGGTTATGATGACAAGCAGATGGGTTATAGATTGTGGAGTCCATCTACAAAGCAATTCATGGTTTCTAAAGATGTTACATTTGATGAGCAAAGTACTTGGTATGCAGGTACAATCAATATCAATACAGGTGATGAAGAAGAAGTGAGTCAAAAGAAAGGTAAGTCTAAGATTCAAATAGTTGATGAAGAAGAAAATGTTGAAGTGCAGGATGAAGTTGGAGAAAGACCAAGGTTTGACCCTGAGTATGAAGAGCCAGAAACCTCAAGGAGTGGAGAACTCAGAAGGTCATCAAGAAATAGGTGGCAACCTACAAGGTATAGTTATGATACTTCATTTTTTACCACAAAAGACTATGCTTATATGATGAAAACAGATGAAGACCCTTCTACATATGAAGAGGCAAAAGGTAAGGAAAAATGGGAGAGTGCTATGCAGGAAGAATATGATGCATTGATGGAAAATCAAACATGGGATTTGGTTCCTAAACCAAATAGCCAGAAAATTATTGGATGCAAATGGGTCTATAAGACCAAGAGGTTTGCAGATGGAAGTGTGTCTAGGTACAAAGCTAGACTTGTTGTTAAAGGTTTTGCCCAAACATATGGCATTGATTATGATGAGACTTATAGTCCTGTGGCAAAGATGACAACCATCAGAACACTCATAGCTATTGCTGCATGTAAAGGTTGGAAGTTGTGTCAATTAGATGTGAAGAATGCTTTTTTGAATGGTTATATTTCAGATGATGTGTTCATGGAGCAACCTCAAGGGTTCAGAGATAAAAGGTATCCAGATCATGTGTGCAAGCTCAAGAGAGCTTTGTATGGCTTGAAGCAGGCCCCAAGGGCATGGAACTATAGACTTGTAAAGTTCTTGAAGGAACTTGGATTTCAGGTGTCTAAAGCAGATAGTAGCTTGCTTGTCAAAGCAAGTGATGATGGGTTCATTTATATGTGCATATATGTTGATGATATAATTCTTACAGGTACAGATGAGAAAGGCATACAGAGATTAAAGAAGCAAATGGAGAAGGAATTCAAAATCAGTGATTTGGGAGACTTGTCATACTTCTTGGGCATGGAGATCACATACACTCAGCATGGAGTATTTGTAACCCAAGAAAGGTATTTGAAGAACTTGTTAATCAGGTTTAAAATGAATGATTGCAGGGTAGCACCTACACCAATGGAGGTGAATCACAAATTGAGTAAATTTGGAGGTGAAGAGTTCAAGGACATGAGACACTATCAGAGTTTGGTTGGTAGTCTTATCTATGCTACTTTAACTAGACCTGATTTATCATATGCAGTAGGGGTATTATCTCAATTCATGCATTGCCCAAGGAAAGAACATTGGATTGCAGGACAAAGAGTGTTGAGGTACATTAAGGATACACTCAGAGAAGGTTTGTATTATGGTTTTACATCAGATACAAATATCAAAATTTATAGTGATGCAGATTGGGCAGGTAATCCAGATGATAGAAGATCAACCTATGGATACATGTGTTATGTGGGAGATAAGTTAATCTCATGGTGTTCCAAGAAGCAACATACAGTTGCTTTGTCATCTACAGAAGCTGAGTACAAAGGCATGGTTGAAGCTGCAAAAGAAGTGATTTGGCTCAAGACCTTGATGAAGAGTTTTGATATTGTGCATGGGATACCAATTATATATGGAGATAACATGAGTTCATTGTATTTAGCTGCTAATCCTGTTTTTCATGCCAGGACTAAACACATTGAGATGCAGTATCATTTTCTAAGAGAGAAGGTGATGGATAAAGAGATTGAAGTAATCCATACTTCAACAAAAGATCAGATAGCTGATATGCTTACAAAAAGCTTGGATGGACCAAAGTTACAAAGATTCAAAGACATGTCAGGAATAAAGAAGACAGAGAAAATATCAATTGATGATTGAGGGGGAGCTGTTAGTGCAGACCAATCACCAATTGAAGCTTTGGAAGACAAATAATGGAGATAAGGTCAATTCTTGAAGACTAGAAGATGAATACATTCAGAGGATGGAAGTAATATACACATATGTACATTAGTTCATATATAGATTACTTAGACCTTTGATTAGTCATAGACTTGTACAAATTTCTCTATAAATATCTTGAAAATGTCGGGACAAGAAGAGAACATAGATGAGAGAATATGAGAGTGCATAGGAGTGAAGAAATGAGGAGTTGTAAGTGTCATTAGACACATGAAAAGTTAGTTGAGTTTTCTCTTATCACTCAGTTGTAAATTTCTGAGGAATAGAAGAAAAATTGCGCCCGATATTTCTGTGTGTTCTCCTTCTGTAGTAGATCAATTGTGAAATGCTTCTGTACAAGTCTAAGTCTATAGTTGATAGATTACTGTACGAAGTTTAAGCTTCCAATTGCAATCAAGCTAAGAGAATTGTGTGTAGGAACATTTGCATGTGAAGAAGTATTCACTTGTTCCTGAAACAGGCGCAGAATTCGATCTTGATCTTTTGGTCAGTTCTCACTCCACAGTTTAAAGTTTTGTGCAAGCAAGCACTTAATCTTTAAGTTAGAAGGTAAGCTACCTGTACCTAACAGCATTTGCTTTAACGGGTTCGAAATTGAGAGAACTATGTGTTAGAAGTTAGGGGTGTCAAAATCGACTTTTCAGAAGTGCAGATTTAGACATAGGTAACTTGTGAAGTTGATTTCTCAAGTTATACTAAACCTTTTGAAGAGATTTAACTTGGAGGAGGTGCGCAATCTCTAGGCAACACTTCATACAAAATTTCATAGAAAACTTTACATGTTTGATAAGTCAATGAGAAGAAATTGTGCAGCAGACTTTTCTGTGTTTTATCTTCTTCACAGAAGTTTTCAACTTTTGATAATTTGGAGATTGATCCTCTAATTTGGTGAAGGTTTTGACTTACTCTTGGTATAGAGGTGCTCTAATCATAAGAGTAGGTTGTTCTTTTGGAGATTAACACTCTCCATCATAATTACCACTTTATCTCATTGTAAAAGTCAAAATTGACTTAGAATCTTTTGTAATCACCTACCAAAATGAGTCGTGGAAAGTAGCTCATTTGATTGAAGCAATATATCCTAATATGTAGGAGCTTGATCATAGGGAGCCAAAATTTGAATTTGAATTCAAATCTTTACTCATTTCATATAAAAAGTGAACATGAAAAGTCGCGGGTAGACATCACTCCCGAGCTTATCATTTCTGATTTTGAGAGTGTGTGAGGACTATACTATAGCCTACACCTCTCTACACCATTAGGCAATGTTGTTCATGCCAATGGGATTGTATACAAGTGTTCATTAGTAGATACACTTACATCATTCATCTCTGAGTTCTCTGTTAGTCGACTCAAAAGTCTGTCAACTTGTCAAGGGCATATCTCGGTCAATTCTTCACCAAATTCAATGATTCTAAGCTTGATTCACCATCAAAGTCATCTACATGCGCTCAAAGTTTGAAGTAATTCTATTCAGCCATTTTTAGAGAAATCTGCATCGAGGTGAACTCTGGTCATTTTCTGCTACAGTCCTAAAAAGTCGGGGGTATAGCTAAACTTGCTTAATTGATTTCTCTTAGCATAGTTTATCTTTTCACATCATTCCACTTGAAAATGGTAGCTTACTAAGCTAATTAAATACCCCTAGAAGGAATTTTATCAATTTCTACTATGCTAGATCCACTGAGCAAAACATTCAGCAGGTGTCAAGACATAAATAGAAGGTTTTCTTGAGTTTGTGAACTTCAAAGTTATCTGTTTTGGTTCAATCATTACACACATCACTTCCAAAGTACATAGGCCAATTTTTGGTGTTATTCAAAAGCTAAGAAGGTCTACTTATCAAGTCTGAAGAAAAAGAGGGCTGGTACAAAGTAGGTGTAGCAGTACCTACTCAGTCTCTTGGAGCATCCATCCATCTTTCCAGACAGTGGTATCAGAGCAATAGAGGTAAAATGGGAGATGGGTTTCCTTCATTTATTGATAAATTGGACAGGAAAAACTACCAAGCTTGGTCTCTAAGGATGAAGACCTACTTACAAGGAAGGAGTCTCTATGGATACATCTCAGGAGATGAGGAGTTGCCCTCATTCAAAGCAAGAGGATTGCCAACCAAGGAAGAACAAGAAAAGCTCAACACATGGTTTTCTAAGGATGCATTGGCAAGGTCTTATTTACTCAACTCTATTTCTGACTTTTTTTTGCCACATATCAGAAATTGTAAGACATCCCAAGAAACTTGGGAAACCTTGTCATCATATTTTTCCTCCAATACAAGGGCTAGGAAAAATCAGTTGTGGATTGAATTCACAACACTAAGGAAGCAACCTAAGCAAGTTGTTTCAGAATTTGTGACCAAGATCAAAGATGTAGCAGATCAGTTAGCAAGCATAGGAGAAGAGATTGAAGAAGAACAAATTGTAAGGCAAGTGATCAATGGAATCAAGGCTGATGACAAATGGGAAAGCTTCACCACTGCAATGGATCTTTACATGGACATGCATACTCCAGATCTTACAACTCTCATGGGACAACTATTTACACATGAAGCAAAGCTCACAAACAATGGAGATACATCCAAAGGTAATAACTCTTTTGCCCTATACACTGATAAGAAGTCTAAGGATAAAGGCAAGAGCAAAAAAATGGAAGATGAAGGTTCTACCTCCCAAGCTAACTATGCAGGAAGAGGTAGATCTTCAAGAGGAAGGGGTAGAGGAGGTAAGCAAGGTAGGGGGAGACCCTATAACTCATCACCATGCAATATTTGTGGTTTATCAAATCATCCTACAGATGAGTGTTTCAGGAAGTACAAAAATAAGAGAGGAAGAGGCTACCAAAGAGGTGGATACTGTTGGTGCATTTTACCCAGGCCTACATGCTTGATATATTTGATATCATCCTCATTTGTAAGTCACATGAGTAGTCATGTGAACACCTCTTGTAAAAGAGTTCATTTTTATCACTTGTAATTGAAAAAAGAAAAAGGAAAAGGATGGCTTACCTCATGCATGATGTAAAAGCAATTTTGTGGCTCTAACTACCAAAACCCACGACTTTTTGAGCTGAGGGAATATCTCCTAACTTTGGGGATCACTTTTAGGTGGAGCCATTTGAATTCGAATTCAAAACTCCCTCCAAGAATAGCTATAAAAGGAGCAAGAAGGAAGAGGCAATGAGCAAGCCTTGTACGTGACCACTGTTAAAAGTCAAGCTTCAAGCTAAAACTTCATGGGGAATCTTTTATGGACATGTGGAGCAATCAAAGGAAGCCAAAAGCCACGAGATTCCATCAAGAAAAGTCACTCAACCACTCCCCAAGTCATCTCAACTAATTCCTCCAAGTTAGGAGGCTGATTTGGAAAGGTAGTTCCTAGATTTTAGGGGCACACTTCTCACTATAAAAGGAGCATGTATCCCGACTTCTTTTGGGCCATCTTCTTGGTGTTTTAGCTCATGTAAAGTGAGCACTAAGTGCTGGAGTTGTGATAAGCAAGCCCCTTGCTTAAGCAACCCCCTTGCTTGCTTGTTTGTTTTCTTTTAGTAGGCATATCTATGTGTGTGCGCAGGCAGTGTTGCAACTCTCTACCCCTGAGTTGTTAGCATTGGTTCTCCCTCATATGGTATCCATTTGATGTAATTCTTGTCTCATTGGATAGCTATAAGAGTCTATTTTATGCTTACCAATTCTCTAGAGCATTCTCTGAGTAAGCTAGGAGCAACATTCATTTTAGTGAAGTTGTGTGATTGATATCTCTCTCTTTGTGTAGGCTCTGTTGGAAATATTTTTCTCTCTGTTGTAAGGGCTGGTTATCCTTCTCTATGTATCCATTTGCTATGATTTTGGTGTCATTGGGTAGCTATTAGAGTGCGCTAAAGTTGACCCAAGTTTGAGATTCATTCTCTGTATAATCTCTGAGAAGAGTTTGCTGGAGTGAAGTGAGGTCTCTGCTTGACTAGCAGTTGTGAGTATTCAACTAGCTCATGTTGTAGACATTGTTTCTCTTTGTGTAAGCATACATTTCAAGTGAAATTTGTTTTGTTGGAAAGCCCTTGGTGTCTACTACAGGTCTACAAAAGCTCACTGGAGTTCTCTGCATATGCTCTGAGTAAGAGCATTTTTGGTGTGCAGAGGTCAAAGAAGGATACCTGTGGAGGTCATTCGCGCTTCATCGTTGCTTAGGGGTTGAGATACTTCCCCCATCAGTGGTATCAGAGCATTTGGGCATCTTGGAGGTATCACATACAAGCAAGAAGACCTCTTGGAGTTGGTGGTTGAAGAGTTGCATCAAAAAAGCTTCTTGGAGGTAGCTCACATCAAGGGGGAGCTATTCTACTCAAATTTGCAAGAGCACAAGGTGTCCATGTAAGGAAAGCTTTGGATTGAGGTAACCTCAGAGCCTCATTTTCATTTTACACACATTGGAGCATTAGCCAAGGGCTAGGTCAAGTATCAAAGACTAGATATGGGAGACTTCAACACTCAAATTGAAAAGCTAGACAAAGGTAACTATCAACCATGGAGATTTAGGGTCTCCAACTATCTTATGGGCAAGGGCCTTTGGGGGTTGATTAGTGGAAGTGAACAAAGACCTAGGTTGGATGAGAATCCAACCAATGACCAGAGAAGGGCCTTTAGGGAATGGAATGAAAGAGACAAGAGGGTTATCTTTATTCTTTCCCAACACATTAGCAATAGCATGATCGGCCATATCCAAGACCTGGATTCAAGCATGAAGGTATGGGAGACACTTGAAAGGCTTTATTCAACAAGCACCAAAGCAAGGAAGATCCAACTCAAGAATGAGCTCAACAACCTTAGGAAGAGCTCAAGGAGTAGCATAAATGACTACATACTTAAGGTCAAAGAGTTATCAGATGCATTGGGATCCATTGGAAGCCACGTAGACGATGACGATCTTGTGGCTTATACTCTCAATGGTTTGAGAGATGATGAGAAGTGGAAACCCTTTACCACTTCAGTTTATGTAAGGGATAATCTTCCCGATTTTGAGCAATTGGTTGCTCTCATGGTCACCGAAGAAATGAACATAGGTGGAAGTTCAACTAAAAGCAAAGATGCACAAGTTTTCTATGCAGGTAATTGATGGAGAGTGTTAATCTCCAAAAGAACAACCTACTCTTGAATTTAGAACACCTCTATATCAAGAGTAAGTCAAAACCTTCACTAAATTAGAGGTCCAATCTCCAAATTATCAAAATTGAGAAAATCTGTGAAGAAGATGAAACACAGAAAAGTCTGCTGCAGGCTTTGTTCACATTGACTTATCAAATGTTTAAAGCTTTTTATGAAACTTTATACGAATCATCTCCTAGAGATTGCGCATCACCTCCAAGTTGAATTACTTCAAAAGCTTTAGTATAACTTGAGAAATTGTCTTCACAAGTTACCTATGTCTGAATCTGCACTTCTGAGAAGTCGATCTAGACACCCCTAACTTCTTAACTTTGGTTCTCACAATATCTAACCCGTTTTGCCAAATGCTTTTAGCCACGAGTAGATCACCTTTCAACTTAAAGATTAAGTGCTTACTTGCACAAAACTTTAAACTATGGAGTGAGCACTGACCAAAAGACTAAACTCGAAATTTGCGCCTGTTTCAGAGAACTGTAGACACTCAACACATATGAATGTTCCTGCTAACAATTCTCCTAGCCTGTTTACAATTAGACTCTGAAATTCAGGTCACAGGCTCATTAACTAACAACTTAGATATCCTCAAAAGGATTTCACAATTGATCAAACACAGAAGGAGCAGACACGAAAAGATCGGGCGCAATATTTCTTCATTAACTCAGAAAATTACAACTGAGTGATGAGAGCTAACTCAACTAATTTTTTTTTTCTATCTCTTGACTTCTAACTTCCTCAATCTTGGCTTCTACATATGTTCTCATACATGCCCCGACTTTTCTCAAAGTATTTATAGATAATTTGTACAAGATTCTTACTCAAACAAAGATCTGAGTCACCTATGACTATACTAATGTACATATGTGTACACTTCTCTTATCCTCTGAATATGTCTTTCTTCCAAGCTTCAATGGTTGATCCTTCCTTCACTCTTTAACCTTCCAAGTCTTCAATTGGTGATTGGTCTGCACCAACAGCTCCCCCTCAATCATCAATTGAGGTCTTCACTATCTTCTTTATTCCTGCCATGTCTTTGAACCTTTGTAACTTTGGTCCATCCAAGCCTTTTGTAAGCATATTAGCTATCTGATCTTTTGTTGAAGTATGGATTACTTCAATCTCTTTATCCATCACCTTCTCTCTTAGAAAGTGATACTGAATCTCAATGTGTTTGGTCCTGGCATGAAAAACAGGATTAGCAGCTAAGTACAATGAACTCATGTTATCTCCATATATAATTGGTACCCCATGCATGATATCAAGACTCTTCATCAAGGTTTTGAGCCAAATTACTTCCTTTGCAGCTTCAACCATGCCTTTATACTCAGCTTCTGTAGAAGACAAAGCAACTGTATGTTGCTTCTTGGAACACCATGAGATAAGTTTATCTCCCACATAACACATATATCCAAATGTAGATCTTCTATCAGCTGGATTACCTGCCCAATCTGCATCACTATAAATTTTGATATTTGTATCTGAGGTAAACCCATAATACAAACCTTCATTGAGTGTACCCTTAATGTACCTCAACACCCTTTGTCCTGCAATCCAATGTTCTTTCCTTGGGCAATGCATAAATTGAGACAAAACCCCTACTGCATATGATAAATCAGGTCTAGTTAAAGTAGCATAGATAAGGCTACCAACCAAACTCTGATATTGTCTCATGTCCTTGAGTTCTTCACCTCCATACTTACTCAATTTGTGATTCACCTCCATTGGTGTAGGTGCTACCCTGCAATCATCCATTTTAAACTTGATTAACAAGTTCTTCAAATACCTTTCTTGGGTCACAAATACTCCATGTTGAGTATATGTTATCTCCATGCCCAAGAAGTATGATAAGTCTCCCAAGTCACTTATCTTGAACTCCTTTTCCATTTGCCTCTTGAGCCTTTGTATTCCTTCTTCATCTGTACATGTAAGAATTATATCATCAACATATATGCACATGTATATGAAACCATTTTCACTTGCCTTGACAAGCAAACTACTATCTGCTTTAGACACCTGAAAACCAAGTTCTTTTAGGAACTTCACAAGTCTATAGTTCCATGCCCTTGGGGCCTGCTTCAAGCCATACAAAGCTCTCTTGAGCTTGCACACATGATCTGGATACCTTTTATCTCTGAACCCTTGGGGTTGCTCCATAAATACATCATCTGAAATATAACCATTCAAAAAAGCATTCTTCACATCAAGTTGACATAGCTTCCAACCTTTACATGCAGCAATAGCAATAAGTGTCCTTATAGTTGTCATCTTTGCCACAAGACTATAGGTCTCATCATAATCAATACCATATGTCTGAGCAAAGCCTTTGACAACAAGTCTAGCTTTGTATCTAGATACACTTCCATCTGCAAACCTTTTTGTCTTGTAGACCCACTTGCATCCAATAATTTTCTGACTATTTGGTTTTGGAACCAAATCCCAAGTTTGATTCTCCAATAGTGCATCATATTCCTCCTGCATAGCATTCTCCCATTTTTCCTTACCTTTTGCCTCTTCATATGTAGAAGGGTCTTCATCTGTATTCACCATATAAGCATAATCTTTTGTGGCTAGAAATGAAGTATCATAACTATACCTTGTAGGTTGCCACCTATTTCTTGTTGACCTTCTGAGTTCTCCACTCCTAGAGGTTTCTGGCTCTTCACATTCAGGATCAAATCTTGGTGTCTCTTCCACTTCAACCTGCACTTCATTATTCTCTTGCTCATCAAATATCTGAACTTTTGATTTACCTTTTCTTTGACTCACTTCTTCTTCATCATCTGTATTGATGTTGATTGTACCTGCATACCAAGTGCTTTGTTCATCAAATGTAACATCCTTAGAAACCATAAATTGCTTTGTTGATGGACTCCACAATCTATAGCCCATCTGCTTGTCATCATAGCCAATGAAAACATACTTTTCAGCTTTGGGTTCCAATTTGTGTCTTAATTGTGATGGCACATATGCATATGCCACACACCCAAAAACTCTCCAATGATCTAAGGTAGGTCTCTTGCCCCACCAAGCCTCATATGGTGTCATACCCTGCAAGGCTTTACATGGTAACCTATTGACCAAATAAGTGGCTGTATTTACAGCCTCAGCCCACAAATAATTAGGGCAATTTTTCTCCTTCATCATGGATCTTGCAAACTCAACAAGAGTTCTATTTCTCCTTTCTACAACACCATTTTGTTGAGGAGAGTACCTGCAAGTAATTTCCCTTTTTATACCTGCATTCCATAAGTAATCACTGAACTCATTTGAGAAATACTCTCCCCCTCCATCTGACCTTAGTCTTTTCAACTTATGACCTGTAATTCTTTCTGCATATGCATGATAGTGCTTAAATGTATTAAACACTTCTGACTTATCTTTGATCACATAAATAGTGATCCACCTAGTAGCATCATCAACATAAATCACATAATACCTTGATCCATTTATACTGAAATCTTTTGATGGTCCCCACACATCTGTGTGTACCAACTCAAGCTTCTCTGAGTGCATAAAACCATGCTTGGAATAGGAATGTTTATGAGCCTTACCTATTTGACATGCCTCACATTTGTATGTCATATGTTGACCTGCAACATTAGGCAATCCAAGCACTGAACCATTGTTAACCATATCTTTAATACCTCTTTCATTGAAATGTCCAAGCCTCTTGTGCCAAAGATCTAACTCAGAGATCTTATGTCCTCCATATGTGAACATAGCATGACCAATGTTGCCTTGAATCTTCAATGTAAATAATCTTCCTTCCTTTTTCCCTGAAACAATCTGTTTATACCCTTGGCTAGGGTCTTCCACATATACTCCATCATTAGTGAACCTTACTTCATATCCCTTTTCAACAATTTGACCTACACTTATCAAATTCTTAGGGATTGTAGGAACATACAAGACCTTACTCAATAATGTGCTTCCATCCTTGGCCTTCACTGATCCAATTGACTTCACATTGTGCTTTGTGTTGTCACCTGTTTGAACAACATGATTAAAAACTTTACTTTCCAAATCAGTCATCAAAGATATGTTACCACTCAGGTGATTGCTACACCCTGAGTCAATGTAGAAGACTCTTTGATCTTCACTCTGCCTTTCACAAGTTGCATTCATTATCAATGTTGAATCTTCCTTTTGATCTGAGGCATAATTGTAGTAGGTGTTGTTATATTGTTGACTTTGAAATCCTCTACCTGCATTTCTTCCAAAGTAATTCCTTCCACCTCTACCTCTGTAATTACCTCTTTGATTTCTGCCACCTCTTCCTCTTGAATTATAATTTTGATTGTATCCACCATTATTCTGATTATTAAGCCAACAATCATTAGCTAAGTGATTTGTCTTACCACAAATCCAGCAAGCTTTGCCTCCATCTTTGTTGTTCCTGCCTCTTCCTCTACCTTTGCCACCTCCTCTTCCTCTTAGGAAGTTGGCTTGAGTAGTTGTTCCTTCATCTTCACCTGCTTGTTGTTTTCCTTTGCTATTCTTCTTCTTGTCCTTTGAGTACATTGCATGTCCTGTACTCTTGTCACCATCTCCTTTAACATCCTGCTCAAATGTTAGCATATGACCTAACAATTGATTTAAATCAGGAGTGAAATGGTCAAGTGATAGTTCTGTAGACAAAATAAATGGCTTCCATTTGTCATCACCTCTCAACCCTGTAAGGATTTGCCTTACCAATTTATCTTCCTCAATGTCTTCATCAACAGCTCCTAAAGCATCTGCAATATCTTTCATCCTTGTCACATAGTCTGAAATAGATTGAGAGGCCTTCTTCTTGAAGGTAGTAAACTCTGCCCATAAGGATGCCTTCCTTGACTTTGTAGTGTTCTGGAAATGCTCCTCCAAAGCATTCCATATGTCAGTTGCACTTTCAAGACCTCTAATATGAGGTAACAAGTAATCATTGACTCCCATATAGATAATGCTCCTAGCTTGAGCATCTTTCTTCATCCAATTTTTCAAATCTGCTAACTCTTCCCTAGTTGGAACACTAGGATCTCTGAACTCTGGCTTCTCTTCTTCTCCTGTGATGTAACCAATTAAATCTTTGCTCATAAGATGAGCTTCCATCCTCATTGACCATGCAGGATAGTTTTCCCTATCCAATTTCTCTATCTGTAGAGCATCTCCCATCTTGTGTCCACCTGTGTATTGAAAACTTCAAGCTTTACAAGCAATGTATGTACCTTTACTTCAAATTAGAATCCTTTTGTCTTTCTTGATGTCGAGTAGACTTCTCCTCAGGCTTTTGACTCCAAGCTTTCACTTCTTAGTTCTTCAAGTGTTGAACTTCTTGAATCTGCAGCAGTCGGGACCTTCCTTTCCTTGATTTTGATGTCTCCTGCTCTGATACCACTGATGGAGAGTGTTAATCTCCAAAAGAACAACCTACTCTTGAATTTAGAACACCTCTATATCAAGAGTAAGTCAAAACCTTCACTAAATTAGAGGTCCAATCTCCAAATTATCAAAATTGAGAAAATCTGTGAAGAAGATGAAACACAGAAAAGTCTGCTGCAGGCTTTCTTCACATTGACTTATCAAATGTTTAAAGTTTTTGATGAAACTTTATACGAATCATCTCCTAGAGATTGCGCATCACCTCCAAGTTGAATTACTTCAAAAGCTTTAGTATAACTTGAGAAAGTGTCTTCACAAGTTACCTATGTCTGAATCTGCACTTCTGAGAAGTCGATCTAGACACCCCTAACTTCTTAACTTTGGTTCTCACAATATCTAACCTGTTTTGCCAAATGCTTTTAGCCACGAGTAGATCACCTTTCAACTTAAAGATTAAGTGCTTACTTGCACAAAACTTTAAACTATGGAGTGAGCACTGACCAAAAGATTAAACTCGAAATTTGCGCCTGTTTTAGAGAACTGTAGACACTCAACACATATGAATGTTCCTGCTAACAATTCTCCTAGCCTGTTTACAATTAGACTCTGAAATTCAGGTCACAGGCTCATTAACTAACAACTTAGATATCCTCAAAAGGATTTCACAATTGATCAAACACAGAAGGAGCAGACACGAAAAGATCGGGCGCAATATTTCTTCATTAACTCAGAAAATTACAACTGAGTGATGAGAGCTAACTCAACTAATTTTTTTTTTTCTATCTCTTGACTTCTAACTTCCTCAATCTTGGCTTCTACATATGTTCTCATACATGCCCCGACTTTTCTCAAAGTATTTATAGATAATTTGTACAAGATTCTTACTCAAACAAAGATCTGAGTCACCTATGACTATACTAATGTACATATGTGTACACTTCTCTTATCCTCTGAATATGTCTTTCTTCCAAGCTTCAATGGTTGATCCTTCCTTCACTCTTTAACCTTCCAAGTCTTCAATTGGTGATTGGTCTGCACCAACAGTAATCAAAGGGGCAAAGGAAGACAAGGACAAGGAAGGGGCAAAGGAAGGTTTGGAGGAAGGCAAGGCCACTCAAGAAATCAAGGACATGACCAAGGCACCTCATCACAAAGAGGGAGAGGAAGATCAAGAGGAAGAGGAGGACGACATCAACAAAACAGGAATCAAGATGGCGAAGGATGTTACATATGTGGCAAGTTTGGCCACTATGCTAGAGATTGCTACCAAGGAGGAAACCAAAGGAACTATAATCAAGGTTCTTCATACAAAGGCCAAGGTAATTATGCTTCTACAAGTTCAGAAAATGACAATCTCTTGATGATGCACATGAATGGGAATTCAAGCAAAGTAGATAACACTTGGTATATTGATAGTGGATGTAGCAACCATATGAGTTGCAATGCTTCTTGGTTTACTAATCTACATGTTCCCAAAGGTAAAGGACATGTAGAAACAGGTGATGATACAGCCCATGAGATCTCCCATGTTGGAGATGTAGCTTTGGATGACAAGGAGGAAGGAAGATGTCTCAAGGATGTCTTGCATGTACCTACCATCACAAAGAACTTGGTGTCCCTTGGGCAAATGGTTGAAAGAGGCTATCAAGTAAGGTTCAACAAAGGTGGATGCTTTGTGGAGAACCCTAAGCAAGGTTACAAGGTCATAGCAAGAGGAAAGAAGCAAGGGAGACTCTTCACTTTGGAGGTAAATTCTCATTCTACTCAACATGTCTACTTCACATATGGAAACAAGAGGATTTCGGAGTTGGACTTGTGGCACAAGAGGATAGGTCACATCAACATACAAAGAATGAAGGAAATGCAATTCAAGAGGCTGGTTGAAGGTCTTCCCAACTTCCAAGGGCAAGGTATGAAGCATTTATGTGAATCTTGTCAACTAGGGAAGCAAGCGAGAGTTCCATTCAAGAAGAGTGGCTACATAAGCCAACATCCATTGGAGTTGATACATATAGATGTGTGGGGGCCAACGAAAGAGCAATCCATTGGAGGTAACAAGTACTTTGTCACTTTTATAGATGATTGCACAAGGATGGTTTGGGTTTATTTCATCAAAAACAAATCAGATGTGTTTACATGTTTCAAAGCAATCAAGGCAATGGTAGAGAAGGAAACATGTACATATATCAAGAAGCTAAGGTCCGATGGAGGGGGAGAATATTTCTCCAATGAGTTTTCTGATTTTTTAATGGATCAAGGCATCAAGAGGCAAGTAACATGCAGGTACACACCCCAACAAAATGGAGTAGCAGAGAGAAAGAATAGATACATTGCCGAGATCGCTAGAGCAATGCTTAATGAGATGAATGTAACCTAACATGTTTTGGAGTGATGCAGCAAATACCGCCGTGTATCTAATGAATAGGGATCCTACCTCAGGGATCCATGGCTTGACACCATATCAAGCCTATTATGGTAAGAAACCTGATCTTTCCCACTTGAAGATATTTGGATGTACTTGTTATGTACATGTGCCAAGTGAATTGAGGCACAAGCTACAACCAAAGGCAGAAAAGTGTGTGTTTCTAGGATATTCAAATGATCATAAAGGTTACAGGTGCTTCAACCCAAACACAAAGGACTTGAGGATATCAAGGGATGTAGCATTTGATGAGCTACTCCCTTGGTATAAGAAGTATGATTGTATGCAGGACTATGAAGAAGAAAAGCATGGACATGATGAAGAACAAATCGACCTAGAGCTAAGCGGCCCAAGATGTTCCATCAATGAAGATAGTTCAAGCATGAACTCACCATGGAGGGGGAGATCTTCATCAAGCTATGAAGCACAATCAATCAACAAAGGCAAAGCAACATTGGTGGAGTTGGATGAAGAAGGTAATGAAGTTGAAGATGATGAAGGACGCATGATGGAGAAAGAAGCCACGTCAAAGAAAGAGATCAAGTTCCCAAGGCAAAGGAGGTTTATTCCTCCAAAAGGTGAAGAAAGGAAGTCTTCTAGAGTTAAGTATCCAACTCAAAGGTTTCCTTATGATTCATACATGGCAACACATTATGCATATATGAACAAAGTAGTAGAAGATCATGAGCCCGATTGCTATGAAGATGCAAGCAGGTACACCGAATGGAAAGAGGCAATGCAAGAAGAGATCGACGCACTTGAGGAAAATCAAACATGGACTCTAGTGCCCAAGAAGAAGAACATGAAGGTAATAGGTAATAAGTGGGTGTATAAAGTAAAGAGGAATTCAGATGGATCTATTTCTAGGTTCAAAGCAAGATTGGTGGCCAAGGGTTTTGCACAAACCTATGGAGTGGACTTTGAAGAGACATTGAGCCCCATGGCAAAGATGAGCACCATTAGGACACTCATTGCAATGGCTGCTAGCAAAGGATGGAAGCTCTTCCAATTGGATATCAAGAATGCCTTTCTCAATGGAGACTTGGAAGAAGAGGTATACATGGAGCAACCACTAGGTTTTGTTCATAAAGAGTTTCCACATCATGTTTGTAGGTTGAAGAAGGCACTTTATGGCCTAAAGCAAGCTCCAAGGGCTTGGAACCAAAGATTGGTGGACTATTTGATCAAATGTGGTTACAATCAATGCAAGGCGGATCCATCTCTCTTCATCAAACAAAGACGAGAACTTGTGGTCTACATGTGTGTGTATGTAGATGATCTTATCATTACAGGTAATGATACAAAGGGCATTGATGAGATCAAGGCAAAGCTTGGAAAGGAGTTTAGGATCTCTGATCTTGGAGATCTTAGGTATTTTCTTGGCATTGAAGTTGTATACAAAGAAGAAGGTATTATGCTCATACAAAGGAAGTATATTCTAGACCTACTTGAGAGGTTTGGGATGCTACATTGCAAGCCTATTTCAAATCCCATGGAAGTTAATGTAAAGCTAAGCTCCATTGATGGAGAGCCATTAGAGGATGTAACTTTGTATCGATCTATTGTAGGCTCTTTCAATTATGCCACAATAACCAGGCCCGACATAGCATATGGAGTAGGAGTGTTATCACAATTTATGCATAGTCCAAGGACTACACACTTGCAAGCTGCAAGAAGAATGTTGCGATATCTCAAAGCCACTATAAATGAAGGATTGTTCTACTCATTTGATGATGATATGCAGGTCAAAGCTTATTCCGATGCCGATTGGGCCGGTTCGAAGGAAGATAGAAGGAGTACAAGTGGTTACCTAGTCATGCTAGGTAGCAAGATCATCTCATGGATTTCAAAGAAGCAACCCACGGTGGCATTATCTGCCACCGAGGCTGAGTATAGAGCTTTGGCTCAAGTCACATGTGAGCTAATGTGGATTAACAAGTTATTTATGGAGCTTAATTTGCAGGTTGATGATGGAGAGTGTTAATCTCCAAAAGAACAAGTTAACCTTGAATTTAGATCACCTCTATATCAAGATCAACTTTAGACTCCACCTAATTTAGAGAATCTTCACCAAATTATCAGAAAATTGATTATTCTGAAAATTTCAGTTTCTTCAGAAAAGTCTGCTGCAGATTAGTCACTCATTGACTAATCAATCCTGTAAAGTTTTTGATAAAACTTTGCACAACACTTCGCCTTAAGGTTGCGCAACTTTGCCAAGTTAAATCTCTCAAAAAGATTAAGTACACACTGAGAAATGTGTGAAACACTTTACCTATGTCTGAAAGTGCTTCTCTGCAATGGCGACTTTGACACCTGCAACTTCTTAGCACTGGTTCTCCCAAAGTAAATCCCGTTTGATCAAGACCTTTTAGCCATAGATAGCTTACCTTCCAACTTAGATTTTAAGCCCTCATTTGTGTAAAACTTTACACTGTAGATTGAGCAATGATCATTTCATTAAAGATGAAATGTGCGCCAGATTTCTCGACTGTTAGAACATTCTTACATATGAATGTTCCTAATCAAAATTCTCACAGCCTGATTACAATTAACCTCTCAAATTCTAGCCATAGATAGATTAGCTATGGACTTAGATACGTGCAAAAGGATTTCTCACAAGATTAAACACAGAGGGAGCAGACAGCAAAATATCGGGCGCAAAATTTTTCGATTTCTCAGAAAATTTACATCTAAGTGAGGATGGACAATTCACTCACTCTTCATGTGTCTAATGACACTAATTTCTCTCTCCCTATTCTCAAAATCTCTTCTGCTCTACTTGCCCGACATTTTCAAACATATTTATAGATGAATATATACAAGTGTATAACTTAAACAAGGATATAAGTCAGCTAATGTACATATGTGTACATGTCTTTGGATTTTCTGAATATGCCCTTCCTTCAACCATCTGAATTTGTTCTCTTCTTGACTTCTTGACTTCATTTCTCCATAATCCTTCAATTGATGATTGTCATGCACCAACAGCTCCCCCTCAATCATTAATTGAGGTTCTTCTCTATCTTCTTTACTCCAGCCATATCCTTGAATCTTTGTAGTTTTGGTCCATCTAGACTTTTAGTCATCATATCTGCAACTTGATCTTTTGTGGGAGTGTGTATGACTTCAATCTCCTTCTCAATGACCTTCTCTCTCAGAAAATGATACTGTATTTCAATATGCTTAGTTCTAGCATGAAATACAGGATTAGCTGCCAAGTATAATGAACTCATATTGTCTCCACAAATAATAGGAGTACTCTGAATCACATCAAAAACTTTCAAAAGTGTCTTTAGCCATATTACCTCTTTTGCAGCTTCCACCATACCTTTATATTCTGCCTCTGTAGATGACAAAGCAACTGTATGTTGCTTCTTGGAACACCATGAAATCAATTTGTCTCCTACATAGCACAAGTATCCATGTGTTGATCTTCTATCATCCATATTACCTGCCCAATCTGCATCACTATATATCTTGATTCTTGTATCTGAAGTAAACCCATAGTACAACCCTTCTTTGAGTGTACCCTTGATGTACCTAAGTACTCTTTGTCCTGCAATCCAATGTTCCTTTCTAGGACAATGCATGAATTGTGAAAGCAC
Organism: Ceratopteris richardii; assembly: GCA_020310875.1. Taxonomy (NCBI): domain Eukaryota; kingdom Viridiplantae; phylum Streptophyta; class Polypodiopsida; order Polypodiales; family Pteridaceae; genus Ceratopteris; species Ceratopteris richardii. The sequence goes on along the minus strand of CM035432.1, from coordinate 17,565,197 downwards.
ACCAACTGCATATGACAAGTCAGGCCTTGTCAATGTAGCATAAATCAAGCTACCAACCAAACTTTGATAGAGTTTCATATCTCTGAACTCTTCTCCTCCAAACCTAGACAATTTATGGTTCACTTCCAAAGGTGTAGGTGCAACCCTGCAATCTTCCATTTTAAATTTGGTTAGCAAATTTTTAAGATACCTTTCTTGGGTCACATATACTCCATGTTGAGTATAAGAGATCTCCATTCCCAAGAAGAATGATAGGTTCCCCAAATCACTGATTTTGAACTCTTTCTCCATCTGCTTCTTGATCATTTGTATCCCCTTATCATCTGTTCCTGTAAGTATTATGTCATCAACATAAATACACACATAAATAAACCCATCTTCACTTGCTTTGACTAGCAAGCTACTATCTGCCTTTGATGCTTGAAATCCAAGATCATTCAAGAATTTCACAAGCCTATAATTCCAAGCCCTTGGGGCTTGTTTCAACCCATACAAAGCTCTCTTGAGCTTACACACATAATTTGGACTCACTTGATCTTTGAACCCATCTGGTTGCTCCATGTAGACTTCATCTGAAATGTAACCATTCAAGAAAGCATTTTTAACATCTAATTGAGACAACTTCCAACCTTTACAAGCAGCAATTGCAATGAGTGTCCTGATGGTTGTCATCTTTGCCACAGGACTATAAGTCTCATCATAGTCCACTCCATATGTCTGTGCATACCCTTTCACAACAAGTCTAGCTTTGTACCTAGACACACTTCCATCTGCAAATCTTTTAGTCTTGTAAACCCACTTACAACCAATGATTTTCTGGCTATTAGGTTTAGGAACCAAATCCCATGTTTGATTTTCTATCAATGCATCATACTCCTCTTGCATAGCATCTTCCCAATTCTTCTTCCCTTTGGCTTCTTCATATGTAGAAGGGTCTTCATCTGCTTTTACCAAATAAGCATAATCTTTAGTAGTTAAGAATGAAGTGTCATAGCTATACCTTGTAGGTTGCCATTTGTGCCTAGATGACCTCCTAACTTCTGCACTTCTTGAAGTTTCTGGTTCATCACATTCTGGATCAAACCTTGGCCTCTCTTCAACTTCAACCTGCACTTCATTACTCTCACTTTCATCAAGTAACTGAATCTTTGCTTTACCTTTCCTTTGATCCACCACTTCTTCATCATCTGCATGTACATTATATTTACCTGCATACCAAGTACCTTGCTCATCAAATGTAACATCCTTGGATACAATAAATTGCTTTGTGGATGGACTCCACAACCTGTATCCCATTTGCTTATCATCATAACCAATGAATACATACTTCTCTGCCTTAGGCTCCAACTTATGCCTCAATTGAGATGGCACATATGCATATGCCAAGCATCCAAATATTCTGCAATGATCCAAGGTAGGTTTCTTACCCCACCAAGCTTCATATGGTGTCATACCCTGCAAAGCTTTACAAGGCAATCTATTAACCAAATATGTAGCTGTATTAACAGCCTCAGCCCACAAATAATTTGGGCAATTCTTCTCTTTCATCATGGACCTTGCAAACTCAACAAGAGTCCTATTTCTTCTTTCTGCTACCCCATTTTGTTGAGGAGAGTACCTGCAAGTGACTTCTCTCTTTATACCTGCATTCCACAAATAATCATTGAACTCATTTGAAAAATACTCTCCCCCTCCATCTGACCTTAGTCTCCTCAATTTTTGACCTGTAATCCTTTCTGCATATGCATGATAGTGTTTAAATGTATTAAACACTTCTGACTTTTCCTTAATCACATAAATTGTGATCCACCTGGTAGCATCATCAACATATATGACATAATATCTTGAACCATTTATACTAAAGTCCTTTGAAGGACCCCACACATCTGTATGCACCAATTCAAGTCTTTCTGAATACATAAATCCATGCTTGGAATAAGATTGCTTATGAGCCTTACCTAATTGACATGCCTCACATCTGTATGTCATGTGTTGACCTGCAATGTTGGGCATTCCAAGCACTGAATCATTGTTAATCATTTCTTTGATACCTCTTTCATTAAAGTGTCCAAGTCTTTTGTGCCAAAGATCCAATTCTGACACCTTCTGCTCTCCATATGTGAACATAGCATGTCCAACATTTCCTTGTACCTTCAATGTGAAAAGCCTTCCTTCTTTCTTTCCTGCAATAACTTGTTTATACCCTTGACTAGGGTCTTCCACATAAACTCCATCATTTGTGAACCTTACCTCATATCCTTTTTCCACAATTTGACCTACACTGATCAAATTCTTTGGAATTGTGGGAACATAAAGTACCTTACTCAGAAGAGTGCTCCCATCCTTAGCTTTGACTGAACCAATTGACTTTACCTTATGCTTTGTATTGTCACTTGTCTGCACTGTATGATTAATTGCATTATGATCTAGGTCAGTCATCAAAGCAATATTTCCACTTAAGTGATTACTACATCCTGAATCAATATAGAACACTCTCATGTCCTCATGTGAGGTTTCACATGTATTCATAATGAGAGTCGAATCCTCCTTTTGATCTGATGCATAGTTGTAGTAGGTGTTATTATAGGATTGATTTTGGAAGTTTCTTCCACCACCTCTTCCAAAAGAATTCCTACCACCTCTACCTCTGAAATTTCCTCTCTGAAATCTACCACCTCTTGCTCTTTGATTAAAGTTCTGATAATTACCATTGTTTTGATTATTGTGCCAACAATCATGAGATAGATGATTGGTCTTACCACATATCCAACAAGCTCTTGCATTATCTTTGTTGTTTCTGCCTCTTCCTCTACTTCTGCCATTTCCTCTTCCTCTTATGAAGTTTGCTTGGTTTGATGTACCTTCTTCTTCACCTGATTGTTGCTTTCCTTTGTTGGCTTTCTTCTTGTCTTTAGAATACATTGCATGACCTGCACTCTTATCAACATCTCCTTTGATATCATTCTCAAAAGTTAGCATATGTCCTAACAATTGATTCAAATCAGGAGTAAAGTGATCTAATGAAAGTTCTGTAGATAAAATGAAAGGCTTCCACTTCTCATCTCCTCTTAGCCCTGTGAGTATTTGTCTTACCAATTTGTCTTCTTCAATATCTTCATCAACTGCACCTAAAGAATCTGCAATGTCCTTCATCTTTGTCACATAATCAGAGATTGATTGTGAGGCCTTCTTCTTGAAGGTTGTAAACTCTGCCCATAGTGAAGCCTTCCTTGACTTGGTTGTATTTTGGAAATGTTCTTCCAAAGCATTCCAAATGTCACAAGCACTCTCAAGTCCTCTAATGTGAGGAAGCAAATAGTCATTGACTGCCATGTAGATGATGCTTCTTGCTTGAGCATCCTTCTTCATCCAATTCTTCAAATCTGCAAGCTCCTCCCTAGTTGGAACACTAGGATCTCTGAATTCTGGCTTTTCTTCATCTCCTGTGATGTATCCTATCAGATCTTTGCTCATAAGGTGAGCTTCCATCCTCATAGACCATGCAGGATAGTTCTCTCTATCCAATTTTTCAATTTGGAGACTATCTCCCATCTTTTCTTCACCTGTAGCTTCAAATCTTTAACCTTTACAGATAATAAATGTACCTTTACTTCGAATGTTGCTCCTTCTGATCCTTTTGATGCTCTTTGTATGTCTTCCTTTGATCTTTCTTCAACCTTTACCCTTCTGCACCTTCAAAGTGTAAAGTTTTGTATTTCTGCAATAGTCGGAGTCTTCTTCACTTCAATTTTGACACAACCTGCTCTGATACCACTGATGGAGAGTGTTAATCTCCAAAAGAACAAGTTAACCTTGAATTTAGATCACCTCTATATCAAGATCAACTTTAGACTCCACCTAATTTAGAGAATCTTCACCAAATTATCAGAAAATTGATTATTCTGAAAATTTCAGTTTCTTCAGAAAAGTCTGCTGCAGATTAGTCACTCATTGACTAATCAATCCTGTAAAGTTTTTGATAAAACTTTGCACAACACTTCGCCTTAAGGTTGCGCAACTTTGCCAAGTTAAATCTCTCAAAAAGATTAAGTACACACTGAGAAATGTGTGAAACACTTTACCTATGTCTGAAAGTGCTTCTCTGCAATGGCGACTTTGACACCTGCAACTTCTTAGCACTGGTTCTCCCAAAGTAAATCCCGTTTGATCAAGATCTTTTAGCCATAGATAGCTTACCTTCCAACTTAGATTTTAAGCCCTCATTTGTGTAAAACTTTACACTGTAGATTGAGCAATGATCATTTCATTAAAGATGAAATGTGCGCCAGATTTCTCGACTGTTAGAACATTCTTACATATGAATGTTCCTAATCAAAATTCTCACAGCCTGATTACAATTAACCTCTCAAATTCTAGCCATAGATAGATTAGCTATGGACTTAGATACGTGCAAAAGGATTTCTCACAAGATTAAACACAGAGGGAGCAGACAGCAAAATATCGGGCGCAAAATTTTTCGATTTCTCAGAAAATTTACATCTAAGTGAGGATGGACAATTCACTCACTCTTCATGTGTCTAATGACACTAATTTCTCTCTCCTATTCTCAAAATCTCTTCTGCTCTACTTGCCCGACATTTTCAAACATATTTATAGATGAATATATACAAGTGTATAACTTAAACAAGGATATAAGTCAGCTAATGTACATATGTGTACATGTCTTTGGATTTTCTGAATATGCCCTTCCTTCAACCATCTGAATTTGTTCTCTTCTTGACTTCTTGACTTCATTTCTCCATAATCCTTCAATTGATGATTGTCATGCACCAACAGTTGACACATATCCAATTTTTTGTGACAACATGAGTAGCATTCATCTAGCATCGAATCATGTCTATCATGCTAGAACCAAGCATATTGAAGTGCACTTCACTTCATAAGGGAAAAGGTGATATCCAAGGAAGTTTCAGTACATCATATTGGTACCAAGGACCAAGTTGCGGACATGTTTACAAAGGCTTTGGATGGGATCAAGATTTCAAAATTCAAGCAATGCATCAACATGAAGGAGCTTGGATGAGGATGAAGAATCGAAGCTTGAGGGGGAGTGTTAAAAGTCAAGCTTCAAGCTAAAAATTCGTGGGGAATCTTTTATGGACATGTGGAGCAATCAAAGGAAGCCAAAAGCCACGAGATTCCATCAAGAAAAGTCACTCAACCACTCCCCAAGTCATCTCAACTAATTCCTCCAAGTTAGGAGGCTGATTTGGAAAGGTAGTTCCTAGATTTTAGGGGCACACTTCTCACTATAAAAGGAGCATGTATCCCGACTTCTTTTGGGCCATCTTCTTGGAGTTTTAGCTCATGTAAAGTGAGCACTAAGTGCTGGAGTTGTGATAAGCAAGCCCCTTGCTTAAGCAACCCCCTTGCTTGCTTGTTTGTTTTCTTTTAGTAGGCATATCTATGTGTGTGCGCAGGCAGTGTTGCAACTCTCTACCCCTGAGTTGTTAGCATTGGTTCTCCCTCATATGGTATCCATTTGATGTAATTCTTGTCTCATTGGATATCTATAAGAGTCTATTTTATGCTTACCAATTCTCTGGAGCATTCTCTGAGTAAGTTGGGAGCAACATTCATTTTAGTGAAGTTGTGTGATTGATATCTCTCTCTTTGTGTAGGCTCTGTTGGAAATATGTTTCTCTCTGTTGTAAGGGCTGGTTCTCCTTCTCTATGTATCCATTTGCTATGATTTTTGTGTCATTCGGTAGCTATTAGAGTGCTCTAAAGTTGACCCAAGTTTGAGATTCATTCTCTGTATAATCTCTGAGAAACGTTTGCTGGAGTGAAGTGAGGTCTCTGCTTGACTAGCAGTTGTGAGCATTCAACTAGCTCATGTTGTAGACATTGTTTCTCTTTGTGTAAACATACATTTCAAGTGAAATTTGTTTTGTTGGAAAGCCCTTGGTGTCTACTACAGGTCTACAAAAGCTCACTGGAGTTCTTTGCATATGCTCTGAGTAAGAGCATTTTTGGTGTGCAGAGGTCAAAGAAGGATACCTATGGAGGTCATTCGCGCTTCATCGTTGCTTAGGGGTTGAGATACTTCCCCCATCAACCACTTCATGTCATTTTGTAGAGATTGAAGAGCTTACTCCATAGCTCTATCATTCTACTCCCATTGTGCAAAGATTCATTGCCAATGTGGTTGTAATCATATGTGAATCTATACATTTATTATCATCTACCTCTCTGTTTTGTTCTCTGCTATACTCACTCAGAGCAGTACCTTCAGAAGGTCATATCTCGAGTTGTACTGATCCTTTTTTAGTGATTGAACGGGCGTTGGATAGCTCTTACTGTCTAGTTTCTGCATATGAATTTTCAAGGTAATTAAATTTATATTTTTGGAGATATCTGCATTTTACTGCTCACTGGTCTATCTCTGCAGAGCCCCGAGAATGGTGGGCATGTTCCAAAAATTGATAAATCTTGTTCTCAGTGCTCAGTCCATCATTTGAAGTGTTTTAACTTGGCTTGGGAAGCTTGCTAAGTCTATTTGCTATGCCCAAAAGGAAGGTTTCTAATTCCTTCCAGGTTGAGAGCACTGTTCATTTTTTCTAGCAGGTGTATGTCCAAAAATAGCAAGTTTTGGGAGCTAGTCATTTCGCAACTTGTCTGTCTTGACTTAAACTTTTGGGATACATGTTCCAAAGTACTTGGCTGATATTTTGGTGGATTTAGGAAGCTCAAAGGGTCTACTAATCAACTCTGAAGTCTCAGTTGGCTGGTGTGAAGCTGGTTGTAGCAGCACCTACTCATCTTTGGATTGCATCCACCATCTCTCTTCACAGATACTCACAGTCAAGAGGAAGGTTCAACCATCACCAAGGCCACAACAACAATTACAAAAAGAATTACAACAACAATTAAAATGGTAACTACCAAGGAGGATTCAAAACCAGAAAGGAATACAACAACTACACAGAGGAGCAGGATGACTCTCTTCTGATCATGAGCATGACTTCAAAGTCAGGTACAAATGATGACCACCTATTCTACATTGACTCAGGGTGCTCAAATCATGTGGCTGGCAATGTGGCACTACTCTCTGATCTTGACGAACCAAAAGGTAAGCATCAAGTCCAAAGAGGTGATGACACAAAGCATTCAGTAGTTAAAGTTGGAAATGTTAAGACTTGTGATGGTAATCAGAATTTGTTGAGCATGGTACTCTATGTACCAACCATTACCAAAAATTTGATGAGTGTTGGTCAGATTGTGGAGAAAGGTTTGCAGGTCAGATTCAATCAATATGGAGCATTTGTGGAAGACCCAAGACATGGGTTCAAGAGGATTGCTAAAGGAGAAAAATCAGGTAGACTTTTCACTTTTGAGTTAGAGGATACAAAGAACATTGCACTATACAGTTATAAAGATCACACTCTTTCAAAGCTTGAGATTTGGCACAAAAGGTTAGGGCACATAGGAGAAAGAACTTTGAAACAAATGTGCAGGGACCAATGTGTGCTTGGGATACCTTATGTATCTAAGCAACATATGATTTACAAGTGTGGTGCTTGTCAATTTGGTAAGTCTCACAGGTTACCCTTCTCCAAGAAAGGATACATGCATGAAGACTACCTAGAGCTTGTACACACAGATGTATGGGGACCAAGCAAAGACCCCTCAGTCTCAGGTTCAAGGTACTATGTGTCTTTCATTATAGCGATGGACTGTATTATACTTCATGAAGCACAAGGATGAGGTATTTAATTGTTTTAAGGAATATCTTGCATTAGTTGAAAATCAGACAGGAAGGAATTTGAAGAGGCTAAGGTCAGATGGAGGAGGTGAGTACTTCTCCAATGAATTTGAAGACTTCTTGCAAGACAGAGGCATCAAAAGAGAGATAACCACAAGCTATTCTCCTGAACAGAATGGGGTAGCTGAGAGAAGAAATAGGTTAATTGTTGAGATAGCTAGATCTATGCTTAATGAGAAAAATTTACCTAACTATCTATGGGCAGAGAGTGTTTCTACTGCCACTTACCTCATAAACAGGTTACCATCTAAGCCACTTGATGGTATGACACCCTATGAAGCATGGCATGGTAAGAGACCATCATTACATCACTCCAAAATATTTGGATGTGTAGCATATGTGCACATTCCTTCTCAGATAAGAGGTAAGCTAGATCTAAAGGCTGAAAAATGCATTTTTATTGGGTATGATTTAAATAAAAAAGGTTATAGGTTTTATAACCCTACCAATAAGGGATTTATGGTAAGCAGAGCTGTGATCTTTGATGAAAATGATTTTTGGTATGAGAATGAATGCAGGAAGGTTAAACTACCCTATGATTTGTAAGAGGAATTTCCAAAACTTACAAAGGAGGAACCTACTCAAAATGAAGACTCAAGTACAGATGATGAAGATATTATCAACCTTGAAGAGTCAAGGCATGGAAGTCCAAGGGCAAAATGAAGATAAAAAGGCTTGAAGACATACCTGAATCTTCAACTCAACCAGTTAGAAGATCACAAAGAGAAAGCAAGAAACCTATTAGATTTGGGTATGGTACATATCTTGTTACTAAACATTCTGTTTGACTTGCCAAAGATTTGTCAAATGAAGAACCTGTAAGAAATAAAACAGCACAGTGGAATAGACTTGTAGACAGAGTTGAGAGAAAAACATAGACAAAGATAGACACAGACTGAGAGATAGAGAACTCAAATTCTCAGATTGCCGAGCGTAATACAATTACAATGATGGTGTTGTCCACCCGTGCGCTCCCACTATGGAGCTTAGATGGCGATCTAGATAGACTCTAGATGAAGGGCTTACTAGTGCGCAATGCTATGTAAAGCTCAACCTGGGCCGTGCTTATATAGCTTTTACAAGGCGGTTCGGTATAGATAAACATAGTCGGGAGATACAAAATAGTCCGTAAACTATATGATCCGACAATATCTCCACGACCAGAAGTCCTACCGTCTCGGCCCTACGGGCCGAGGGGATAGCCCCCCCGGACCCCGCTGAAGGGGGCAAGCCCCCCTCTGCACTCCCCCCATTAAGGTTCTATGGGGAAACCGCGCGATGCCACAGGGCCTTTATTTTCACCTTAAATGGCAAGCCAATGGCATGGAAGTTCCTACCTAACCTAACGGCTAGGCTCACAAAGATCATCTTCAACCATCAACGGTCACACATAAACCTCATCTAACTTGGAAGTTAGGGTTCCACAAATGTCCGGGCTCTCGTAATGGCTTCTCCTCATAATGGGGGCCTTACAACTTAGAGCACCATGGATCATTTGTGGTCACATGAGGGTGGAGTATTGAGCATATCTAACACCCCCTCTCAATGTCCACCCGATGGTGAACTACCTCCTTGGTCCAATCCCAAGCTATGGAAAGTGTCGAGGAAGTTGCTCTCTCCCAAGAGCCTTGGTGAAGATGTCTGCCCCATTTTCTTCAGTAGGACAATAGGTTATCTCCACAACCCCGTCCTCAATCAACTCACGCACATAGTGATATTGGATTTCTATATGCTTGGTACGTGCATGGAAAACAGGATTTTTGGCGATGGCCATGCAACTTTGGTTGTCACACTTCAACTCTGTAGCCTCCTGTCCTTGTATTCCTATGTGCCATAGGATCCTCCTCAACCATACTGCTTCACATGCTGCAACGCATGCAGCTTTGTACTCAGCTTCAGTAGAAGATAATGCTACAGTCGGTTGCTTCTTACTGATGTTAGAGAAAATCCCTGATCCTAAAGAAAAGCAATATCCAGAAACTGATTTTCTGGTATCAATATCTCCTGCCCAATCTGAGTCACAGTATCCGACTAGAGACGATCCTTCTTCATAAAGAATACATAATCAGTGGTTCCTTTCACATACTTGAGTATCTGCATGCTTGCCTTCCAATGAGTTTAGCAAGGCTTGCTAGAGAACCTGCTTACTACTCCAATAACATAAGAGATGTCTGGTCTGCTATTGCACAAGTAGATGAGACTTCCAACTAATTTCCTGTATCTTCCAATGTCCACTGGAGGTGAAGTATCTTCAATAGATAATTTTGTGTTGACCTCCATAGGTGTAGAAATTTCCTTGCAATCATCCATGTCGAATGCCTTCAATATCTGCCTTGCATACTTTTGTTGAGAGATGAAAATCTTCCCTGGTTCCTGCCAAACTTCAAGACCTAAGCAATAATGCATTAAGCCCAAGTCTGTCATTTCAAATTCTGAACTCAGGGCATCTTTTGTTTGTTGAAGAAGAGCATCATCATTTCCTGTAATCAAAAGGTCATCTACATAGAGTACAAGCACAATTGTCTTCCCTCCTTTCTTTAGAACATACAAGTTAGCATCAAAAGCACATCTTTTGAACCCTAGATCCAAGAGATACTTATCTATCCGTTGGTACCATGCTCTAGGGGCTTCTTTTAGCCCATATAATGCCTTCTTCAGCTTACATACCTTGTTCTCTGAGTGGGGAGCCTCAAACCCTCGTGGTTGAGACACATATACCTCCTCCTTGAGGTCTCCATTCAGGAACGCTGACTTGACATCCATGTGATAGACTGGCCAACGCTTATGTGTAGCCACAGCTAGTACTACTCGGATAGTAGTCATTCTTGCGGTCGGGGCAAATGATTCACAAAAGTCAATGCCTTCTACTTGTGAGTAGCCTTGTGCAACAAGTCTTGCTTTATACTTTTCTAGAGTACCATCAGCCTTGTACTTTAGCTTCCAAACCCACTTGGTGCCAATGACTTTACGCTTAGGGGGTCGATCCACTAGCTCCCAAGTTCCATTCTTCATGGTATTGTTGTATTCTGTTTGCATGGCAGCCGTCCAATTCGGATCATGGAGTGCCTCTTCCACATTGGTTGGTTCCTTTGCTTCTTCTTGAATGAGATCAACCATCAAGGCTATGTTTACAATATGGGTGCTTGCCCGTCTCTGTTCCTCTATTCTCTGTGATCGCCTCGGTCCATCTGCAACCTGTTCTAGTGGCTGTGGGATGGGGTTTGCAGAATCATAGAGCTGCCTCACCCAACGTGGCAATGGCTTTTCCACTTGGGTGTCGGCAGGTTGGTGACGTTCAGACTCATCATCTGAAGATGATGCTTCCTTCTCTTGTGTAGAAGGGATAGCTCTTGGGCCAGGTTCATAGTGGACTGCCCCTTTGCCTGATGATAAAGTGGAAGCTCTCTTTTCCTCCTCCACTGCATGTGGCTGCTCCTCCTTAAACACCACATCACGACTCGCCATGATCTTCTTAGCCTCAGGGTCATAAAGCTTATAAGCTTTCTTATCTTCATTGTACCCTAGGAAGATACATTTGATGCTTTTTGGTTGAAGCTTGTTTCTCTCTCTATCTGGAACATGTGCATAGCATTCACTTCCAAATACTTTGAAATGGGAAACAAAAGGCTTTTTACCAGTGTAGGCTTCTTGTGGAGTCTTTCCATCAAGTGCCTTGGTGGAGCTTCGATTCAAGATGTAGACAACAATGTTGACAACCTCTACCCAAAACTGATTAGGCAGACCCTCTCCTTTCAACATGCACCTTGCCATCTCCATGATGGTTCGATTCCGATGTTCTGCAACACCGTTCTGTTGAGGACTATGTGTCACTGTGAGTTGATGCTTGATTCCCTTACTCTTGCAGAAATCTTCAAACTCTGTTGATGTGAACTCACCACCACCATCTGTCCTGAATTTCTTCATCTTCTTCCCTGTTTCAGTTTCAACAAGCTGAAGCCATTCTTTTAAACTTACCAAAAGCTTGAGCCTTATCGCAAAGGAAGTACACCCACATCTTCCTGCTATAGTCGTCTACAAGTAACATGAAGTAGGAAGATCCACCCAAGGCCTGTGTAGGCATTTTTCCGCACAAGTCAGCACGCACCAACTCTAGAGGATAGCTTGCCATGTTCTTGCTTTCTTGTGGAAACGCCTTCCTCTGTTGCTTGCCCATCATGCAAGCTTCACATGGTTCCTTCATTTCTGCAATCGATGGTAGGTGTGCAACCATACCTCTGCGATGCATCTCCTTCAGTACAGGGTATCCAATGTGGCCGATAGGAACATTTGTATATGAAGAAGTGTTCACTGGTTCCTGAAACAGGCACAAAATTCGAAGTCAATGTTTTGATCAGTTCTCCTTCCACAGTTTAAAGTTTTGAGCAAGTAAGCACTTAATCTTTAAGTTGGAAGGTAAGCTACTTGTGGCTGAAAGCATTTGCTTAAACGGGTTCTATTCTTGGAGAATCATGTCTTAGAAGATATAGGTGTCTAAATCGACTTCTCAGAAGTACAGTTTTAGAAATAGGTGACTTGTCAAGTTGATTTCTCAAACTCTACTGAGTCTTTTGGAGTGATTTGACTTGGAGGAGGTGTGCAATCTTTAAGAAACACCTTGTGCAAAGTTTTATAAAAAAATTTACACATTTGATAAGTCAATAAGAAAGATATGTGCAGCAGACTTTTTGTAGAATCCATCCTTTTCACAGATTTTCCAGAAACCTTATAATTGAATGTTGATCCTCCAAATTGGTAAAGGTTTTGACTTACTCTTGATATAGAGGTGCTCTAATTTCAAGAGTAGGTTGTTCTTTTGGAGATTAACACTCTCCATCAGTGGTATCAGAGCAGGAAGCATCAGAATTGAAGGAAGGAGGATCCCGACTGCTGCAGGTGCAAAGAATTCAACATCTGAAGGTTCAAAAGGTGAAAGCTTGAGAGAAAAGCTTGAGAAGGAGGTCATACGACACCAAGGAAGTCAGAAGGAGTATTATTCGAAGTGTAGGTACATCTGTTACTCATAAAGTTTAAAGAATTCAATACACAAAAGAAGAAAAGATGGGAGATTCTCTTCAGATAGAGAAATTGGATAGAGAAAACTATCTTGCATGGTCAATGAGGATGGAAGCTCATCTAATGAGCAAAGATTTGATAGGTTATATTACAGGTGAAGAAGAAAAGCCTCAATTCAGAGATCCTAGTGTTCCAACTAGGGAGGAATCGTCAGATTTGAAGAATTGGATGAAGAGAGATGCTCAAGCTAGGAGCATTATCTATATGACAGTCAATGACTACTTGCTACCTCACATTAGAGGTCTTGAAAGTGCAAGTGATATATGGAATGCTTTGGAGGAGTATTTCCAAAATACCACAAAGTCTAGGAAGGCATGCTTGTGGGTAGAATTTACTACATTCAAGAAGAGGGCCTCTCAATCCATCTCAGATTATGTAACCAGAATGAAGGACATTGCAGATGCATTAGGAGCTTTTGATGAAGACATTGAGGAGGATAAATTGTTAAGGCAAATCCTTACAGGTTTGAGAGGGGATGACAAATGGAAGCCATTCATTTTGTCTACTGAATTATCACTTGATCATTTTACTCCTGACTTAAATCAGTTGCTAGGACATATGTTAACCTTTGAGCAGGATGTCAAAGGAGAAGGTGACAAGAGTACAGGTCATGCAATGTACTCAAAGGATAAGAAGAAAAATACCAAAGGAAAGGAACAAGCAAATGAAGATGAAGGCATAACTAGTCAAGCCAACTTCCTAAGAGGAAGAGGAGGTGGTAAAGGTAGAGGAAGAGGCAGGAATAACAAAGATGGAGTCAAAGCTTGCTGGACTTGTGGTAAGACAAATCATTTAGCTAATGATTGTTGGCATAATAATCAGAGTAATGGTGGATATAATCAGAATTTTAATTCAAGAGGAAGAGGTGGCAGAAATCAAAGAGGTAATTTCAGAGGTAGAGGTAGTAGGGGTTACTTTGGAAGAAATGCAGGCAGAGGATTCCAAAGTCAACAATACAATAATACCTACTACAATTATGCTTCAGATTAGAAGGAGGATTCAACATTGATAATGAATGCAACTTGTGAAAGGCAAAGTGAAGACCAAAGAGTCTTCTACATTGACTCAAGGTGTAGCAATCATCTGAGTGGTAACATAGCTATTGATGACTGATGGAGAATAAGGTATCTAATCATGTTGTTCAAACAGGTGACAATACAAAGCACAATGTGAAGTCAATTGGATCAGTGAAGGCCAAGGATGGTAGCACCTTATTGAGTAAGGTCTTGTATGTTCCTACAATTCCTAAGAATCTGATAAGTGTAGGACAAATTGTTGAAAAAGGTTATGAAGTTAGATTCACTAATGAAGGATTATTTGTGGAAGACCCTAGCAATGGGTATAAACAAATTATTTCAGGGAAAAAAGAAGGAAGGTTGTTCACATTGAAGATTCAAGGTAATGTTGGTCATGCCTTGTTTACTTATGGAGGACATAAGATCTCTGAGTTAGATCTTTGGCACAAGAGGCTTGGACACTTTACTGAAAGAGGTATCAAAGATATGATTAAAAATGGTTTAGTGCTTGAATTGCCTAATGTTGCAGGTCAACATATGACATACAGATGTGAGGCATGTCAATTAGGTAAGGCTCATAAGCAATCTTATTTAGGGAAGCTTGAGTTGGTACACACAGATGTGTGGGGACCATCATTTTATTTCAATATCAATGGTTCAAGGTATTATGTGATTTATGTTGATGATGCTACTAGATGGATCACTATATATGTGATCAAAGATAAGTCAGAAGTATTCAACACATTCAAACACTATCATGTGTATGCAGAGAGAATTACAGGTCATAAATTCAAGAGACTAAGGTCACATGGTGATGGAGAGTGTTAATCATCAAAAGAACAACCTACTCTTATGATTAGAGCACCTCTATACCGAGAGTAAGTCAAAACCTTCACCAAATTAGAGGATCAATCTCCAAATTATCAAAAGTTGAAAACTTCTGTGAAGAAGATAAAACACAGAAAGTCTGCTGCACAATTTCTTCTCATTGACTTATCAAACATGTAAAGTTTTCTATGAAATTTTGTATGAAGTGTCGCCTAGAGATTGCGCACCTCCTCCAAGTTAAATCTCTTCAAAAGGTTTAGTATAACTTGAGAAATCAACTTCACAAGTTACCTATGTCTAAATCTGCACTTCTGAAAAGTCGATTTTGACACCCCTAACTTCTAACACATAGTTCTCTCAATTTCGAACCCGTTTAAGCAAATGCTTTTAGGTACAGGTAGCTTACCTTCTAACTTAAAGATTAAGTGCTTGCTTGCACAAAACTTTAAACTGTGGAGTGAGAACTGACCAAAAGATCAAGATCAAATTCTGCGCCTGTTTCAGGAACAAGTGAATACTTCTTCACATGCAAATGTTCCTACACACAATTCTCTTAGCCTGATTGCAATTGGAAGCTTAAACTTCGTACAGTAATCTATCAACTATAGACTTAGACTTGTACAGCAGCATTTCACAATTGATCTACTACACAAGGAGAACACATAGAAATATCGGGCGCAATTTTTCTTCTATTCCTCAGAAATTTACAACTGAGTGATAAGAGAAAACTCAACTAACTTTTCATGTGTCTAATGACACTTACAAATCCTCATTTCTTCACTCCTATGCACTCTCATATTCTCTCATCTATGTTCTCTTCTTGTCCCGACATTTTCAAGATATTTATAGAGAAATTTGTACAAGTCTATGACTAATCAAAGGTCTAAGTAATCTATATATGAACTAATGTACATATGTGTATATTACTTCCATCCTCTGAATGTATTCATCTTCTAGTCTTCAAGAATTGACCTTATCTCCATTATTTGTCTTCCAAAGCTTCAATTGGTGATTGGTCTGCACTAACAGCTCCCCCTCAATCATCAATTGAGATTTTCTCTGTCTTCTTTATTCCTGACATGTCTTTGAATCTTTGTAACTTTGGTCCATCCAAGCTTTTTGTAAGCATATCAGCTATCTGATCTTTTGTTGAAGTATGGATTACTTCAATCTCTTTATCCATCACCTTCTCTCTTAGAAAATGATACTGCATCTCAATGTGTTTAGTCCTGGCATGAAAAACAGGATTAGTAGCTAAATACAATGAACTCATGTCATCTCCATAATATATATATAATTGGTATCCCATGCACAATATCAAAACTCTTCATCAAGGTCTTGAGCCAAATCACTTCTTTTGCAGCTTCAACCATGCCTTTGTACTCAGCTTCTGTAGATGACAAAGCAACTGTATGTTGCTTCTTGGAACACCATGAGATTAACTTATCTCCCACATAACACATGTATCCATAGGTTGATCTTCTATCATCTGGATTACCTGCCCAATCTGCATCACTATAAATTTTGATATTTGTATCTGATGTAAAACCATAATACAAACCTTCTGTGAGTGTACCCTTAATGTACCTCAACACTCTTTGTCCTGCAATCCAATGTTCTTTCCTTGGGCAATGCATGAATTGAGATAATACCCCTACTGCATATGATAAATCAGGTCTAGTTAAAGTAGCATAGATAAGACTACCAACCAAACTCTGATATTGTCTCATGTCCTTGAACTCTTCACCTCCAAATTTACTCAATTTGTGATTCACCTCCATTGGTGTAGGTGCTACCCTGCAATCATTCATTTTAAAGTTGATTAACAAGTTCTTCAAATACCTTTCTTGGGTTACAAATACTCCATGCTGAGTGTATGTGATCTCCATGCCCAAGAAGTATGACAAGTCTCCCAAATCACTGATTTTGAATTCCTTCTCCATTTGCTTCTTTAATCTCTGTATGCCTTTCTCATCTGTACCTGTAAGAATTATATCATCAACATATATGCACATATAAATGAACCCATCATCACTTGCTTTGACAAGCAAGCTACTATCTGCTTTAGACACCTGAAATCCAAGTTCCTTCAAGAACTTTACAAGTCTATAGTTCCATGCCCTTGGGGCCTGCTTCAAGCCATACAAAGCTCTCTTGAGCTTGCACACATGATCTGGATACCTTTTATCTCTGAACCCTTGAGGTTGCTCCATGAACACATCATCTGAAATATAACCATTCAAAAAAGCATTCTTCACATCTAATTGACACAACTTCCAACCTTTACATGCAGCAATAGCTATGAGTGTTCTGATGGTTGTCATCTTTGCCACAGGACTATAAGTCTCATCATAATCAATGCCATATGTTTGGGCAAAACCTTTAACAACAAGTCTAGCTTTGTACCTAGACACACTTCCATCTGCAAACCTCTTGGTCTTATAGACCCATTTGCATCCAATAATTTTCTGGCTATTTGGTTTAGGAACCAAATCCCATGTTTGATTTTCCATCAATGCATCATATTCTTCCTGCATAGCACTCTCCCATTTTTCCTTACCTTTTGCCTCTTCATATGTAGAAGGGTCTTCATCTGTTTTCATCATATAAGCATAGTCTTTTGTGGTAAAAAATGAAGTATCATAACTATACCTTGTAGGTTGCCACCTATTTCTTGATGACCTTCTGAGTTCTCCACTCCTTGAGGTTTCTGGCTCTTCATACTCAGGGTCAAACCTTGGTCTTTCTCCAACTTCATCCTGCACTTCAACATTTTCTTCTTCATCAACTATTTGAATCTTAGACTTACCTTTCTTTTGACTCACTTCTTCTTCATCACCTGTATTGATATTGATTGTACCTGCATACCAAGTACTTTGCTCATCAAATGTAACATCTTTAGAAACCATGAATTGCTTTGTAGATGGACTCCACAATCTATAACCCATCTGCTTGTCATCATAACCAATGAAAACATATTTTTCAGCTTTAGGTTCCAATTTGTGTCTTAATTGTGATGGCACATATGCATATGCCACACATCCAAATACTCTGCAATGATCCAAGGTAGGTCTCTTACCCCACCATGCCTCATATGGTGTCATACCCTCCAAGGCTTTACATGGTAACCTATTGACCAAATAAGTAGCTGTATTTACAGCCTCAGCCCACAAATAATTAGGGCAATTTTTCTCCTTCATCATGGATCTTGCAAACTCAACAAGAGTCCTATTCCTCCTTTCTGCTACACCATTTTGTTGAGGAGAGTACCTTCAAGTAACTTCCCTTTTTATACCTGCATTCCACAAATAATCACTGAATTCATTAGAGAAATACTCTCCCCCTCCATCTGACCTTAGTCTCTTCAACTTATGACCTGTAATTCTCTCTGCATACATATGATAATGTTTGAAAGTATTGAATACTTCTGACTTATCTTTGATCACATAAATAGTGACCCATCTGGTAGCATCATCAACATAAATCACATAATACCTTGACCCATTTATACTGAAGTCTTTTGAGGGTCCCCACACATCTGTGTGTACCAATTCAAGCTTCTCTGAATACATAAAACCATGCTTAGTATAGGAATGCTTATGAGCTTTACCTAATTGACATGCCTCACATCTGTATGTCATATGTTGACCTGCAACATTAGGCAAACCAAGCACTGAACCATTGTTAATCATGTCTTTAATACCTCTTTCATTGAAATGTCCAAGCCTCTTGTGCCAAAGATCTAACTCACAGATCTTATGTCCTCCATATGTGAACATAGCATGACCAATATTACCTTGAATCTTCAATGTAAACAATCTTCCTTCTTTCTTCCCTGAAACAATCTGTTTATACCCTTGACTAGGGTCTTCAACATATACTCCATCATTAGTGAACCTTACTTCATATCCCTTTTCAACAATTTGTCCTACACTTATCAAATTCTTAGGAATTGTAGGAACATACAGAACCTTACTCAATAAGGTACTACCATCCTTAGCCTTCACTGATCCAATTGACTTCACACTATGCTTTGTGTTGTCACCTGTTTGAACAACATGATTAGAAACCTTATTCTCCAAATCAGTCATCAATGATATGTTACCACTCAGGTGATTGCTACATCCTGAGTCAATGTAGAAGACTCTTTGATCTTCACTCTGCCTTTCACAAGTTGCATTCATTATCAATGTTGAATCCTCCTTTTGATCTGAAGCATAATTGTAGTAGGTATTGTTATATTGTTGACTTTGGAATCCTCTACCTGCATTTCTTCCAAAGTAACCCCTACTACCTCTACCTCTGAAATTACCTCTTTGATTTCTGCCACCTCTTCCTCTTGCATTATAATTTTGACTATATCCATTATTACTCTGAGTATTGTGCCAACAATCATTAGCTAAGTGATTTGTCTTACCACAAATCCAGCAAGCTTTGCCTCCATCTTTGTTGTTCCTGCCTCTTCCTCTACCTTTGCCACCTCCTCTTCCTCTTAGGAAGTTGGCTTGACTAGTTGTGCCTTCTTCTTCATTTGATTGTTGCTTTCCTTTGTTAGTTTTCTTCTTGTCCTTTGAGTACATTGCATGACCTGCACTCTTGTCACCTTCTCCTTTAACATCCTGCTCAAATGTTAGCATATGACCTAGCAACTGATTTAAATCAGGAGTGAAATGATCAAGTGATAATTCTGTAGACAAAATGAATGGCTTCCATTTGTCATCACCTCTTAATCCTGTAAGGATTTGTCTTACCAACTTATCCTCCTCAATGTCTTCATCAACAGCTTCTAAAGCATCTGCAATATCTTTCATCCTTGTCACATAGTCTGAAATGGATTGAGAAGCCTTCTTCTTGAAGGTGGTAAACTCTGCCCATAAGGATGCCTTCCTTGACTTTGTAGTATTTTGGAAATGCTCCTCCAAAGCATTCCAAATATCAGATGCACTTTCAAGACCTCTAATATGAGGTAACAAATAATCATTGACTGCCATATAGATAATGCTCCTAGCTTGAGCATCTTTCTTCATCCAATTTTTCAAATCTGCTAGTTCCTCCCTAGTTGGAACACTAGGATCTCTGAACTGTGGCTTTTCTTCTTCTCATGTGATGTAAGCTATCAAATCTTTGCTCATAAGATGAGCTTCCATCCTCATTGACCATGCAGGATAATTTTCCCTATCCAATTTCTCTATTTGAAGAGAATCTCCCATCTTTCTTCTACCTGTGTATTGAAATCTTCAAGCTTTATAAATGATATATGTACCTTTGCTTCGAATTAGACTCCTTTTGTCTTTCTTGATGTCGAATGGTCTTCTCCTCAGGCTTTGACTTCAAGCTTTCACTTCTTAGTCCTTCAAGTGTTGAATTTCTTGAACCTACAGCAGTCGGGATCCTCCTTTCCTTGATTTTGATGTCTCCTGCTCTGATACCACTGATGGAGAGTGTTAATCTCCAAAAGAACAACCTACTCTTATGATTAGAGCACCTCTATACCAAGAGTAAGTCAAAACCTTCACCAAATTAGAGGATCAATCTCCAAATTATCAAAAGTTGAAAACTTCAGTGAAGAAGATAAAACACAGAAAGTCTGCTGCACAATTTCTTCTCATTGACTTATCAAACATGTAAAGTTTTATATGAAATTTTGTATGAAGTGTCGCCTAGAGATTGCGCACCTCCTCCAAGTTAAATCTCTTCAAAAGGTTTAGTATAACTTGAGAAATCAACTTCACAAGTTACCTATGTCTAAATCTGCACTTCTGAAAAGTCGATTTTGACACCCCTAACTTCTAACACATAGTTCTCTCAATTTCGAACCCGTTTAAGCAAATGCTTTTAGGTACAGGTAGCTTACCTTCTAACTTAAAGATTAAGTGCTTGCTTGCACAAAACTTTAAACTGTGGAGTGAGAACTGACCAAAAGATCAAGATCGAATTCTGCGCCTGTTTCAGGAACAAGTGAATACTTCTTCACATGCAAATGTTCCTACACACAATTCTCTTAGCCTGATTGCAATTGGAAGCTTAAACTTCGTACAGTAATCTATCAACTATAGACTTAGACTTGTATAGAAGCATTTCACAATTGATCTACTACAGAAGGAGAACACACAGAAATATCGGGCGCAATTTTTCTTCTATTCCTCAGAAATTTACAACTGAGTGATAAGAGAAAACTCAACTAAGTTTTCATGTGTCTAATGACACTTACAACTCCTCATTTCTTCACTCCTATGCACTCTCATATTCTCTCATCTATGTTCTCTTCTTGCCCCGACATTTTCAAGATATTTATAGAGAAATTTGTACAAGTCTATGACTAATCAAAGGTCTAAGTAATCTATATATGAACTAATGTACATATGTGTATATTACTTCCATCCTCTGAATGTATTCATCTTCTAGTCTTCAAGAATTGACCTTATCTCCATTATTTGTCTTCCAAAGCTTCAATTGGTGATTGGTCTGCACTAACAGATGGAGGGGAGAGTATTTCTCTAATGAGTTTAGTGATTACTTGTGGAATGCAGGTATAAAAAGGGAAATCACTTGTAGGTACTCCCCTCAACAAAATGGTGTAGCAGAAAGGAGGAATAGAACTCTTGTTGAGTTTGCAAGGTCCATGATGAAGGAGAAAAATTGCCCAAATTATTTGTGGGCTGAGGCTGTAAATACAACAACTTATTTGGTCAATAGGCTACCATGTAAAGCCTTGCAGGGTATGAGACCATATGAGGCATGGTGGGGTAAGAGACCTACATTAGACCATTGCAAAGTATTTGGATGTTTGGCATATGCATATGTGCCATCACAATTAAGACACAAATTGGAACCTAAAGCTGAAAAGTATGTGTTCATTGGTTATGATGACAAGCAGATGGGTTATAGATTGTGGAGCCCATCTACAAAGCAATTCATTGTATCAAAAGATGTTACATTTGATGAGCAAGGTACATGGTATGCAGGTACAATCAATATTAATGCAGGTGGTGAAGAAGATGTAAATCAAAAGAAGGGTAAATCAAAGGTTCAAATATTTGATGAAGAGGAGAATAATGAAGTGCAGGTTGAAGTTGTAGAAATGCCAAGATTTGATCCTGAGTGTGAAGAACCGGAAACCTTAAGGAGTGGAGAACTCAGAAGGTCATCAAGATACAAGTGGCAACCTACAAGGTATAGCTATGATACTTCTTTTTTGGCTACCAAAGATTATGCTTACATGATAAAGGCAGATGAAGACCCTTCTACATATGAAGAGGCAAAAGGTAAGGAAAATTGGGAGAAAGCTATGCATGAAGAATATGATGCATTGATGGAGAATCAGACATGGGATTTGGTTCCTAAACCAAATAGCGAGAAGTTCATTGGATGCAAGTGGGTTTACAAGACAAAGAGATTTGTAGATGGAAGTGTGTCTAGGTACAAAGCTAGACTTGTTGTGAAAGGGTTTGCTCAAACATATGGTATTGGTTATGATGAGACCTATAGTCCTGTGGCAAAGATGACAACCATCAGGACACTCATAGCCATTGCTGCATGTAAAGGTTGGAAATTATGTCAATTAGATGTGAAAAATGCTTTTTTAAATGGTTACATTTCAGATGACGTTTTCATGGAGCAACCTCAAGGATTCAAAGATGGGAGGTATCCAGATCATGTGTGTAAGCTCAAGAGAGCTTTGTATGGGTTGAAGCAGGCCCCAAGGGCATGGAATTATAGACTTGTGAAGTTCTTGAAAGAACTTGGATTTCAAGTATCTAAGGCAGATAGTAGCTTGCTTATTAAAGAAAGTGATGATGGGTTCATTTACATGTGTATATATGTTGATGATATAATTCTTACAGGTACAGATGAGAAAGGCATTCAAAGCCTAAAGAAGCAAATGGAAAAAGAGTTCAAAATCAGTGACTTGGGAGACTTGTCATGTTTCTTGGGCATGGAGATCTCATACACTCAACATGGAGTGTATGTGACTCAAGAAAGGTATTTGAGAAACTTGTTAATCAAGTTTAAAATAAATGATTGCAGGGTAGCACCTACTCCAATGGAGGTGAATCACAAATTGAGCAGATATGGTGGAGAAGAATTCAAGGATATGAAGCTATATCAGAGTTTGGTTGGTAGTCTTATCTATGCTACATTAACTAGGCCTGATTTATCATATGCAGTTGGGGTTTTGTCTCAATTCATGCATTATCCTAGGAAAGAACATTGGATTGCAGGTCAAAGAGTGTTGAGGTACATTAAAGGTACACTCAAAGAGGGTTTGTATTATGATTTTACATCAGATACAAATATCAAAATATATAGTGATGCAGATTGGGCAGGTAATCCTGATGATAGAAGGTCAACCTATGGATACATGTGTTATGTGGGAGATAAGTTAATCTCTTTGTGTTCAAAGAAGCAACACACAGTTGCTTTGTCATCTACAAAAGCAGAGTACAAAGGCATGGTTGAAGCTGCAAAGGAAGTGATATGGCTTAAGACTCTGATGAAGAGTTTTGATATCATTCAAAGTACTCCTACTATTTATGGAGATAACATGAGTTCATTGTATTTAGCTGCTAACCCTGTTTTTCATGCCAGGACTAAACACATTGAGATTCAGTATCACTTTCTAAGAGAGAAGGTGATGGACAAAGAGATTGAAGTCATACATACTTCAACTAAAGATCATATAGCTGATATGCTTACCAAAAGCTTGGATGGACCAAAGTTATAGAGATTCAAAGACATGGCAGGCATAAAGAAAATAGAGAAAACCTCAATTGATGATTGAGGGGGAGCTGTTGGTGTAGAGCAATCAGCAATTGAAGTTTTGGAAGTGAAAGAATGAAGATAAGATCAAATTTTGAAGCATAGAAGAAGTTTACATTCAGGAATTGAAAGATATGTACACATATGTACATTAGTTCGGATATAGGTCACTTATACTTTTGAATAGTCATAAGTTTGTAAATATTTGCCTATAGATACTATGGAAAATGTCGGGACAAGTATGAGAGAGCATGTGAATAGAGTAATTGAGAGTTGTAAGAGTGATTAGACATCTTAGAAGTTAGTTGAACTCTCTCTCATCATTCAGTTGTAAACTCCTTCAGAAATGAAAGAAATTTGCGCCCGATGTTTCTGAGTTTTTTCCTTTTGTGTTAGATCTTTTGTGAAATGATTTTGTACAAGTCTAAGTCTATAGGTGGTTGACCTTTGTACAAATTTTTAGCTTCCAATTGTGATCAGGCTGAGAGAATTATGTGTAGGAACATTTGTATGTGAAGAAGTGTTCACTGGTTCCTGAAACAGGCACAAAATTCAAAGTCAATGTTTTGATTTGTTCTCCTTCCACAGTTTAAAGTGTTGAGCAAGTAAGAACTTAATCTTTAAGTTGGAAGGTAAGCTACTTGTGGCTAAAAGCATTTGCTTGAACGGGTTCTATTCTTGGAGAACCATGTCTTAGAAGTTATAGGTGTCTAAATCGACTTCTCAGAAGTACAGTTTTAGACATAGGTGACTTGTCAAGTTGATTTCTCAAAATCTACTGAATCTTTTGGAGTGATTCAACTTGGAGGAGGTGCGCAATCTTTAGGAGACACCTTGTGAAAAGTGTTATAAAACAATTTACACATTTGATAAGTCAATGAGAAAGATATGTGCAGCAGACTTTCTATAGAGTCATCCTTTTCACAAATTTTCTAGAAACCTTATAATTCAATGTTGATCCTCCAAATTGGTAAAGGTTTTGACTTACTCGTGATATAGAGGTGCTCTAATTTCAAGAGTAGGTTGTTCTTTTGGAGATTAACACTCTCCATCAATAAACACCTCTGCAGTCTCCCCATCAGCAAACCATTCTACTGCAAGCTGATTCTCCAAGTTCTGAATCCGTGTGTGATTACGAGTTTCATATTGATTTCTCAATATGTTCCATGCTTCACATGCCTTTGTAGTATGTTGAATGAGAGTCAGAACACTATCAGAAGTACTTGTAACAAGAGCACAGAGTGCATCTGCATTTCTACGTTTCCAAGCACGTAGAAGATCAACATCAGGAGGAATCATTCGACCAGGATTATTTAGATCAGGTCTTTCTTGGGGCTCATGATCAGTCCCAAGAACAGTCTCCAAAAGCTCATACGAATCAAGAATAGAAGTGATTTTGAACTTCCACAGGGTGTAGTTCATATCATCAAGTTTACCTTCTGTGAAGGCTGGTGGCCGTATCTGCAACGTTGGAATGCCCGGCATCATTGCTGCTCCTGCTTGTGCACCACCTACTCCTGTTGATGAACCGCCTTGGCCCCCAGTCGTAGATGATGATGCACCGCTTGACATCTTCTCTCTTTTGTTGTTATGACCTCTGCAACCTCTGCGTTTCTACTTCTGCACCACTCAGAGCCTCCTGAGCTCTGATACCATGTAAGAAATAAAACAACACAGCGGAATCGACCTGTAGACAGAGTTGAGAGAAAAACACAGACAAAGATAGACGCAGACTAAGAGATAGAGAACTCAAATTCTCAGATTGCCGAGCTGATGGAGAATGTTAATCTCCAAAAGAACAACTTACTCTTGTGATTAGAGCACCTCTATACCAAGAATAAGTCAAACACTCCACTAATTTAGAGGATCAATTGCTGATTATCAAAAGATTAACAAATCTGTGAAGCAGATGAAACACAGAAAAGTCTGCTGCACTATTTCTCCACATTGACCTATCAAACGTGTAAAGTTTTTGATAAAATTTTGTACGAAGTATCTCCTGGAGATTGCGCATCTATTCCAAGTTGAATCTCTTCAAAAGATTAAGTATAGCTTGAGAAATCAACTTCTCAAGTTACCTATGTCAGAAACTGTTACTCAGAACAGTCGACTTTACACCTGTAACTTTTAAGACTTGGTTCTCCTTGAATAGAACCCGTTTTACAAAATGCTTCTAGACATAAGTAGCTTATCTTCCAACTTAAAGATTAAGCCCTCACTCATGCAAAACTTTAAACTGTGCTAGGAGAAATGACCAAAACATTGACTTTGAAATCTGCGCCTGTTTTAGGAACCAGTGAACACATTTCACATATGAATGTTCCTACACATAATTCACTCAGCCTGATTATAATTGGAAGTTAAAACTTTGCACAGAGGTCAAGCAACTCTCAACTTAGACTTGTACAAAAGCATTTCACAATTGATCTACTGTAGAAGGAGAATACTCAGAAACATCGGGCGCAAATATTTTTCTTTACTCAGAAGAATTACCACTGAGTGATGAGAGCTAACTCAAAATCACTTTCCTCTATCTCATAACTTCTATCTCCCTCATTCTTGACTTCTAACTATTATCACATATACTCTCATACATGCCCCGACTTTTCTCAAGGTATTTATAGATAATTTTGTACATGATTCTTACTGAACAAAAGATCTAAGTCATCTATGACTATACTAATGTACATATGTGTACACTTCTCTTGTCCTCTGAATGTAATCTTCTTCCACACTTTAGGAATTGATTCTTCCTTCATCATTCGATCTTCCAAGTCTTCAATTGGTGATTGGTCTGCACCAACAGCTCCCCCTCAATCATCAATTGAGGTTTTCTCTGTCTTCTTTATACTTGCCATGTCTTTGAACCTTTGTAACTTAGGTCCATCCAGACTCTTTGTCATCATATCTGCCACTTGTTCTTTTGTTGGAGTGTACATCACTTCAATCTCTTTATCTAGTACCTTTTCCCTCAAGAAATGATACTGAATCTCTATATGCTTAGTCCTGGCATGAAAAACAGGGTTAGCTGCCAAATACAAAGAACTCATATTGTCTCCAAAAATTATTGGAGTACTATGATCAAACTCAAAACTTTTCATCAAGGTCTTCAACCATATCACTTCCTTTGCAGCTTCTACCATTCCCTTATACTCAGCTTCTGTGGATGATAAAGCAACTGTATGTTGCTTCTTTGAACACCAAGAAACTAGCTTATCTCCAACATAACAGAGATACCCATGAGTAGACCTTCTATCATCTGAGTCACCTGCCCAATCTGCATCACTAAACACTTTGATTCTTGTGTCAGAAGTGAAACCATAATACAAACCTTCACTTAGGGTTCCTTTGATATATCTGAGTACCCTTTGGGCTGCAATCCAATGAGTCTTCTTTGGACAATGCATGAATTGTGACAACACACCTACTGCATATGATAGATCTGGCCTTGTCAAGGTAGCATAGATTAGACTACCTACCAAACTCTAATATTTCTTCATATCATTGAACTCTTCACCTCCATACCTGCTTAATTTATGATTTACCTCCAATGGTGTGGTTGAGGTCCTGCAATCTTCCATGTTAAACTTGACTAGAAGATTCTTCAAGTATCTCTCTTGTGAAACATATACTCCATGTTGAGTATACACAATCTGCATTCCTAGAAAATAAGATAAGTTTCCCAAATCACTTATCTTAAACTCCTTCTCTATTTGTCTTTTGAGTTCATTGATTCCTTGAGCATCTGTTCCTGTAACAATAATATCATCAACATAAATGCACATGTAAATGTATCCATTTTCACTTGCCTTCACTAGCAAGCTACTATCTGCCTTTGATGCTTGAAATCCACATTCATTCAAGAACTTGACCAATCTGTAATTCCAAGCTCTTGGGGCTTGCTTCAACCCATATAAAGCTCTCTTGAGCTTACACACATAATCTGATCCAATTGATTCCATGAAGCCTTCTGGTTGCTCCATATATACTTCATCTGCAATGTATCCATTTAGAAATGCATTTTTCACATCCAATTGTGATAATTTCCATCCCTTGCAAGTAGCAATAGCAATCAATGTCCTAATTGTAGACATCTTAGCAACAGGACTAAAGGTTTCATCATAATCTACCCCATAAGTTTGGGCATAACCTTTGACCACAAGTCTAGCCTTATATCTAGACACCTTACCATCTGCAAACCTCTTTGTTTTATATACCCACTTGCATCCAATGACCTTCTGATTCTTTGGTCTTGGTACTAGTTCCCAAGTTTCATTTTCAAGTAGAGCATCATACTCTTCCTGCATTGCCTTCTCCCAATTCTGTTTACCTTTGGCTTCTTCATAAGTGGTTGGATCTTCTTCTGTTTTCACAATGTAGGCATAATCTTTTGTTGTTAGGAAAGATGTATCATAACTATACCTTATAGGTCCTTTCCTTTCCCTTGTAGATCTTCTGATTTCTGCACTTCTTGAAGTTTCAGCCTCATTTGATTCTGGATCAAATCTTGGCCCTTCTTCTACATGATCCTGCACTCTACATCTAGAGTCAACTTCATCAACAATTTCTTCACAAACTTTTACCTTTGCCTTTCCTTTCCTTTGTATTTCTTCAACACCTGTATACTCATTTGGTGATCCTGTATACCACATATTTTGCTCATCAAATGTCACATCTTTAGTAACAAGAAATTGCTTTGTGGATGGACTCCACAACCTGTAACCCATCTGTCTATCATCATATCCAATAAACACATACTTCTCTGCTTTTGGTTCTAGCTTATGTCTTAATTGTGAAGGAACATAAGCATATGCAATACATCCAAATACTTTACAATGATCAAGACTAGGCTTCTTACCCCACCATGCTTCATAAGGGGTTCCTCCATCCAAAGCTTTGCAAGGCAACCTATTCACAAGGTATGTTGCAGTGTTAATGGCTTCTGCCCATAAGCAATTTGGACAATTCTTTTCCTTCATCATGGCTCTTGCAAACTCTACAAGAGTCCTATTCCTCCTTTCTGCTACTCCATTTTGTTGAGGGGAGTACCTGCAAGTTACTTCTCTTTTGATACCTGCATTCCACAAATAATCATCAAACTCTTTAGAGAAATACTCTCCCCCTCCATCTGATCTTAACCTCTTGAGCTTTTGCCCTGTGATCCTTTCTGCATAAGCATGAAAATGTTTGAATGTCTTGAAAACTTCTGATTTATCCTTGATTACATACAAAGTAATCCACCTGGTTGCATCATCAACAAACAACACATAATATCTGGATCCATTTATGCTATAGTCCCTTGAGGGACCCCATACATCTG
This sequence comes from Ceratopteris richardii, assembly GCA_020310875.1. Lineage (NCBI taxonomy): Eukaryota > Viridiplantae > Streptophyta > Polypodiopsida > Polypodiales > Pteridaceae > Ceratopteris > Ceratopteris richardii. The sequence goes on along the minus strand of CM035432.1, from coordinate 17,536,414 downwards.
TATGAACCAATTCAAGCATATTTGAATACTTGTACCCTGATTTGTTATAAGAACTCTTATGTGCTTTACCTAATTGACAAGCTTCACACTTGTACACCATATGTTGCCCTTCAATATTTGGCAATCCAAGCACCACCTGATTCTTTGACATCTCCTTTATAGCTCTCTCATTGAAATGACCTAGCCTTTTATGCCATAGGTCTAATTCAGATACCTTTTGACTTCCATAGGTAAATAATGCATGTCCCACATTACCTTGGACTTTGAGAGTGAACAATCTTCCTTCCTTTTTTCCTGCAATTATGTTTCTATATCCCTGATTTGGATCTTGTACATAAACACCATCATTTGTGAATCTTACCTCATATCCTTTCTCCACAATTTGTCCTACACTTATCAGATTTTTAGGAATAGTAGGAACATAAAGTACCTTGCTCAGAAGTGTACTTCCACTCTTTGTCTTCACTGATCCAATGCTCTCCACTTTATGTTTGGTATTGTCACCTGTTTGAACTGTATGTCCATTCACCCTTGCTTCCATATCAGTCATCAAGGATAGATTCCCACTCAGATGGTTACTGCACCCTGAGTCAATATAAAACACTCTTTGATCTTCTCCCATTGATTCATGAGTTGCATTCAAGATAAGAGTCATGTCATCCTTCTGATCTGATGCATAATTGTAATAATTATTGTTGTAGGACTGAGATTGGAAGTTTCTTCCACCTCCTCTACCATATGATGTCCTACCACCTCTTCCTCTGAAGTTGCCTCTTTGGTTTCTGCCTCCTCTACCTCTTTGGTTATAATTCTGATTATTGCTTCCACCATTTTGATTATTATACCAACAATCATTTGCCAAATGATTTGTTCTGCCACAAATCCAACAAGCTTTAGCATTATCTTTGTTCTTACCTCCTCTTCCTTTACCTCTGAAATTTGTCTTCCCTTTTGTGAAGTTAGCTTGATTTGAATTCCCTTCATCATCATTTGATTGCTTTCCCTTGCCATTCTTTTTCTTGTCCTTAGAGTACATAGCTTGGCTTGTACTTCTATCATTGTCTCCTTTAAGATCCTGCTCAAAGGTTAGCATGTGTCCTAGCAATTGATTAAGGTCAGGAGTAAAGTGATCAAGTGACAACTCTATGGACAATATGAAAGGCTTCCACTTCTCATCTCCTCTCAGACCTGTAAGTATTTGTCTTACCAACTTTTCTTCTTCAATATCTTCATCCACTGCTCCCAAGCTATCTGCAATATCTTTCATCCTTGCCACATAATCTGAAATTGATTGTGAGCTCTTCTTCTTGAAGGTTGTGAACTCAGCCCATAGTGAGGACTTCCTTGACTTAGTTGTATTTTGGAAATGCTCTTCCAAGGCATTCCAAACATCTGTGGCACTTTCTAAACCTCTGATGTGAGGTAGAAGGTAATCATTTACAGCCATGTAGATGATACTCCTTGCTTGAGCATCCTTTCTCATCCAAGTCTTCAACATTGCAAGCTCTTCCCTAGTAGGAATACTTGGATCTGCAAACTCAGGTTTTTCTTCATCTCCTGTAATAAATGATATAAGATCTTTGCTCATGAGGTGTGCTTCCATCCTCATGGACCATGCTGGATAGTTCTCCCTATCTAGCTTATCAATCTGCAAGCTTTCTCCCATCTTGTATCCACATGTGTATTGAAATCTTCAAACTTTACAAACAATGTATGTACCTTTACTTCGAATTGAACTCCTTTTGCCTTTCTTGATGTCAAATAGTCTTCTCCTCAAGCTTTGACTCCAAGCTTTCACTTCTTAGTCCTTCAAGTGTTGAATTTCTTGAATCTGCAACAGTCGGGATCCTCCTTTTCTTCAAATTGATGTCTCCTGCTCTGATACCACTGATGGAGAATGTTAATCTCCAAAAGAACAACTTACTCTTGTGATTAGAGCACCTCTATACCAAGAATAAGTCAAACACTCCACTAATTTAGAGGATCAATTGCTGATTATCAAAAGATTAACAAATCTGTGAAGCAGATGAAACACAGAAAAGTCTGCTGCACTATTTCTCCACATTGACCTATCAAACGTGTAAAGTTTTTGATAAAATTCTGTACGAAGTATCTCCTAGAGATTGCGCATCTATTGCAAGTTGAATCTCTTCAAAAGATTAAGTATAGCTTGAGAAATCAACTTCTCAAGTTACCTATGTTAGAAACTGTTACTCAGAACAGTCGACTTTACACCTGTAACTTTTAAGACTTGGTTCTCCTTGAATAGAACCCGTTTTACAAAATGCTTCTAGACATAAGTAGCTTATCTTCCAACTTAAAGATTAAGCCCTCACTCATGCAAAACTTTAAACTGTGCTAGGAGAAATGACCAAAACATTGACTTCGAAATCTGCGCCTGTTTTAGGAACCAGTGAACACATTTCACATATGAATGTTCCTACACATAATTCACTCAGCCTGATTATAATTGGAAGTTAAAACTTTGCACAGAGGTCAAGCAACTCTCAACTTAGACTTGTACAAAAGCATTTCACAATTGATCTACTGTAGAAGGAGAATACTCAGAAACATCGGGCGCAAATATTTTTCTTTACTCAGAAGAATTACCACTGAGTGATGAGAGCTAACTCAAAATCACTTTCCTCTATCTCATAACTTCTATCTCCCTCATTCTTGACTTCTAACTATTGTCACATATACTCTCATACATGCCCCGACTTTTCTCAAGGTATTTATAGATAATTTTGTACATGATTCTTACTGAACAAAAGATCTAAGTCATCTATGACTATACTAATGTACATATGTGTACACTTCTCTTGTCCTCTGAATGTAATCTTCTTCCACACTTTAGGAATTGATTCTTCCTTCATCATTCGATCTTCCAAGTCTTCAATTGGTGATTGGTCTGCACCAACACGAGCGTAATGCAGTTACAATGATGGTGTTGTCCACTCGTGCGCTCCCACTATGGATCTTAGATGGCGATCTAGACAGACTCTAGATGAAGGGCTTACTAGTGCGCAATGCTATGTAAAGCTCAACCTGGGTCGTGCTTATATAGCTTTTACAAGGCATTTCGGTATAGATAAACATAGTCGGGAGATACAAAATAGTCGGTAAACTATATGATCCGACAATATCTCCACGACCAGAAGTCCTACTGTCTTGGCCCTACGGGCCGAGGGGATAGGCCCCCCGGACCCCGCAGAAGGGGGCAAGCCCCCCTCTACACTCCCCCCATTAAGGTTCTATGGGGAAACCGTGCGATGCCACAGGGCCTTTATTTTCACCTTAAATGGCAACCCAATGGCCTGGAAGTTTATGCCCTACCTAACCTAATGGCTAGGCTCACAAAGATCATCTTCAACCATCAACGGTCACACATAGACCTCATCTAACTTGGAAGTTAGGGTTCCACAAATGTCCGGGCTCTCATAATGGCTTCTCCTCATAATGGGGTCCTTACAACTTAGAGCACCATGGATCATTTGTGGTCACATGAGGGTGGAGTATTGAGCATATCTAAGAGAACCAGGATCATATGAAGAAGCAATTACCAAATCAGAATGGAAAGAAGCTATGGATGAGGAGATTGATGCACTGAAGGAGAGTGACACATGGGAGTTAGTACCTAAGAAGGACTCCATGAAGGTAATAGGATCCAGATGGATCTATAAGTTGAAAAGAAACTCTGATGGAACAATTAATAGGTACAAAGCCAGATTGGTAGCCAAGGGTTTTGCACAAACCCAAGGCATTGACTATGAGGAGACATTCTCACCTGTGGCCAAAATGCCAACCATCAGAGTGTTGGTAAGTGTGGCTGCATCAAAAAATTAGAATATGTACCAATTGGATGTCAAGAATGCTTTCTTGAATGGATGGATTTCAGAGGAGGTATACATGTCACAACCTCCTGGCTATGAAGACCCTAAGAAGGTAACATATGTTTGCAAATTGAAAAAGGCTTTATATGGATTGAAGCAGGCACCTAGGGCATGGAATAACAGGTTAACCACATACCTCCAAGACCAAGGATTTATTATGAGGAAGGCAAATACTTCTCTGTTCATTAAGAGAAGTAATTCAGAGGTAATATATCTTTGTGTTTATGTTCATGACATCATCATTACAGGTAATGATGTCAATGGAATCAAATATATCAAAAGTCAAATGATGAAGGAGTTCAAGATCAATGATCTTGGTCTTTTGAAGTATTTTTGGGGACTTGAATTAGTCTACACTAATTCAGGGATATATATTACTCAGAAAAAATATATACAGGATATGTTGAAGAAGTTTCACTTGCAGGATGCCAAAGTTGCAAGCACTCCAGGTAAACCTAAAACTAAGTGCTCATGAAGGTGATGAAGTCAAGGACATTACAGGTTATCAAAGTATGGTGGGTAGCTTGAACTATGCTACTCTTACAAGAATTGATATTGCATATGGAGTAAGTGTGCTAAGTCAATTTATGCACAAGCCAAGGATACCTCACTTAGAGGCTTCCAAGAGAATTCTGAAATATCTCAAGGGTACCTAGAACCATGGTTTGTATTTCCCTTACACTTCAGATATTGATATCAAAATTTATTCAGATGCAAATTGGGCAAGATGCAAGGATGATAGGAGGAGCACTTCTAGATATATTTCTTTTGCAGGTGACAAACCAATTTCATGGTCTTCAAAGAAGCAGCCTACTGTTGCTTTGTCTTCCATAGAGGCAGAGTATAGAGGACTGGCTAATGCCACACAAGAAGCAATTTGGATTAAGCTTTTGTATACAGAATTGGGTTTGTTTAGTAGGTCACCAATTGCCTTTGGAGATAATACAAGTTCTCTTCACGTTGCAGCTAATCCTATCTATCATGCTAGGACCAAACACATAGAAGTCCATTATCATTATGTGAGAGAGAAGTTGATAAGCAAGGACATTCAACTTACCTATGTATCAACCAACAGGCAATGTGCAGATTTGTTGACTAAAGCTTTGGATGGAACAAAACTTTGCAGGTTCAAATCCATGATTGGATTACAGGATATACTTGAAGATTGAAGATGAAGACTTAAGCCAAAATGTTTGGCTTGAGGGGGAGCTTTTGGTGTAAATTACAAGCCTACACATTTGGCTCAAAGGATGCATTGAAGCCTACACATACATGAAAAAGCATAGGAACATATGCTAGTGGTTAATTACCACTTTATCTCATTGTAAAAGTCAAAATTGACTTAGAATCTTTTGTAATCACCTACCAAAATGAGTCATGGAAATGTAGCCCATTTGATTGAAGGAATATATCCCAATACGTAGGAGCTTGATTGTAGGGAGCCAAAATTTGAATTTGAATTCAAATGTTTACTCATTTCATATAAAAAGTGAACATGAAAAGTCGTGGGTAGAGACATCACTCTCGAGCTTATCATTTCTGATTTTGAGAGTGTGTGAGGACTATACTATAGCCTACACCTCTCTACACCATTAGGCAATGTTGTTCATGCCAATTGGGTTGTATACAAGTGTTCATTAATAGATACATTTACATCATTCATCTCTGAATTCTCTGTTAGTCTACTCAAAAGTCTATCAACGTGTCAAGGGCATATCTCGGTCGATTCTTCACCAAATTCAATGATTGAAAGCTTGTTGGATTCAGCTCAAAGTCATCTACATGCTGGCAAAGTTTGAAGTAATTCTAGTCAGCCGTTTCAGAGAAATCTGGGTCGAGGTGAACTCTGGTCATTTTTTGCTACAGTCCTAAAAAGTCGGGGGTATAGCTAAACTTGCTAAATTGATTTCTCTTAGCATAGTTTATCTTTTCACATCATTCCACTTGAAAATGGTAGCTTACTAATCTAATTAAATACCCCTAGAAGGAATTGTATCAATTTCTACTATGCTAGATACACTGAGCAAAACATTCAGCAGGTGTCAAGACATAAATAGAAGGTTTTCTTGAGTTTGTGAACTTCAAAGTTATCTGTTTTGGTTCAATCATTACACACATCACTTCCAAAGTACATAGGCCAATTTTTGGTGTTATTGGAAAGCTAAGAAGGTCTACTTATCAAGTCTGAAGAAAAAGAGGGCTGGTACAAAGCAGGTGTAGCAGTACCTACTCAGTCTCTGGAGCATCCATCCATCTTTCCCAACACCCTCCATACCACCAAATCCGATATCATCTTTTGTCCCTCCGCAGAGACCTATGACCCGATCACAAACTCTTAGGAAGTGGATACCGAAACGTATCCAAAAGTCTTCTCCTAATCCATTGTCTAACATAACTCCGACCCCGACTAATCTACAACCATGCAATAACTCATTCACGACTTAACCTTGTATAAATCCACATACTATAACCCAACGTCATCTGTAATAACACCTCATCAAGAAATGTATGTATCATCTGAAGCATGTAGGTGTCTAGAGACTTGCATTAGCTCTGCAAAAATCATTGCATCAATCACTTCACAACACTTGGCTACACGGGTTACACATCGGTTATGGAAAGGGATTGCGGTCTCACTTTAATGGGATCATAATTAATTTCCATGCTAATGTGCTAATCTTTTGTAGCAGATCTGTTCCATTAGCATGTCAATCATCATGCAAACCAAAGAAGGACCATCTGAAGCTGGAACCAGTATACCCAGGGCTACTATTGATGATTTACTTGCTGAGTCCCATCCGCTGGCTCCACTGCCAGAATTTCAAGGTTTCCCAGGACCCATGCCCATTGACGATCCTCCTAAAGGGTATACTGAGAAGATTCATCGCAATTCTCACTGGTTTCAAGGGCTAGCAGGACCATTGGCGGATGCTGATTTTATATTTGAGGCTAATTTGACTTTTGATGACCGTACCTTGGGCAAATATCAGTTTTTCTCAAGAGAGTTCGAAGGACTATAGAACACACAAGACTTAACGCATGTTTGGGCAAGATCCGGCTTCACAGAGTATTTCAGTGACCCTCTGCCTAAACCAAACTTCTACAGATGCTATTACTTAGTCACCACTTTGACAGCTTTTGAGAACAAGGATCTGCCCGGGACTTTTATTTTGCCATCCTTAGTGAACGATCCACCATATAAAAGATTTTATCTTTCTAAGGATTTGACTCGTGCTGCCATCAAGATTCATGGAACCCACACACCCAGAGAGCAAGAAAGGTTAGTTCCGGACCCTATGAAACGTGGGGACGTTACTAAATGGGAAGAGATTTTGGCGATCACACCTGAGCTTTCAAAACCACTGCGGATATGTATGCATCAGTTTGCTTTCCTCGCTCAGGACAGATTCACAATGCCTCACAAACGAATATGGTTCGGTCTGTATTTATCATGTATTGGACCCCTGACAGTTGATCTAGCTAGCTGGATCATTGATCAGTTGTATTTAGCACAACACAGATGGGAAAGAAAGAAGGTTATCAATGGATGTTGCGCCCTCAAGCGCATTGTATATATGTGTTTGGCCTATGATTTACCTATCGAGCGAGCAATGACAAGCGAGGAGCTGAAAGCATTCAACGGGACAACGAAGAAAGCTAGGAAGCCTAGCAAAGGATGAGCAGGAAAGCGCATGATGTTGCGAACATTTGTTTTATGTAGGGTACAAGTTTCAAATTATGTAAATACCTTTGGGAAGTCTTCAAATACTTCAAGAAGGCTCATATTATTCATAAAATATAGCCAAAATACCACGTGATTTCTAGAACATGGTGAGTCAAATTAGTGAGTCACAAGGGAGCTGCAGTGGTTTCCTAGTGGAATGTCGATGTGGCTAGTTCTCAAAGTCCATCAATACTTTGCTTATTTGAGCACTTGAGTCATGTACTACCTCCACCCAAGTGTCTACCACAAATTTAGATGTATTAGGAAGGTTTTAGAGTAGTTTCCCATGCTATAAAAAGAGGAGAAAAGTCGTGATCTTGTGGGAAGTCCAAGAGAGGCATATGTGTATCTCTATGCTTCTGTAGTTTTTTATGCAGAGATTGCAGAGCTTGTATCTCCCTTATTATATATCCAAATTACATGTTTAATATCTCATTTGAAAGCTCTTAATTTCTACTTTCTTCGTGTAAATTTTCATAATCATTGGATTTGTGAGATGAGATCAGTACTCTCTGCAAGTAGTGTATGTACTCTGGTTTCACCTCTGCTGAAGGTCTCCATTAAACCTCTAACTTGCAGAGGTCATATCTCCTTGTGTATTTATCCGAATTGAGCGTTCTTTGGCTCATTGGAAAGCTCTTGGTGTTTAGTATATGTGGTTAAAACAATTCTAGAAAATTCTAATTTATTAGAGAATAGTAAGCTCTGCAAGCATGACTAGGTTTCTCTTATGAAGTTTATGAGAAGGTCAACTTGTTCCTAGGGGGTTCCTCCTACTTCTTGCTATATTTTGGAGGTCAATAAACTCTAACATTGGTATTAGAGCAAGGAATTGAAGCTTGGAGAAGGTTATAATACCTTGATGAAGAATTTGAAGCTATTGGAGAAGAGGTTCATCATCGACACTACACAAAGGTAGAAGGAGATAGCAAGGAAGCATCTCAAGCAACATCCAAGCAATGAAAGGTGCATAAACTCAAAGGTAAATCTCATACTTCTTCTTATCACACATATGCAAAAGGAGGGTTAAAGGAGGAATTTTAGTATTTACACAATGGAATATCAACATGCACAAATAGAGAAGCTTGATAAGAACAACTATCAAACATGGAGATTTAGAATCACAACATACTTGCAAGGTAGAGGCTTGTGTGGTTTGATTGATGGAATGGATATCAAACCTATATTACCAGAGGATCCAAATTAGCAACAATTGAGGGAGTTTAGACTTTGGAATGAAAGAGACAAAAGGGTTATATTCATTTTATCACAAAATATTCAAGATTCAATGGTAGGACACATACAAGATCTAGACACAAGTAGAGATGTTTGGCTTGCATTGGAAAGGTTGTATGCTACAGGTACAAGAGCAAGGAAAATTCAACTCAAAAATGAGTTGAATAACATAAAGTAACATACAAGGACATCGGTCAATGATTACTTGTTGAAGGTTAAAGAGATTGCATATCAACTAGGATCAATTCAAGCTCATGTGGAGGACGACCACTTGGTTGCACATACTCTCAACGGACTCAAGGATGATGAGAGATGAAAACCATTCATTACTTTAGTTTATGTTAGAGGAGAATTACCGGACTTTGATCAGCTTGTTGCTCTCATGGTCACGGAGGAGATGAATCTAAATGGTTCTACTTCAAATAAAAAGGATCTCAAGGACAAGCTCTTTATGTAGGATCATCAAGAGGTGGAAACAGAGGTAGAAGAGGTTCAAATAGAGGTCGAGGAGGAAGGAGTGATGATCAAGGGACTTCAAGTGGCTTCTTCAACACAAGAGGAAGAGGAAGATCAAGCACTAGAGGTACGAGAGGCTACTACAACTACAATCAAAGACAAAGGAGTGAAGATAACAACAATTGCTATATATGTGGAAGGTATGGACACTATGCCAAAGATTGTTATCAAAATGAAAACAATCAAGGTGGTAATCGAAGAGGAGGCTATTCAAGAAGAGGTAAACAACAAGGAAATTATGCAGTTGAAGGTAAAAGTGATGATTATGATTCTCTTCTTATGATGAATGTAGAAACTAAGATGAATTGCAATAGTGATGTATGGTATTTAGATAGTGGTTGCTCTAACCATATGTCACATGATGCTTCATGGTTTTCTAATATGCATAATCCTTCATGTAAAGGTCATGTTGAAACAGGAGATGATACAACACATAAGATTATGCAGGTTGGAGATGTTGTTATGCAGGATAAGAGCAAGACAAATTGCTTGAAGGATGTACTTTATAGGTTAATTTCTAGAGGTAAAAAACAAGGTAGATTGTTTACATTCAAGGTAAACCCAAATCATACAAACTATTTCTCTTATGGTATGCATCGAATAGCAGAGCTTGATCTATGGCACAAAAGGATTGGACACATGAATGTACACAAGTTAAAGGAGCTATCAAAGAAGAGGATTGTTGAAGGATTACCTGATCTTACTAAGCAACATATGGTGCATCTTTGTGAAGCATGTCAAATGGGTAAGCAGAGTAGACAACCTTTCAAGCATTCAAGCTATGTAAGCAGTGGATTGCTAGATCTTATACACACGGACGTATGGGGTCCTACTAAAGAGGCATCCTTGGCTGGTAATAAGTACTATGTATCATTCATTGATGATCATAGTAGAATGACATTTGTGTATTTCATTAAACATAAGAGTGAAGTCTTTGATTGTTTCAAAAATTTTAAATCATTTGTCGAGAAGCAAACACGAAGATATGTTAAGAAGCTAAGATCTGATGGAGGGGGAGAGTATTTCTCTCAAGCTTTTACTGATTTTTTGTATGATGAAGGTATCAATAGAGAAGTTACATGCAGGTATACTCCACAACAAAATGGAGTCGCAGAAAGAAGAAATAGAATCATAGCAAAAGCATCTAGAAGCATGCTAAATGATATGTGTTTGCCTAATTCTTTTTGGGCTGAAGCTGTTAGCACAAGTGTGTACATTATGAATAGAGTACCTACTACTGGAGTTCATCATTTGACACCATATGAGGTTTGGCATGGAAGGAAACCAAGTGTAAGTCATTTGAAAGTATTTGGTTGTGTATGTTATGTACATGTACCTAGTGAAGTGAGATCAAAACTTGATGTGAAATCAGAAAAATGTATATTTATTGGTTATGCAGATACTCAAAGAGGATATAGATGTTATAATCCTCATACCAATAAGGTGGTTGTTTCAAGAGATGTAAATTTTGATGAATCACTTTCATGGTATGTAGATAAGAAAAGTTTGCAGGTCATAAATGGAGATGAAGAAGATACAGGTGAAGGAAATGAGTGCTCACCTCAGCCCACAAGAAGTTTAAGTGATGAGAAAAGTGGTTTGGATGAAGAAAGAGAGCTACCGTTCAATGGAAGATTAAGGCAAGAGTTACCTCCAAGTGTTAAAAGTAAAGGTAAACTCAAACTTGTTGAAGTTAATGATGAAGGAGAGGAAATTAGTGATGTATGTGAGTATGGAGAATCATCAAAGGTTCCCAATAAGAAAGGAAGAGCATCTACATTGGAGGTAAGAAGAACTTCAAGAGTGAGTAAGCAACCTCAAAGGTATACGTATGAATCTTTCATGAATACTCATTATGCTTTTATGACAAAAGTTGAGCAGGAGAATGAACCCACATGTTATGATGAGGCAAAAGGAGATGAAAAGTGGGAGAAAGCAATGAGCGAAGAAATGGAAGCACTACACGATAACAAGACTTGGAATTTAGTTCCGAAGACACCAAAACAAAAAGTAATTGGTTGCAAGTGGGTTTTTAAGATTAAAAGAAATAGTGATGGTAGTGTGTCAAGATATAAGGCTAGACTTGTAGCAAAAGGATATAATCAAACTCAAGGATTGGACTATGAGGAAACATTTAGTTCAGTAGCAAACATGGCAACGGTGAGAACTTTGTTGGCTTTAGCTGCAAGTAAAAGGTGGAATATATATCAACTCGATATAAAGAATGCCTTTCTTAATGGTGAGTTAAATGAAGAAGTGTATATGACACAACCAGATGGTTATGTGGATGAAAAATGTCCTAATCATGTATGCAGGTTAAAGAAGGCATTGTATGGTCTTAAGCAAGCACCAAGGGCATGGAATGCAAGGTTGGTAAAGTATCTTATGCTGCAAGAATACACAGTGAGTCATACTGATCCTTCACTTTATGTAAAACATGTAGATGACATGTGTGTCTATGTATGCATTTATGTGGATGACTTGTTGATTACAGGGAATGATGCAAAAGCAATTGATGAGATAAAAGGTAATTTGGTAAAGGAATTTAAAATTTCGATCTTGGTTTGCTTAGATACTTTCTTGGGATTGAATTGTGTATGGTGATGAAGGTATGTGGTTGATACAGAGAAAGTATATATGTGATATGTTGAAAAGGTTTGGTATGTAGGAATGTAAATTTGTTTCTACTCCAATGGAATGTAATGTAAAGTTGAGTGCAAAGGAAGGTGATGAGTTGCATGATATGAATGTGTATAGATCCATGGTAGGATCTTTGATTTATGCAACAAAAACTAGACCTGATATATGCTATGCAGTGGGAGTATTGTCACAGTTTATGCATGAACCTAGAGTACCTCATATGCATGCAACGAAAAGAGTGCTTAGGTATTTGAAAGGTACCATGAATGAAGGATTATTCTATAGTCATGATGCTGATCTAACTCTTAAAGTCTTTAGTGATGCAGATTGGGCTGGAAGCAAAGATGACAGAAGATCCACAAGTGGATATGTGGTAATAGCAGGAAACAAGACATTAACATGGAGTTCAAAGAAACATCCTACAGTTGCTTTATCTTCTACAGAGGCTGAGTATAGAGGTTTAGCATTGGCTACTACTGAGGTTATGTGGTTTAAAAAGTTGTTTCATGACTTGAATGTGCAGGTTGATGTACCACAGATATATGGGGATAACTTGAGCAGCATTCATATGACCTCGAATCCAATTTTTCATGCTAGAACAAAGCATATAGAGGTTCACTATCATTATGTTCGAGAGAAGGCCATAAACAATGAAGTACAAGTTTCTTTTATGGGAAAAAGGATCAAGTTGCAGATATCTTCACCAAATCCTTGGATGGACCAAAGCTTCAAAGATTCAACTATATTCTTGGCATGAAGGAAATACCCTTTGAAACTTGAGGGGGAGAATGTTCCGAACATTTGTTTTATGTAGGGTACAAGTTTCAAATTATGTAAATACCTTTGGGAAGTCTTCAAATACTTCAAGAAGGCTCATATTATTCATAAAATATAGCCAAAATACCACGTGATTTCTAGAACATGGTGAGTCAAATTAGTGAGTCACAAGGGAGCTGCAGTGGTGTCCTAGTGGAAGGTCGATGTGACTAGTTCTCAAAGTCCATCAATACTTTGCTTATTTGAGCACTTGAGTCATGTACTACCTCCACCCAAGTGTCTACCACGAATTTAGATGTATTAGGAAGGTTTTAGAGTAGTTTCCCATGATGGAGAGTGTTAATCTCCAAAAGAACAAGTTAACCTTGAATTTAGATCACCTCTATATCAAGATCAACTTTAGACTCCACCTAATTTAGAGAATCTTCGCCAAATTATCAGAAAATTGATTATTCTGAAAATTTCAGTTTCTTCAGAAAAGTCTGCTGCAGATTAGTCACTCATTGACTAATCAATCCTGTAAAGTTTTTGATAAAACTTTGCACAACACTTCGCCTTAAGGTTGCGCAACTTTGCCAAGTTAAATCTCTCAAAAAGATTAAGTACACACTGAGAAATGTGTGAAACACTTTACCTATGTCTGAAAGTGCTTCTCTGCAATGGCGACTTTGACACCTGCAACTTCTTAGCACTGGTTCTCCCAAAGTAAATCCCGTTTGATCAAGATCTTTTAGCCATAGATAGCTTACCTTCCAACTTAGATTTTAAGCCCTCATTTGTGTAAAACTTTACACTGTAGATTGAGCAATGATCATTTCATTAAAGATGAAATGTGCGCCAGATTTCTCGACTGTTAGAACATTCTTACATATGAATGTTCCTAATCAAAATTCTCACAGCCTGATTACAATTAACCTCTCAAATTCTAGCCATAGATAGATTAGCTATGGACTTAGATACGTGCAAAAGGATTTCTCACAAGATTAAACACAGAGGGAGCAGACAGCAAAATATGGGGCGCAAAATTTTTCGATTTCTCAGAAAATTTACATCTAAGTGAGGATGGACAATTCACTCACTCTTCATGTGTTTAATGACACTAATTTCTCTCTCCCTATTCTCAAAATCTCTTCTGCTCTACTTGCCCGACATTTTCAAACATATTTATAGATGAATATATACAAGTGTATGACTTAAACAAGGATATAAGTCAGCTAATGTACATATGTGTACATGTCTTTGGATTTTCTGAATATGCCCTTCCTTCAACCATCTGAATTTGTTCTCTTCTTGACTTCTTGACTTCATTTCTCCATAATCCTTCAATTGATGATTGTCATGCACCAACAGCTCCCCCTCAATCATTAATTGAGGTTCTTCTCTATCTTCTTTACTCCAGCCATATCCTTGAATCTTTGTAGTTTTGGTCCATCTAGACTTTTAGTCATCATATCTGCAACTTGATCTTTTGTGGGAGTGTGTATGACTTCAATCTCCTTCTCAATGACCTTCTCTCTCAGAAAATGATACTGTATTTCAATATGCTTAGTTCTAGCATGAAATACAGGATTAGCTGCCAAGTATAATGAACTCATATTGTCTCCACAAATAATAGGAGTACTCTGAATCACATCAAAAACTTTCAAAAGTGTCTTTAGCCATATTACCTCTTTTGCAGCTTCCACCATACCTTTATATTCTGCCTCTGTAGATGACAAAGCAACTGTATGTTGCTTCTTGGAACACCATGAAATCAATTTGTCTCCTACATAGCACAAGTATCCATGTGTTGATCTTCTATCATCCATATTACCTGCCCAATCTGCATCACTATATATCTTGATTCTTGTATCTGAAGTAAACCCATAGTACAACCCTTCTTTGAGTGTACCCTTGATGTACCTAAGTACTCTTTGTCCTGCAATCCAATGTTCCTTTCTAGGACAATGCATGAATTGTGAAAGCACACCAACTGCATATGACAAGTCAGGCCTTGTCAATGTAGCATAAATCAAGCTACCAACCAAACTTTGATAGAGTTTCATATCTCTGAACTCTTCTCCTCCAAACCTAGACAATTTATGGTTCACTTCCAAAGGTGTAGGTGCAACCCTGCAATCTTCCATTTTAAATTTGGTTAGCAAATTTTTAAGATACCTTTCTTGGGTCACATATACTCCATGTTGAGTATAAGAGATCTCCATTCCCAAGAAGAATGATAGGTTCCCCAAATCACTGATTTTGAACTCTTTCTCCATCTGCTTCTTGATCATTTGTATCCCCTTATCATCTGTTCCTGTAAGTATTATGTCATCAACATAAATACACACATAAATAAACCCATCTTCACTTGCTTTGACTAGCAAGCTACTATCTGCCTTTGATGCTTGAAATCCAAGATCATTCAAGAATTTCACAAGCCTATAATTCCAAGCCCTTGGGGCTTGTTTCAACCCATACAAAGCTCTCTTGAGCTTACACACATAATTTGGACTCACTTGATCTTTGAACCCATCTGGTTGCTCCATGTAGACTTCATCTGAAATGTAACCATTCAAGAAAGCATTTTTAACATCTAATTGAGACAACTTCCAACCTTTACAAGCAGCAATTGCAATGAGTGTCCTGATGGTTGTCATCTTTGCCACAGGACTATAAGTCTCATCATAGTCCACTCCATATGTCTGTGCATACCCTTTCACAACAAGTCTAGCTTTGTACCTAGACACACTTCCATCTGCAAATCTTTTAGTCTTGTAAACCCACTTACAACCAATGATTTTCTGGCTATTAGGTTTAGGAACCAAATCCCATGTTTGATTTTCTATCAATGCATCATACTCCTCTTGCATAGCATCTTCCCAATTCTTCTTCCCTTTGGCTTCTTCATATGTAGAAGGATCTTCATCTGCTTTTACCAAATAAGCATAATCTTTAGTAGTTAAGAATGAAGTGTCATAGCTATACCTTGTAGGTTGCCATTTGTGCCTAGATGACCTCCTAACTTCTGCACTTCTTGAAGTTTCTGGTTCATCACATTCTGGATCAAACCTTGGCCTCTCTTCAACTTCAACCTGCACTTCATTACTCTCACTTTCATCAAGTAACTGAATCTTTGCTTTACCTTTCCTTTGATCCACCACTTCTTCATCATCTGCATGTACATTATATTTACCTGCATACCAAGTACCTTGCTCATCAAATGTAACATCCTTGGATACAATAAATTGCTTTGTGGATGGACTCCACAACCTGTATCCCATTTGCTTATCATCATAACCAATGAATACATACTTCTCTGCCTTAGGCTCCAACTTATGCCTCAATTGAGATGGCACATATGCATATGCCAAGCATCCAAATATTCTGCAATGATCCAAGGTAGGTTTCTTACCCCACCAAGCTTCATATGGTGTCATACCCTGCAAAGCTTTACAAGGCAATCTATTAACCAAATATGTAGCTGTATTAACAACCTCAGCCCACAAATAATTTGGGCAATTCTTCTCTTTCATCATGGACCTTGCAAACTCAACAAGAGTCCTATTTCTTCTTTCTGCTACCCCATTTTGTTGAGGAGAGTACCTGCAAGTAACTTCTCTCTTTATACCTGCATTCCACAAATAATCATTGAACTCATTTGAAAAATACTCTCCCCCTCCATCTGACCTTAGTCTCCTCAATTTTTGACCTGTAATCCTTTCTGCATATGCATGATAGTGTTTAAATGTATTAAACACTTCTGACTTTTCCTTAATCACATAAATTGTGATCCACCTGGTAGCATCATCAACATATATGACATAATATCTTGAACCATTTATACTAAAGTCCTTTGAAGGACCCCACACATCTGTATGCACCAATTCAAGTCTTTCTGAATACATAAATCCATGCTTGGAATAAGATTGCTTATGAGCCTTACCTAATTGACATGCCTCACATCTGTATGTCATGTGTTGACCTGCAATGTTAGGCATTCCAAGCACTGAATCATTGTTAATCATTTCTTTGATACCTCTTTCATTAAAGTGTCCAAGTCTTTTGTGCCAAAGATCCAATTCTGACACCTTCTGCTCTCCATATGTGAACATAGCATGTCCAACATTTCCTTGTACCTTCAATGTGAAAAGCCTTCCTTCTTTCTTTCCTGCAATAACTTGTTTATACCCTTGACTAGGGTCTTCCACATAAACTCCATCATTTGTGAACCTTACCTCATATCCTTTTTCCACAATTTGACCTACACTGATCAAATTCTTTGGAATTGTGGGAACATAAAGTACCTTACTCAGAAGAGTGCTCCCATCCTTAGCTTTGACTGAACCAATTGACTTTACCTTATGCTTTGTATTGTCACCTGTCTGCACTGTATGATTAATTGCATTATGATCTAGGTCAGTCATCAAAGCAATATTTCCACTTAAGTGATTACTACATCCTGAATCAATATAGAACACTCTCATGTCCTCATGTGAGGTTTCACATGTATTCATAATGAGAGTCGAATCCTCCTTTTGATCTGATGCATAGTTGTAGTAGGTGTTATTATAGGATTGATTTTGGAAGTTTCTTCCACCACCTCTTCCAAAAGAATTCCTACCACCTCTACCTCTGAAATTTCCTCTCTGAAATCTACCACCTCTTGCTCTTTGATTAAAGTTCTGATAATTACCATTGTTTTGATTATTGTGCCAACAATCATGAGATAGATGATTGGTCTTACCACATATCCAACAAGCTCTTGCATTATCCTTGTTGTTTCTGCCTCTTCCTCTACTTCTGCCATTTCCTCTTCCTCTTATGAAGTTTGCTTGGTTTGATGTACCTTCTTCTTCACCTGATTGTTGCTTTCCTTTGTTGGCTTTCTTCTTGTCTTTAGAATACATTGCATGACCTGCACTCTTATCAACATCTCCTTTGATATCATTCTCAAAAGTTAGCATATGTCCTAACAATTGATTCAAATCAGGAGTAAAGTGATCTAATGAAAGTTCTGTAGATAAAATGAAAGGCTTCCACTTCTCATCTCCTCTTAGCCCTGTGAGTATTTGTCTTACCAATTTGTCTTCTTCAATATCTTCATCAACTGCACCTAAAGAATCTGCAATGTCCTTCATCTTTGTCACATAATCAGAGATTGATTGTGAGGCCTTCTTCTTGAAGGTTGTAAACTCTGCCCATAGTGAAGCCTTCCTTGACTTGGTTGTATTTTGGAAATGTTCTTCCAAAGCATTCCAAATGTCACAAGCACTCTCAAGTCCTCTAATGTGAGGAAGCAAATAGTCATTGACTGCCATGTAGATAGTGCTTCTTGCTTGAGCATCCTTCTTCATCCAATTCTTCAAATCTGCAAGCTCCTCCCTAGTTGGAACACTAGGATCTCTGAATTCTGGCTTTTCTTCATCTCCTGTGATGTATCCTATCAGATCTTTGCTCATAAGGTGAGCTTCCATCCTCATAGACCACGCAGGATAGTTCTCTCTATCCAATTTTTCAATTTGGAGACTATCTCCCATCTTTTCTTCACCTGTAGCTTCAAATCTTTAACCTTTACAGATAATAAATGTACCTTTACTTCGAATGTTGCTCCTTCTGATCCTTTTGATGCTCTTTGTATGTCTTCCTTTGATCTTTCTTCAACCTTTACCCTTCTGCACCTTCAAAGTGTAAAGTTTTGTATTTCTGCAATAGTCGGAGTCTTCTTCACTTCAATTTTGACACAACCTGCTCTGATACTACTGATGGAGAGTGTTAATCTCCAAAAGAACAAGTTAACCTTGAATTTAGATCACCTCTATATCAAGATCAACTTTAGACTCCACCTAATTTAGAGAATCTTCACCAAATTATCAGAAAATTGATTATTCTGAAAATTTCAGTTTCTTCAGAAAAGTCTGCTGCAGATTAGTCACTCATTGACTAATCAATCCTGTAAAGTTTTTGATAAAACTTTGCACAACACTTCGCCTTAAGGTTGCGCAACTTTGCCAAGTTAAATCTCTCAAAAAGATTAAGTACACACTGAGAAATGTGTGAAACACTTTACCTATGTCTGAAAGTGCTTCTCTGCAATGGCGACTTTGACACCTGCAACTTCTTAGCACTGGTTCTCCCAAAGTAAATCCCGTTTGATCAAGATCTTTTAGCCATAGATAGCTTACCTTCCAACTTAGATTTTAAGCCCTCATTTGTGTAAAACTTTACACTGTAGATTGAGCAATGATCATTTCATTAAAGATGAAATGTGCGCCAGATTTCTCGACTGTTAGAACATTCTTACATATGAATGTTCCTAATCAAAATTCTCACAGCCTGATTACAATTAACCTCTCAAATTCTAGCCATAGATAGATTAGCTATGGACTTAGATACGTGCAAAAGGATTTCTCACAAGATTAAACACAGAGGGAGCAGACAGCAAAATATCGGGCGCAAAATTTTTCGATTTCTCAGAAAATTTACATCTAAGTGAGGATGGACAATTCACTCACTCTTCATGTGTCTAATGACACTAATTTCTCTCTCCCTATTCTCAAAATCTCTTCTGCTCTACTTGCCCGACATTTTCAAACATATTTATAGATGAATATATACAAGTGTATGACTTAAACAAGGATATAAGTCAGCTAATGTACATATGTGTACATGTCTTTGGATTTTCTGAATATGCCCTTCCTTCAACCATCTGAATTTGTTCTCTTCTTGACTTCTTGACTTCATTTCTCCATAATCCTTCAATTGATGATTGTCATGCACCAACATCCCATGCTATAAAAAGAGGAGAAAAGTCGTGATCTTGTGGGAAGTCCAAGAGAGGCATATGTGTATCTCTATGATGCTGTAGTTTTTTATGCAGAGATTGCAGAGCTTGTATCTCCCTCATTATATATCTAGATTACATGTTTAATATCTCATTCAAAAGCTCTTACTGTCTACTTTCTTCCTAAAAATTTTCATAATCATTGGATTTGTGAGCTGAGAGAAGTACTCTCTGCAAGTAGTGTATGTACTCTGGTTTCACCTCTGCTGAAGGTCTCCATTAAACCTCTAACTTGCAAAGGTCATATCTCCTTGTGTATTTATCCAAATTGAGTGTTCTTTGGCTCATTGGAAATCTCTTGGTGTCTAGTATATGTGGTTAAAACACTTGTAGAAAATTCTAATCCATTAGAGAATAGTAAGCTCTGCAAGCATGACTAGTTTTCTGTAATGAAGTTTGTGAGAAGGTCAACTTGTTCCTAGGGGGTTCCACCTACTTCTTGCTATATTTTGGAGGTCAATAAACTCTAACACATGAGAGGTACTATCCCATGCCTACAAGTCCCAGAATCACCATCACCGCAACCCTCTCCAGAACAGTCTCCTACTGAACCCCCTTGTACAACCTATTCGAATACGGTTATCAAGACCGGTTATAACGGAGGCCGTCACCAGCACAGTTGCTCCTCAAGCAGCCACAATTCCAGGAACTACCACCACTACAGCAGAAGTTCCCACCGCTATTGGTATGGAAGCTTTCTTCTTTCCGATACCTAACTTGGAAGCAGAACCCATAGACACAACGTTTGATTTCGAAATGCAAGATGCTTTCTCCAATGAATTTCAGTTCTCAGAAGGACAAATATTTTCTCAAGAATATGAGAGGCCAAGCTACCCGAACACGCCCCGTGACCAACCACAAGGACAAGTAGTGTCTAGTTCCGAGGACGAAAGAAGAGAAACCGACGAAGACGATGGCGATGACGAAGCCAGCCAGGGCACTCATGAATCTCAAGAACATGTGCAGACAGATGAACAAGGACAGCACACGGACACCCAAGGTGATACCAGCACGCACGAAGATGAAACCTTTGAAGCAGCAGCTTATACGCTAGCCATCAAGAAGTTGTATCGCACGATGGAGAAAGTTTGGGCATGCAAAAAATTGACTGAGGAAGAGAGTCAAGCACTTATAGAACAGGAACTCGTCTCAGGCGGATTTGAAGAAGTATACATCAGAGGCTTCAGAGAACTTGTCAAATCAGTGGGATCCACCGAAGCCTTACGATATTTGCAGAGGAAACCGTTACGGCAATATGACCCTCATTGTTGGAAGCAGTCAGAGGCATAGAAGACGCGGAAGCATGTAACGACGGAGCAGGGAGCCAGTCGAATCTTTTTTTCAAAGAATTATGCTTTCAAATACTTTCCAAAACCTCCAACGGTGATTTTTATCACTATTGTAACATATGTAACATAGAAAAACCCTTTTCTTAAGTTCTAGCTCCATTTTGTGCAAGCCGAGGAGTCCTCAAGCTTGAGGAGCTTAGGTAGAACAAGCGTATCAATTTTCGTTATTTTTAGACACCGTTTACCCTTCCAAATAGCATCTAGGACCTAATTTTTAACTATGCCGGTCACTAGATGTGAAACCGGTCAAAACTAGTCTAGAAACTATAAAAAGAGCTAGAGAACTCATTTTTGAGGTTGGTTAGTGTGAGCTTAGAGCTATTTTGAGCTTGTAAGAGTGTTCTTGAGTAATAGAGTTGATTTCTCACCTTCCATTGTGTCTTGCTTGTCTCTTTGTAGTGTGTGTGCATTTCTATGCTTCTCACCTTCACTCTCACTTCATCTCACATTCACGATCTTCATATCACTCCTATCTCTTCCACGGATTGACATTAAGGATGTGGAGCTTCTTAACTGATGGAGAGTGTTAATCTCCAAAAGAACAAGTTGAACTTGAATTTAGAACACCTCTATATCAAGAACAACTTCAGACTCCACCAAAATTAGAGAACATTCCACCAACTTATCAGAAAATCAATTATTTTGAAAACCTCAACTTCTCATGAAAGTCTGCTGCAGATTAATCTCTAATTGACTGACAATTTGTGTAAAGTTTTTGATGAAACTTTGTAGGTTGCTTTGCCTTAAGGTTGCGCACCTTTTGCAACTTAAATCTCCTCAAATGACTGAGTATACTTTGAGAAATAACTCAAACACTTTACCTATATGTAGAACTGCTTTCTGTAGTAGCGACTTTGACACCTGCAACTTCTTAGCTTTGGTTCTCTCAATGTCGAACCCGTTTGATCAAATCCTTTTAGCTGTAGATAGCTTATCTCTCAACTTAGATTTTGAGCTATCATATGTGTAAAACTTTACACTGTATACTGAGCACTACTCATTTCATTGAACTCGAAATCTGCACCTGTTTCAGAAGACTGTGAACATTCTTTACATATGAATGTTCCTACACACAATTCTCTTAGCCTGATTACAATTGAAAGCTGAAACTCTAGCCATAGATTGATTAACTATGGACTTAGATATCTCCAAAAGGAATTCACAAAAGATCTACTACACGAGGAGAACACACAGAAACTTCGAGCGCAAAAATTCTTCTATTTTTCAGAAACTTACAACTGAGTTATGAGAGAGACTTCTTCTCATTTCCATAAACTCTAATGAGTCTTAGAACTTACAAATGCACTATTCTCATACTCTCCTATTGTCTCCTATCTTGCCGCGACATTTTTCCAAAGTATTTATAGGCAAATATATACAAGCTTATAACTAATCAAAAGTCTAAGTGATCTATGTCTTTACTAATGTACATATGTGTACATGTCTTCCAATCTGTGAATGTAACCTTCTTCTTGCTTCAAGTCTTAATCTTATCTTCATCTTTTGTCCTTCAAACTTCAATTGGTGATTGGTCTGCACCAACAGCTCCCCCTCAATCATCAATTGAGGTTTCTCTTATCTTCTTTATGCCTGCCATGTCTTTGAACTTCTGTAACTTTGGTCCATCTAAACTTTTTGTCATCATATCTGCAAGTTGATCTTTTGTAGGAGTGTGTATGACTTCAATCTCCTTATCAACAACCTTCTATCTCAAGAAATGATATTGTATTTCAATATGTTTAGTTCTAGCATGAAACACAGGATTAGCTGCCAAGTATAGAGAACTCATATTGTCTCCACAAATAATAGGAGTACTCTGAATCACATCAAAACTCTTCATGAGTGTCTTTAGCCATATTACCTCCTTTGCAGCTTCCACCATACCTTTGTATTCTGCTTCTGTGGATGACAAAGCAACTGTATGTTGCTTTTTAGAACACCATGAAATCAATTTGTCTCCAACATAGCACAAATATCCATGTGTTGATCTTCTATCATCCACATTACCTGCCCAATCTGCATCACTATATATCTTCACTCTTGTATCAGAAGTAAAACCATAGTACAATCCTTCTTTGAGTGTACCCTTGATGTACCTAAGTACTCTTTGTCCTGCAATCCAATGTTCCTTTCTAGGACAATGCATAAATTGTGATAGCACACCAACTGCATATGACAAATCAGGCCTTGTCAATGTAGCATAAATCAAGCTACCAACCAAACTTTGATAGAGCTTCATGTCTCTGAATTCTTCTCCTCCAAATCTAGACAATTTATGGTTCACTTCCAATGGTGTAGGTGCAACCCTGCAATCCTTCATTTTAAATTTAGTTAGCAAATTTTTAAGATACCTTTCTTGGGTCACATATACTCCATGTTGAGTATATAAAATCTCCATTCCCAAGAAGAATGACAAGTTCCCCAAGTCACTGATTTTGAATTCTTTCTCCATCTGCTTCTTGATCATTTGTATTCCTTTATCATCTGTTCCTGTAAGTATTATGTCATCAACATAAATGCAAACATAAATGAATCCATCTTCACTTGCTTTGACTAGCAAGCTACTATCTGCCTTTGATGCTTGAAATCCAAAATCTTTTAGGAATTTTACAAGCCTATAATTCCAAGCCCTTGGGGCCTGCTTCAACCCATACAAAGCTCTCTTGAGCTTACACACATGATTTGGACTCACTTGATCTTTGAACCCATCTGGTTGCTCCATGTAAACTTCATCTGAAATGTAACCATTCAAGAAAGCATTTTTAACATCTAGTTGAGATAATTTCCAACCTTTGCAAGCACCAATTGCTATGAGAGTCCTGATGGTTGTCATTTTTGCCACAGGACTATAGGTCTCATCATAGTCCACTCCATATGTTTGTGCATACCCTTTCACAACAAGTCTTGCCTTGTACCTAGACACACTTCCATCTGCAAATCTTTTTGTTTTGTAAACCCACTTACATCCAATAATTTTCTGGCTATTGGGTTTAGGAACCAGATCCCAAGTCTGATTCTCTATCAATGCATCATACTCCTCTTGCATGGCTTCTTCCCAAATCCTCTTGCCTTTGGCTTCATCATATGTAGATGGATCTTCATCTGCTTTTACCAAATAAGCATAATCTTTAGTAGTCAAGAATGAGGTGTCATAGCTATACCTTGTGGGTTGCCATTTGTGCCTAGATGATCTCCTCACTTCTGCACTTTTTGATGTCTCTGGTTCATCACATTCCAGATCAAACCTTGGCCTCTCTTCAACTTCAACCTGTAATTCATTATTCTCATTTTCATCAAGTAATTGAATCTTTGCTTTACCTTTCCTTTGATCCACTACTTCTTCAACATCTGCATGTACATTATATTTACCTGCATACCAAGTACCTTGTTCATCAAATGTAACATCCTTGGACACAAGGAAGTGCTTTGTGGATGGACTCCACAACCTGTATCCCATTTGCTTATCATCATAACCAATGAATACATATTTTTCTGCCTTAGGCTCCAACTTATGCCTCAATTGTGATGGCACATATGCATATGCCAAGCATCCAAATATTCTGCAATGATCCAAGGTAGGTCTCTTACCCCACCAAGCTTCATATGGTGTCATACCCTGCAAAGCTTTACAAGGCAATCTATTAACCAAATATGTAGCTGTATTAACAGCCTCAGCCCACAAATAATTTGGGCAATTCTTCTCTTTCATCATGGACCTTGCAAATTCAACAAGTGTCCTATTTCTTCTTTCTGCTACCCCATTTTAATGAGGAGAGTACCTACAAGTAACTTCTCTCTTTATACCTGCATTCCACAAGTAATCATTGAACTCATTTGAAAAATACTCTCCCCCTCCATCTGACCTTAGTCTCTTCAATTTTTGACTTGTAATCCTTTCTGCATATGCATGATAGTGTTTAAATGTATTAAACACTTCTGACTTTTCTTTAATCACATAAATTGTGATCCACCTGGTAGCATCATCAACATATATGACATAATATCTTGAACCATTTATACTAAAGTCCTTTGAATGACCCCACACATCTGTATGCACCAACTCAAGTCTTTCTGAATACATAAAACCATGCTTAGAATAAGGTTGCTTATGAGCCTTACCTAATTGACATGCCTCACATCTATATGTCATGTGTTGACCTGCAATGTTAGGCAATCCAAGCACTGAATCATTGTTAATCATTTCTTTGATACCTCTCTCATTGAAATGTCCAAGTCTCCTATGCCAAAGATCCAATTCAGATACCTTCTGCTCTCCATATGTGAACATAGCATGTCCAACATTTCCTTGTACCTTCAATGTGAAGAGCCTTCCTTCCTTCTTTCCTGTAACAACCTGTTTATACCCTTGACTAGGGTCTTCAACATAGACTCCATCATTGGTAAACCTTACCTCATATCCTTTTTCCACAATTTGACCTACACTGATCAAATTCTTGGGAATTGTGGGAACATAAAGGACCTTACTCAGAAGAGTGCTCCCATCTTTAGCTTTGACTGAACCAATTGACTTCACCTTATGCTTTGTATTATCACCTGTCTGAACTGTATGATTAATTGCATTATGATCTAGATCAGTCATCAAAGTAATATTTCCACTTAAATGATTACTACATCCTGAATCAATATAGAACACTCTCATGTCCTCATGTGAGGTTTCACATGTTGCATTCATAATGAGAGTCGAGTCCTCCTTCTGATCTGATGCATAGTTGTAGTAGGTGTTATTGTAGGATTGATTTTGGAAGCTTCTTCCTCCACCTCTTCCAAAAGAATTCCTACCACCTCTACCTCTGAAGTTTCCTCTCTGAAATCTACCACCTATTGCTCTTTGATTAAAGTTCTGATTAAAATTACCATTGTTTTGATTATTGTGCCAACAATCATGAGATAGATGATTGGTCTTACCACATATCCAACAAGCTCTTGCATTCTCTTTGTTGTTTCTGCCTCTTCCTCTACTTCTACCATTTCCTCTTCCTCTTATGAAGTTTGCTTGGTTTGAAGTACCTTCTTCTTCACCTGATTGTTGCTTTCCTTTGTTAGCTTTCTTCTTGTCTTTAGAATACATTGCATGACCTGCACTCTTGTCAACATCTCCTTTGATATCATTCTCAAAAGTTAGCATATGACCTAACAATTGATTTAAATCAGGAGTGAAGTGATCTAATGAAAGTTCTGTAGACAAAATAAAAGGCTTCCATTTCTCATCTCCTCTTAGCCCTGTGAGATTTGTCTTACCAATTTATCTTCTTCAATATCTTCATCCACTGCACCTAAAGAATCTGCAATGTCCTTCATCTTTGTCACATAATCAGATATTGATTGTGAAGCCTTCTTCATGAAAGTAGTAAACTCTGCCCATAGTGAAGCCTTCCTTGATTTGGTTGTGTTTTGGAAATGCTCTTCCAAAGCATTCCAAATGTCACATGCACTTTCAAGTCCTCTAATGTGAGGAAGCAAATAATCATTGACTGCCATGTAGATTATGCTCCTTGCTTGAGCATCCTTCTTCATCCAATTCTTCATGTCTGCAAGCTCCTCTCTAGTTGGAACACTAGAGTCTCTAAATTCTGGCTTTTCTTCCTCTCCTATGATGTATCCCATCAGATCTTTGCTCATAAGATGAGCTTCCATCCTCATTGACCATGCAGGATAGTTCTCTCTATCCAACTTCTCAATTTGGAGACTATCTCCCATTGTTTCTTTACCTGTATTATCAAATCTATATCCTTTATGAGAAATGAATGTACCTTGACTTCGAATCTTACTCCTTCTGATCCTTTTGACAACTTCAATGTGTCTTCCTTCAAGCTTTCTTCAACCTTTATCCTTTTGCACCTTCTAGATGTAAAGATTTGTATTTCTGCAGCAGTTGGAGTCTTCTTCACTTCAATTTTGACACATCCAGCTCTGATACCACTGATGGAGAGTGTTAATCTCCAAAAGAACAAGTTGAACTTGAATTTAGAACACCTCTATATCAAGAACAACTTTAGACTCCACCAAAATTAGAGAACATTCCACCAACTTATCAGAAAATCAATTATTTTGAAAACCTCAACTTCTCATGAAAGTCTGCTGCAGATTAATCTCTAATTGACTGACAATTTGTGTAAAGTTTTTGATGAAACTTTGTAGGTTGCTTCGTCTTAAGGTTGCGCACCTTTTGCAACTTAAATCTCCTCAAATGACTGAGTATACTTTGAGAAATAACTCAAACACTTTACCTATATGTAGAACTGCTTCTCTGTAGTAGCGACTTTGACACCTGCAACTTCTTAGCTTTGGTTCTCTCAATGTCGAACCCGTTTGATCAAATCCTTTTAGCTGTAGATAGCTTATCTCTCAACTTAGATTTTGAGCTATCATATGTGTAAAAATTTATGTGTAAAAATTTACACTGTATACTGAGCACTACTCATTTCATTGAACTCGAAATCTGCGGCTGTTTCAGAAGACTGTGAACATTCTTTACATATGAATGTTCCTACACACAATTCTCTTAGCCTGATTACAATTGAAAGTTGAAACTCTAGCCATAGATTGATTAACTATGGACTTAGATATCTCCAAATGGAATTCTCAAAAGATCTACTACACGAGGAGAACACACAGAAACTTCGGGCGCAAAAATTCTTCTATTTTTCAGAAACTTACAACTGAGTTATGAGAGAGACTTCTTCTCATTTCCATAAACTCTAATGAGTCTTACAACTTACAAATGCACTATTCTCATACTCTCCTATTGTCTCCTATCTTGCCCCGACATTTTTCCAAAGTATTTATAGGCAAATATATACAAGCTTATAACTAATCAAAAGTCTAAGTGATCTATGTCTTTACTAATGTACATATGTGTACATGTCTTCCAATCTGTGAATGTAACCTTCTTCTTGCTTCAAGTCTTAATCTTATCTTCATCTTTTGTCCTTCAAACTTCAATTGGTGATTGGTCTGCACCAACATTAACATGGTTCTCACCATTGTGCTAGAGCAACACCAAATTTGGCGCCGTTGCCGGGGATCGAGTCTAGGACGAATATGTGATGGTAAGAGTATAGCAAGAAGTGGTGTTGGAAGGTAAAAATTTCAGTTTTTGTTGTTGTTTTTACTTAGTTTTTAGTGTTTTTCACCTCCCCCACACTCCATCTTCATCACCGCATCATCATCTTCATCTCCAAAAAAAATCAGAAAATTCACCATATCCACCCATTCTCCTCATTTCCCCTCATTTGTGCATGCGAGAGAGTGAGAGAGAGCTTTTGTGCTTGCATGTGCTTTTGTCTTCTTGAGTTTTCTTTCAGGTACAGTGCTCCAGAGCATCAGGAAAGCTTGGAAAAGGTAAAATTTTCAGTTTCTGTCAAAGATTTCCGTCTGTGTCAGACCATCGCGATGGTCTGCCAAGTGCGGAATTTTTGGTAAGCGACCACACCACGGGATAGGTGACACAAGCGCACACATGAATCCACAAAAGCATCTGCAAAAATCACATTTTGGTGAACCATCGCGATGGTCTCAGACCATCGTGATTGTGTCACACCATCGCGATTGGCTCACGCCATCGCGACGGCTCGGTCGGACCATCGCGACGGTCTCACGCCATCGCGATGGTTCATTTGGACCATCGCGACGGTTCGCGGACCATCGCAACTGTTCGGTTGACCCCACACCATCGCGATAGGCTCACGCCATCGCGCCGACGCTGCCATGTGGCAAGCTAGACCATCACGACGGCTCGCACATCACGCCATCGCGACGATACACTCAGACCATCGCGACAACTCGAATTCTGGACCATCGCGATTGGCTCAAGCCATCGCGCCCTGACCATCGCGATTGGCTCAAGCCATCGCATATGTGACCATCGCGACGGTTCACTTTGGACCATCGCGATTGTTCACGTTGACCGTTGACTGACGCCATCGCGATTGTCCGCCTGATCGAGCCATTGCGATTGCTCACTTTCGGACCATCGCGACCGTGCACTTCAGACCATCGCGATTGTTCACCTTCACGCCATCGCGACGGTCCCAGACCATCGCGATTGTCTCACGCCATCGCAATTATGCACCCCCATCGCAAATTTTAGGGTTTCATTTTTTGGCCGATTTTGGGGCTATTTTTGGGAAATTTTTGGGTGATTAGACTCATAGGAGACCCCTTAGCTCATATTTGGAGAAAAACCTGTTTGTCAGTTTTTACCCCCCAAGGCCTGAACGGTCATAACTTTTTCATCCGAAGTCCGTTTTTTAAGCTCTCTACGAGTACTACGTGACCTCAACTATTTTTAGACAAGCTATTTTGAGGTTGACCTAGTTTGGGACTAGAAAGCCAGGGGGCAAGCATTGAAAAGTTGGGCAAAAGGGAAGGGACTTAAAAGGTGTATATACTCAAGTGCTTGATCATCCAACTGTGAATTGGTCTAACATTGAATTTTTCGAGGTCTAGCAAGGGCAGTCAAAGGCAACCAAGGCAAGGCTGTGAAGGGCACAAAGCTTGGGAAGCGCGGCTTCTTGGGCATCAGAGCAACCAGAAAAGCTGACTCGAGGTTGGAAGATTACTCAACCCCCTCAGTCAATTCTTAGCTTAGGATAAACGGTAGCATTGTGGATTCAAGACGATAGGAACGCCTCAAGTTCAAGAGAATTAAATTTATCAAGTCCAAGACTAAAGATAAAGGTGTGTGACACGAAAACCTAAAGGAAAGAACATAAGTCTGACGGAACGAGAACTCAAAGTACCACGGAAAGTCGAATTCCTGACGCATACATTAAGACAAGAATCTAAAGAAATCTAAAAAGAATCAAGAAAGCAATAACAAAGAATCATTGACGATCTGAGCGTGTATTGAGTGTGCAAGGAAGAAAATTAATGAACCTTAGATCGGGCAAACATATAGGTAAGTCAGACCGACGAAGCCTTAGATCATCAGAGGCAAGTGTAAGAACTACTGCACGATCGTGGGCTCAACAATTGAACACTAGTTATCCGTACGAGAGCTCAGATACTAGTGAATCAGAAATGGCATTTAGCGCAGAAAGACCAGAAGGAGGGTCGAATGTAGCCTATTTAGAAAGACCAGAAGGACCCTATAGAACGCAACTAGAGTTTCTCCGAACCAACCGCTTAGGTGCTCGCATCTATGAGGATGGTTTGCGAAGGCAAGTGGTGCAAATGCACAACCCCGATCAACCCATTGGATTGGAACATCCAGTGGTGAAATTTGAGAGAGACGCGTACATAGACAAGGACGGAACAATGTACATCTTAAGTACGCAGCCAAACAATACCAACGAGTTTGGCGTGATTCAGCTAGAGACGGAAACTAAATCTCAAGGAAAAGAACCATTAGAAGAGCCTAGAACACCTAGAGGGAAATCTGTACTAACACGAGTACTAATCCCAGAATGGATCCCTCAGGACAACAGAAGCATAGAGTTGTTTGTAAATAAAGAAACTGATGAAGCCTTTTGGAGATACAAGACAGAACTACTTAGTGAGGTAGGTATCATCACGATATACGAGTTCAAGGACCCGGATACACCTGGAAAGGTTGTATACCTGGATGAGACTTCAGAAAGAGTCTTTGTGGTGCCTGACCACGCTAAAAGCACATACACATGGAGAGGTGAAATGGTATTCCCTCCATCTAGAACGAGCATGAATACAAGTCAACAAGGGGCAAGAACATCCTCAGCCCTTGGAAATCAAAGAGAAAAGAATAAAGAAAGACCCGAAGTAAGCTTCACTCATCCCATAGGGAGAGATAGAACAACCACGGACACTAATAGAGCGGATAGACAAAGAGATCATGGAATACCAGGTAGCAGAGATGATTTTCCTCTACCTAGACCACGTGAACACGCAAGAATGTTGAGACCCACTCAGTTAGTGAAATCCATGAAAAATTACTTTGATGGGACTGGAGATCCCTATGACCATGTTGCAGAATTCAAGCAAGTACTAAGAGCCGAACAAGTTGAAGACATGTTCACGCAATACAATGCATTTGGACTAACGTTAAAGAACACCGCTTTAGCTTGGTTCCAACCATTGCAACAAAGGCAATTTAGAGACATCCATCACTTTTTAGAGTCATTCATCACTGAATTCTCTAAAAGTGGGATTAGACATGACACGTCTTCGTTGATTCATAGCTTTAAACAGACCCCTCAGGAAACAGTTAGACTCGTAGGACGTAGGTTTAGACAATATGTCGAACGATGTCCAATGCAAGAGCTACCCTCACAAGCTAAACAAGTGTCATTGTTTCTAGATGGCTTGTTGAGCTCTAAACTATGCTCCTACGTGTACCTAAAAGAACCCAGAACGCTAAAACAATGCATAAGAATTTGTGTAGACATTGAGGACAACTTAGGAGACGAGTTGGAACTCTCAAAGGTCTATAAGGACTCAGACTGTTCATCTCTAGCATCCACAAAATTGTCCAGCTCGATAGAAGACCTTGCAGAAAAAGTGGCCCAAAAACTAGGAGTTTCTACTAAACCTAGGGTACTAATGAACAAGCGTTGTTACACCTCTGGTGGTGATCATATGGCAAATGTGTCCCCCAATGCACCACAACCACAAGCCAACCCTAGTGGCCAATACTGTACAATTGAGAGAAGATACACGAATCATACGGCTCAGGACTGCCCATACAACAAACAAACCGTGAGACAGAACTACCCGCAAGCATACCAGCAGCCAGGTAGGTATCAAGGCCATTACAATGCTCAGCCTTATTACTATAGGCCTCCTCAGAACTACCCATACCAGGCTCAACAAAGACCTCAACCTGTCTTAGCTCAGCAGCCACCCCCACCAGCAAATGTCATTTCAGTCAAATACGCTGCTGCAGAAGAGAACCTAAGTAGGGCCTTAGTGCCTTCTTCACCTTTGATCACTGAGAGTGACCCGAACTCAAACAGTTTTGACTCTACGCATGTAGATAGTCCACCCGCATATTACACGGAGTCACCAGAACATGTGGAGACATATCATTACGATAGTCCACCAGTGGAACCTAGTTGGGAGCCAGATTATGCTAATGTGATGTACACAAACCCAAATCCACGGCCCCAATTAAGACAACAAAGACCACAGGGCCCTAGAGGACCATGCTTTAGGTGCCAAGGAGACCATTTCATAAAGGATTGTCCACATCCTCCGATAGCAGGACAATCACAGTACTATAACATCCAAGGTTTTTATGCCGATTGTGGCAAAGAGCACATCATAAAAGATTGTCCTAAGAACCCTGTTAATGCTTCGAATGTGATACTGATCAACGTGATAGGTATTGTAAATAATGCAGATGGATCCAACCCTACATACGTGCCTATCCAAGCTATCACCAGAGCCCAGGTGCTCTTACAGAACCAACAGCCTAATCAAGAGAAAGCAGCCGGAAGTAGTGAAGTTGCAGAATCTAGTAGCAAAAAGACGAAATCTTGGAAAGATTCTAGAGAAAGGATAAAGAGAAAGTGGAGTAAAAAGATAACTGATTTGGAAGGAAGTTTGAAGGAATCTAGAGCCAAAATCCTAGAATTGACTTCACAGGAATTGAATCAAGAGAATCCAGCTCAGAAATCAGGATCAGTTTTAGCGGAACCCATACTAGAGAATCTAGACATGATGTTTCGTGCATATCAGGCTAGATTAAAAGAGGGACCTCAAGTAGCTGAAATGAGTAAAAACTACCCTCGAGCTGATCTAGAAATTGAGAGAACTAAACTTTGCATGAAGATGGTAGAATTAGCACAAGCTTTGTTTGAATCCTCTAGATATCTTAATTGGAATAACATGGCAAAACCGGAATTACATTTTCAAGGACTAATGGAGAGACTAGAATACTTGATAGAGAGCAAAGAGAAAAATGATCAGCATAGGAACCCTAGTGTCCCAGAGACACAGGAAAGGAATGCACCATCCCTGTCTCAAGTACCCAATACAGAAAGTCAAGACAATTTGACTTCCATACATAGGTACTCACATGAATTTTTGAGAGAAATCCAAGAAGAGAAATGGAGAAAGGAACAAGGAACTCATCCTCCTATTCAAGAAATAGATGACTTGCAGGAGCAATTTCCCCAAGACATCCCCTCTATTTACAATGAGGTAGAGGAGGAACAACTGAGTGAACACACAACTTTTGAATCTAATTCTTTACAAGAATTACCTCAGTTCACAGGACCTTGGGAAGCAAAGTCTATTAATATGAGAGCACCCACGATAATAGTGAGGAATGAAGAATCAGTAATACCTAGAAACACGGAAGTGATCAAGAACACTAAAGTACAATGTAATCTCACTCTAGAGGAGTTATTAAAGGTAAAACCAGAATTGTGGAAACATGTAGCAAATCAATTCCCCGAGCTTGCTACTACTCCCTCACAAATAGGATCACAAAATAAGGTACCAGAGATACCCATAGAAAAGATTGGAGATGTAAGCGAAGGAGAGGAAGGTAACACTTATCTTCCGATAACCCATCAGGGCTACACCACGAAAGCCATCTTAGATTCAGGAGCCGAAGTAGCCATAGCTACCACCGCTTTATGGAAACGTTGGGGTAAGCCAGCATTAAGACCCACCAGGATGAAGCTACAAATGGCTGACGGACATATAGAAAAACCATTAGGCTTATTAGAAGGCATTTCTCTCACCACTTGTGGTGTAGAATTTGAGCATACTTTCGCCATTTGTGACTTTGCAAAAAATCATGCTTATGAGATGATATTGGGACGACCATTCATGCGTCAGTTGCAAATTGTACAAGATTGGGGAACTAATTCTTTGTACTTGCAACATTTAGGAGTGACTACCAAAGTCAATCTTAAAGACTATTCACATAGAGATGTACCCCCAATACAATGGAATACCATCCATAAGACACAGGTAGAGACGGAATCCGTGCACTCATTAGAATCAGATCCTTCTTGGTTGCATGAGGATACTCATTTATGGATGTGTAAAGTTGCAAAACAAGAGGAAGAAAGATTAGGAGCAAGGACCTTAGGTGCAGAACAACATCCACGAACCCTTCAAGATCCAGCCTACGCACCTGTAGTATTCCCAGACGAAGAGTTTGAGCCCCATGGTTGGGCAGAAATCCTAGGAACCATGGATGTAGCCATCAATGAAGAACACTGGACACCCCACTGTGACGAGGATGGTTATGACATTTCAGTTTTCACGATAGAGCCAATCATGTGCGATGCAATTTTAGAAGAGTGTGAACCTAACACTGATGCATTTGAGGATGCAAGTGATTTTGATTTAGAATCAATTATCATGGACCCCCCCTTTGCATCAGAGGAAGAATATTTCTACGAAGTAGAAACTCACCCTCAGAAACAGGAAGAAGTTATGAACGATGTGAGAATAGCCACTCAAGTGACTAATAAGAGTAAAGGAAAGAAAAGACAGAAGAAAGACACCATGTCAGAAAAAGAAGAATCTTTGTTTGAAGTACCCGAGAACTTCAAGAAATATGAAATCGAAGATAGAAGAATCATGGTACGAATGCCTAATAGAAAGGCGAATGACGGACAAGTATATGATAACCGAGAGAAAACCAAGAAAATAATAGTAGCCATAGAAGGAGAAGAAGAAAAATGTACATACATAGGGCATGATTTGACGAAGGAAGAAGAAGAAGAATTAGTTGCCCTATTGCGTGAATATAGAGATGTTTTTGCATGGAGTTACAAAGATTTGAAAGGAGTAGACCCGGATATATGTTCTCATAGAATCCCTATGACTCCCGATGCAAAACCTACGAAACAGAAACCTTACACGTATAATGATAACTACGCTACGAAGATTAAAGAGGAGATAGATCGCTTGATAGAAGCAGGATTCATTTACGAAATCGAGCATACCGAATGGGTATCCCCCATTGTGGTAGTGCCCAAGAAGAATGGAAAATTGCGTGTGTGTATTAACCTTAAAAAAGTTAATGCCGCCACGATTAGAGACAGTTATCCTCTTCCTATCACAAAACATCTATTGGAAAGAGTTGCGGGCAAGGAAGTTTATAGCTTCCTTGATGGATTATCAGGCTATAATCAAGTAGCCATTGCTCCAGAGGACCAACACAAGACGGCATTTGCCACCGAATGGGGCATATTTGCATTTCGGGTAATGCCTTTTGGGCTCACAAATGCACCCGCCACTTTCCAGCGACTCATGTGTCATGTTTTTAAGGAATTCTTATGCAAGAGTTTGGAAGTATATGTCGATGACATATGTGCTCATTCAAATGTAAGACAGACACATATCCCTGAGTTAAGACAAATATTTGACAAATGTCGAGAATATCAGGTTTGTTTGAACCCAGAAAAATGTGTTTTCATGGTTAGACAAGGCAAAATTCTAGGACACATTGTGTCAAAGAATGGAATTTCTACAGACGAAGAAAAAGTGAAAGTAATTGCAGAATTACCTAGACCAACTAATGTGAAAGAGGTACAGGCATTTATGGGCCATTGCCGTTATTATAGGAGATTCATACACATGTATGCAATCATAGCCAAGCCTTT
The DNA here is from genome assembly GCA_020310875.1 of Ceratopteris richardii. Classification (NCBI taxonomy): domain Eukaryota; kingdom Viridiplantae; phylum Streptophyta; class Polypodiopsida; order Polypodiales; family Pteridaceae; genus Ceratopteris; species Ceratopteris richardii. The sequence continues at coordinate 17,500,889 of CM035432.1, read as the reverse complement.
GTACTCTCTTTTAACCAATTTTGAATGGACAGATGAAATGTGAAAATTCATTCAATGAACTTAAACGACGCTTGTGCTCAGCACCTATATTGACTACCCCAGATTGGAGTAAGCCATTCCATGTACATGTGGATGCATCCAACTACGCCATAGGATGTGTGTTAGCACAACCCACGAGTGAAGGTAACATAGATCTCCCCATAGCTTACGCGAGCAGACAATTGAACACAGCAGAAAGAAATTACACCACGACGGAACGAGAAGGATTAGGGATGATCTACGCGGTAAAGAAGTTCAGACACTATTTGTTGGCAAACAAATTCAAGTTCTTTACAGATCATCAAGCCCTATTGTACCTAGTCAACAAACCATGTAACACAGGACGACTGATACATTGGTTTCTATTACTCATGGAGTATGATTTTGAAGTAGTAGTCAGGAAAGAAAAGACACATCTTAGAGCTGACCACCTTTCGAGACTAACCTCAGGAGAAGCTCCTCAAGGAATAGCGGACGAATTACCAGATGCATACTTGTTTAACCTGGAGATAGCACCAGAATGGGCTAAGCCTATAGTTCCTATTCTCACATACGGACCCAAGAATCCTAGGATAAAGATCAAAGAAGGAGAGATTACCAAGTCTCAGAGATACCAAATCATTGCAGGAAGCATATATAAACAAGATAATCAAAAGATTCTTGCTTGTTGTGTAAATTAATCAGAACATGCAAATTGGTTGCACTTAGCACACATAGGTGCATTAAAGCAACATCATTCAAAACATCGAACATTGCAGACTCTGCATAGACTAGGAGTATATTGGCCTTCAATGGAAGCAGATGCCTATAAGCTATGTAAAGAATGCCATGTTTGTTGTGAAAGACCACCAATAGAACATGCTACATTGTATCACGTGTCTCTCACACCAGACTGGAGTGAACCTTTAGTGACGTACTTGAGGACGAACACATTCCCTCAAGGAATGACCTTAGCTCGACAACGCAGTCTGGAGCAGGAAGCTCAAGACTATTCACTTATCGGCGATAATCTATACAAAAGAGGACGAGATGGATATCTAAGACAATGTGTTCATGAAAGCGATTATCTGAGCATACTAGAGACTGCACACCAAGGTGTTGCAGGAGGTCATTTTGGACCCAATAGGATAATCAAAGCCATCCTCTTTGCAGGATTATGGTGGCCCACTCTTCACATGGATGCTCATACCTATGTTAAGAGATGTGATGTGTGCCAAAGAACTCAGTTTCCTACTCGCAGAGATGAAATGCCATTGAAACCCATGATGGGAGGACGTGCATTTTCAAAGTGGGGTATAGACTTTGTAGGACCCATTAACCCCCCTGCAAAAGGTACACATGCTGAATACATCATTGTCGCGACGGATTATCTTACCAAATGGGTAGAGGCAAAAGCCACAAAAAAGAATGATGCACACACAACTGCAAAATTCTTATTTGAAAATGTCTTTACAAGATATGGATTGCCTATAGAGTTAGTGAGCGATCGCGGAACTCACTTTCTAAACCAAGTCATTGAATATTTGTTACAGGATTTTATGGTGATTCACAAGAAATCCGCACCATATCATCCTCAGGCCAATGGTCAGGCTGAAAGCACTAATAAGATCCTTTGTAACGTATTGCAGAAACTTGTGAACAACAAACGTTCAGATTGGGACAAACAGTTACACCACGCTGTTTGGGCATATCGAGTGGCCTACAAGACCGTACTCAATGCAACTCCCTTTCAGATGGTTTTTAGTCAGAATGCTGTGCTTCCTTTGGACTTCTTGATACCAACCCTTAAGGTTGCACAAGATCATCAGTGGACCGGCCATGAATTATCAGCGAGAATAATGGACTTGGAACGATTAGGAGAAACCAGGCTAAAGGCAGCAACAGGAATATATGCAGCGAAGAAGCGACAGAAAGCATATTTTGATGCACATGTGAAAGATAAAGGCCTAAAAGAAGGAGATTTAGTTCTAGTATATACGCTTAAACAGCACGCACGGAAGTTAGAAAAGCGAGGTTATGGACCTATGATCATTAACAGACTCTCGACAAGTGGAGCAGTACAGTTAGCCACCTTAGAAGGAGACATAATGCCTAATTATATTAGTGGCTGTAGAGTCAAGTTATATCAGGAACCTCTTACGGAGGATATGCTTATACGACTCACGTTGGCAAAGAAGCGTAAGGAGGAAGAAAATAGAATAGGAGCGGAAGCTCAGGCAGAAGCAATAGAACACATTAAGCGCATGAAGTTAAGAAGACAAGGACTAGGGAGAGAACATTATAATCATTTGGAAACATCACCCAGATATCCCATGTCCATGTGTCAAGTAAAATCAACCACTCATCCTAGCATAGTGGACAGGAGACCATTCATTACAGTTAGGCCAGAGCACGGCAACCCACGCCAAGAGCTCAGAGCTTTAATTGATTCAGGTGCTGCGACTAGTGCGATTAGATGGTCCCACTATGAGGATTCAAGAATAGAAATGCGGCCAATTGAGGAATACCTCATAGGGCTAGGAGGCATGGAAACCCCTTGCATGGGTGAGGTGGATCTTCCTATCCTCATAAACGAAGTGACCTTGACAGTAAAGCTACTAGTGTGCCATGATGACGACCTGATAGAACCCCTAATCCTTGGCCAAGATTGGCTATACGATCACTCAGTGGACCTAAATCTTAGACAAGGCTCCTTACAGATTGGAACCTTAGATCAGAAGCGAGTGATACCGCTTGACTTCCCTAATGGCATTCTGACTGAGGTTTGTAACCCTAAACCCTATGAAATACATGCGACGGAAGACCGGAAGATCTTTGGTCAGATCAATCACGTTACGTCTACACCAACCCACTCGGGCTTGGCTATGGATAGTTGTCAATCAGAAGGACAACAGGTGTTTGTTATAGACTTTGGAGTTGTCCTCTCCAATCATGAAGTACAAAAGAATCAACAAATCATCTTTATTTTGTCAATCCTGGGAATATCCATAAGACCACAACCCCTTCTAGATGATAGATTCATAGAAATAAGAGATTGATGACTGGAATTCTGAGAAAATGAAAATGAAGAGGAGATATCTAGGGTTTACCTTATCTAGAGCAAATCTTCATCATTTTCTATGGTCTTTGTGTCTAATTCATGTTATTTTCTCATCAGAATACAAATATGAAATCAGAATTGGAAAATATCACCTGTATCACAGAGACGAGACAATCGCGATTCTGTACCAATAGACGATTTTCACATTTCTGCAACATTCTTCAATCCTTCTTCACTCAAGACATCAGTAATCATCTCTCTTCATACATCTTACTCAGTATTACACAAATGAAACTCACAAATCTCCATGATAAAACAAGAAACAAGCTCTCACATCAAGGGAAACACACACAATAGGAGAAAACACGATTTCAGCAGAAACTCTCTCTTCTCTATTGATAGCATGTACAAATGACTAACCAACCTCCCCAAAATAGAGAAAATTGACTTATATACATTTTCAAGTGTCCTCTTTCACACTTGAATTTTGGTCCTTTCCTCTATTATTCTAAAAATATGCTATCTAGGAGTTTCCAAAAATTCTAGAAAAAATACATAAGATTCTATCCTACATAAGGAAGACTCTTCCTTATTTTTACAACAATTGCATAAATATTTTCTACAAATTTCTATCATTTTACAATAATTTTCCTTCAAAAAAGGTTTCCAAAAATGCATCTTCCAACAACAGGAGATCTTCCCTGGGGCTTCCTGCAAACTAGAAGGGGCAGCTACCCAACCGCTAGGGCAGATGGACACAATCAGCGGTCAGGTGGGTTGCATCAGCGGCCAAATGAGCACAATACCCTGCGGTGCCCATCCTTCCAAACTTGCTGCGGACGAGCCTAGATTAAAGATAAAGAACGAATCACTTCCTAATGGGCAGGTCACGCAAGTGTTGGATCTCCCTTCTTTTCCAAAGCAGAGCGTCCAATGGACCTCTCAAACCCAACCACGAAGGAGTCAACCACAACAGAGGAACCCAGACCGACGACACCACCAGCTAAGGCAAAGAAAGCAGCAGTATCAACATCAGAGAACAAGTGGCACGAGACAAATATGGGTGCCAAAAGGACAGCAACCACAGCCTATTGGCAACACTGCAGACAAGAACAGGACAAAGTTTCAAAAAAAGCAGAGTCAGCATCCAAAGTCCCCTCGATCTTCTTCCCCAAGTACAAATACTCGACAGATTTGGATCGCCAAGCAGTATCTTATCAATCGACCCACACCCATGCAAATTTGGGTACCCAAACAATGTATTATAGCCCAACCCTCAAGCCATGTAATATATACCCCTCAGAAATCTTTCCATCCTTCAATACCACCAAACCCGATACCACTTTTTGTCCCTCAGCAGAAGCACACCACCCACTCAAAGACTCATAGGAAATGGATACCGAAATGTATCCAGACGTCTTCTTGTACCCCCTTATCTAACAATTCTCCCACCCCGTTTAAACTCCACCCTTGTAATAATTCACCCTCAACCAAACCTTGTATGAATTCATACACCAAAACCCCACATCATGCATTATAAAAGCTCATCAAGAAATGTATGTATAATCTGACCATGCAGGCGTCTAGAGACATGCATTAGCTCTACAAAAAAAATCATAGCATCAATCACTTCACGACACTTGGCTACCCGGGTTACACATCGGTTATGGAAAGGGATTGCGGTCTCACCTTAATGGGATCATAATTAATTTCCATACTAATGTGCTAATCTTTTGTAGCAGATCTTTTCCATTAGCTCGTCAGTCATCATGCAAACTGAAGAAGGACCATCAGAAGCTGGCCCAAGCACACCAATGGCCAATATTGGAGAATTACTCGCGGAATCTCATCCGACGATGCAACCACCAGAGTTTCAAGGTTTTCCAGGACCCATGCCAATAGACGACCCTCATAGAGGATATACTGAGAAGATTCATCGTAACTCTCACTGGTTTCAAGGCCTAGCAGGACCATTAGCAGACGTTGATTTCATATTTGAGGCCAATTTGGCATTTGATCTTCGCACATGGGCCAAGTACCAGTTCTTTTCAAGAGAATTTGAAGGACTGCAGAATACACAAGATTTAATGCACGTTTGGGCACGGGTGGGATTTACAGAATATTTCAGTGACCCTCTGCCTAAACCCGATTTTTACAGATGCTTTTACCTAGTAACCACCTTGACAGCTTCAGAGAACAAGGATCTACCCGGCACATTCATGTTACCATCCTTGGTAAATGACCCTCCATTCAGAAGGTTTTATTTCTCCAAAGATTTAATTCGCGCAGCTCTCAAAATACATGGAACACACTCTGACGGAGAGAGAACGGCTAGTTCCAGAGCCGATGAAATGTGGTGATGTAACTAAGTGGGAGGACATTTCAGCTATAACCCCTGAGCTTTCCAAGCCATTGCGGATATGCATGCAGCATTTTGCTTTCCCAGCTCAGGATCGTTTTACCATGCCCCACAAAAGAATCATGTTTGGATTATACTTAGCATGTACTGGACCTCAAACGGTTGATCTAGCTAGCTGGATAATTGATCAGATCTATTTGGCACAACATAGATGGGAGCGAAAGAAGGTCATCAATGGGTGTTGTGCACTTACAAGGATTATATATATGTGTTTGGCATATGATTTACCCATAGAGTGCGCCATGACCAGTGAGGAACTGAAAGCATTCAAAGGGACCACTAAGAAGGCTAGAAAGTCTAGCAAAGGCAGAGCCGGAAAGCGGATGAGAGGCACTATCCCGTGCTTACAAGTCCCGGAATCACCCTCACCACAACCATCTCCAGAGCAGTCATCGACAGCAGCCACTCACACAGTACAACCTATTCGCATCAGATTATCAAGACCAGTTGTAACGGAGGGCACCACCAGTACTGTTGCACCTCAAGCAGACACAACCCCAGAACCTATGACCATGGCAGTAGAACTTCCCACCACTATTGGTGCGGAAGCGTTCTCTTTTCCAATACCTCATTTAGAAGCAGAACAAGCAGCGCCACTGAACACAACGTTCGATTTTGAAATGCTCGATGCGTTCTCCAATGAGTTCCAATTTTCAGAAGGACAACTGTTTTCTCAAGAATATGAAAGGCCCAGCTATCCCACCACACCCCGGGATCAGCCACAAGGACAGATTGTGTCTAGCTCTGATGACGAAAGAACAGCAACCGATGACGACGAAGGCGATGACGAAGCCAGCCAGGGCACTCACGAATCCCAAGAGCATGAAGAGACAGATGGCCAAGGACAACAAACAGACACACATGGTGATACAAGTACCCATGAAGATGAAACTTGTGAAGCAGCAGCTTACACACTGGCTATTAAGAAGCTGTATAGAACTATGGAAAAAGTTTGGGCACTCAAAAAGCTGTCTGAGGAAGAGAGTCAAGCCATAATAGAATAGGAACTTGTCACAGGCGGATTCGAAGATGCGTACATCAAAGGATTCAGAGAGTTAGTCAAATCAGTAGGCTCCAACGAAGCCCTCAGGTACTTGCAAAGAAAGCCACTACCACAGTTTGACCCCCGCAGAGTACGACTAATTTCAAAGCCCAGCGAATACATTCGTGTACCAACAGGAGCACAGTCTTCAGAACAAGCAAGGGAGGCACGCCTCGTCCCCGAAAGTTCGTTGGCAGTAGAAACCATCCTTGTCGATTCCCCACCCCGCGCTACAACTGTACATACCTCAGTAGTCACTGAAGTACCAACCACCCCAACCGCTCCTCCATCTCCGCCCATCCATCCCGCCTCCCCTCTTCACCCTCCTTCCCCCAGACCAACATCTTCATTCGCCGGTGGCGTAGCAGAAATCGTCTTTACGACCACTCACCCCACAATTCCTGCACCCATTAGACCCAGTCTTCCCCCTCACACATCCACCTTTCCATTCAACCCATTCCGAAATCCATCTTTTCCATCCTTCCCCACAACTCCAAGACCCCTTTTTCCATTCCCACCGCCCTTAACCTTCTCCCCAGTCTCACCCCCCCGACCCACCGTAACCCCTATTTCCCCTTTCCACCAAGCCGCTCCAGCCATCCCCCCTATAAATTACTCCTCAACCTTTGTAAATCCCATATTTACACCAGCACAAGCACCCACAGTCACACCCTTGTTCATAGTCACTGCACTGGACACGTCCAATGACATGGACATCTCACCACCCATTGCACCATCACTCACTTCACTCACGGCACAAACATATTTAGGCACGTCACAATTTTCCACAATCACCACAGCATCCACCTTCCCACCCCCATTCCCCATTCCCTTTGCATCTACACCCACTGCATCTTCATTTAGCACCCCATTAATACTATCACCCACTGTAGATAATGCATTTCGACAGATGTTCATGTGTATGACGCAAGTAAGAGATGAGTTCACATCTCTTGGCGATAATTATCAGCAGCTGCAGAGGACAACCACTGACTTACAGTCGCAGCTTAATTTATTGTCTATTGAGAATGCCTCACTGAACAGCCGCTACCAAGAATTACGAGAAGCCTATCATAAATTAGAACTAGAAAGCGAAGAAAAGACCAAGGAAGCCACTACTGACCTGGATAACTTATTAAGAGCCCAGACAGTCCGCAATGCAACGCTAACACAAAACATGGGCTTACTCAGAAGACATCTAGCAGCAGCAAAGGAGGAAAACCAGCGCTTACAGGACCAGAATCGAGAAAACTTAGAAGCGGCCCTAGACCATCCAGACCAACCACTCAGTGCTAGTCGGTTCAAAGCCATTCCCTCAGACTCGATGAAGATGCTGCTAGAGGATCATGTAAGACTGCTAGATGAATACGACCGCATGAATGAGGAGTTACAAAAACTCAAAGAAGATCACAAATTACTCCAGTTACGAGCACCGGCACACCAAGACATACCAGCACCTGTGGACCCCTCTCCTGCCATCTTAGAGGAACTCAATGCATTACGGGCCCAGGTATCAAACCTTGAATCAAGGATCGCAGTATATGAAGCACCACCCAGGCCAGATTCCCCACCTGAGCTTCCAGCTGAGGAAGAAACTGTCACCATCCCGGTGGAGGAAACGTTTGAAGAGGCGTACGAGCCACAACCCATCCCAGGCGGACGCGTCACGGCCAGGGCTAGATGACTTACGAACTCCCGACCCCCGCGTGGATGAAGACAATTGAAGAACTTGGGACAACACACTCAGCTAGAGTAGAGGCACAATTACATGCCATGGCGATGATAGAAGAAAGAATTTTATAGTCTTCATTCTTTGCTCATTTGGCCCCGCGACGATACATATCTGGGCATGAGCTACAGTATAAACCGTATTTTATGTTAATGGCCGAATACCAGTTAGCCATTGAGAAAGAAACCGGTAAGAAACCATCGTATGCGACTCAATTCGAAGAGGACGATTTGCCACTTGATGCACAGCAAGGAGAGATCTATCAACTAGAGTGGCGCAAAGATTTACTACAGAAGTATCCAGAAATGATGAGTACATGGGTAAAGGCACCTTTGGATTTAAAGTACAACCCATGTTGGGGACCAGTACCACGCCGCCGCTCCTGGACAGCCTTTGCTATTAAGGTACAAAACAATAAGCAGTGCTAGGATTGGTTGAATTACCCGTATTTTAAGCCACCCATCGAGTTACCAAGTGTAGGCTACATGATGGCTACAATTCGCCACTGGCTCCCTAGATTAAAGCATATGGACGATATAGCGGCGCACATGACTGTCAAAATCTTTGACATGATGCAAATGGTTTTTAAAGTCTTCTAACGCGTCAAGGCACCTCATGTAAACACCCCGGGCTTTGAGCATGGCAATTTCGATCTGGTATATGATATGAGTACAACGCCATCGCTACGGGTGTGTTATGCCTGGCATTGCAGAATAAAGTACCTACCGGTGTGTGGTGTAGGTCAAGCGTAAGCACCACCTCCTTTACTTGTCAATCCGCGGAGACGTGAGGACCGGTATGAAGACCACGAGCAAGTGAAGGCACAAGTGCGTGAGTGAAAGCACACAAGCATGCACACACATACACACACACGCGCACAAGGCAAGATCAAAGAGAGGAACAATGGAAGGATTTTGATTACAAAAAGAAATCTATTACAAAACTGAAATCTACAAGAAGCTAACCCCAAAAATGAGCTCTCTAGCTCTTTTTATAGGTTTTTAACTAGTTTTGGCCCTGTCCAGACCTAGTGTCCGACCTAGTTAAAAATTAGGTTCCAGGGCTTATTTGAGGGCTCAAACGGAGTCTAAAAATTATGAAAATTGGTACGATGGTACTTCTAATGCTCCTCAAGCTCGAGGACTCCTCGGCTTGCACAAAATGGAGCTACCAAAATAGAAAATGGTATTTACAATGGTTTTAGTGATGGAAATCACTATTTTTGTAGGGGATTCTTATGAAAAGTTGACAGTTGCTTCATGGAGCTCCCTACGTGCTCCTTCTTCTTGTGTGTTTCCACCTTTCTGATGTGCTTCCATGCTTGTGCTTGACTTTGAGTTCCAACACTCCCCCCCCTCTCGAGTCTGTCGTCCCTGACAGACCCTTGTGGTAGTGGTTGTTCCATGTAGTGCTTGGAGAGGTAGTATCCATTCTGTATGAACGAGAGCCGTCTATCTTCCAAATTTGGTAATGTTGGTTGTCCGGTTCTTCATGTGTCACTGCAAGCCTTTACAAGTCGTAGTCCCTTGGTATGTGCTTCTTTCATGATTTGCAGCATGAATGTGTCGTTGTGAGCTCTCAAAAATCGCGAGTTGCTCAAAAGAGGTGGTCAAGAGTGATTTGGAGCAACTACTAGCTTCAATTTGCTTTCGAGATATGGATGTTGTTCCCAAGATGTCTGCTAGCTCTTTTAAAGATGATGTTGAGAGCATTCATGCCAACTACTCATAACCCATAATGAATGATGGGTAAGTGTGTTCGTGCCTGGGTTGAAAAAAGTATGTGCCTTGTGCACGGCCTTGTAATGTAGCCCTACGCATGCTTACTTGGAAAATGCATTGGAAGAAGTATGGTGCAAGAATTGCAGTTCTTGAGCTAAGTGCTCAAGGGTATGCTGACGAAGAGGTTTCCTAAACTATCATGGTTATGGTGTTTCCAGAGTAAAGATACTTACCATGGAGAAGGTTGATGGATGTTTTGTCTCTTCGTGTTGTACGCTCGGCCTTTGGGATGGAACCTTGTTGATGAATGTCCATGTTGATTGTCCACTGATGAGATCTTTTGAGAGGTGAATCCCCTTTCCTCTTTTCAAAGCAACATTTGTCACTAACAATGTGCATTTCTGAGCTTGGGCTCATGCACATTCACTTCCCTATATTGACACTCAGAGGAATATTGGACACGTGCCGGTTTCTAAGAGATTACCATGCTGATTGACATAGACCATTCACCAGTGCTACTGTTCCATACTGGTTCAGGAAATATTGAAAATTGAATTGCTTTATATTCCTTGGCAAGCAACATCGTGTAACTACACCAAGCTGAGTTTCACATATTCTCTTTAGCTCACCATATGCAGGAGTCTTCTCCTCCAGAACTACCTTTTGTAGATATCTCCTTGGATGCTCTGGTACATGAGGTAGTTAAGCATCACTCAAGTTGCGGACCTTCAAGCTCTTCACTCCCACCATAGTAAGAGGAAACCATAGTTGTGGATGCCCTGCTCATGCTAAGTTCTTGACATTTATGAGATAAGGCAGCAATTAAATCATTTGCAAGCCAAGACACACTTCTATCCAAACTGATAAATGCCCAGTAATCGATGGTTCAATCTTCAACTAAGCATGACTCATTCATGTTCCATGAGCGAAACCTGGGAACAAATTCTTCTTCTTTTTTTTTTTTTTTTTTTTGTGGGAAAAATTATTATTCAAAACAAGAACACAAAAGTTAGTATCAGTAGAAAAAATTTGACATATGTCAATGTGCTCTTGTGCTTGGGATTCTCAAGTGTGTCTATGCACGATCGTGTAATGTGGCCCTATATTAATGCACATTTTGAAAATGCATGACCTGAATGGTGCAAAAGACAGGGTTGTGCTAGGAGCACATGGTTGTCGCTCGTTCGAGGCTTTCGATGTTATTTGCAGATATTGATGCCATCTTTGTTGGAGGTACCCATTGTATCTCGAGAGGACAACTGATCATTCCTCCTTATCGGGATCCATTTGAGAACAATCTGCAACTGGGTAGAGATCACCTTTGGCCACTTCGTGTTTGAATGATCTCCTAAGGGTTTGATCCATCGTGGCTGGCTCTTTATTTTGGTGGATGCTATCAGTGCTTTCGTCTTCCAAACCCATATGCTTGCAGAAGAGGTTCTTTGATCTTTATTGGAGCTCTGTGCTTGATTCAGTTCTTTACCTCGCCTTGGTGTCTTTGTTGTGCAGGTTGTTGCCTTGAAATCCCCCCTTGGATTTTGTATGAGCTTAGGCTTGATTGCTTGGGATCCTTTGATTGGAAGTGGTCTTCTTGAGGATAAGTCGTGGTAGGCCTAGACCATAGATTTTGAAGTCTAGTGTGAGGGGACTGATTTTGTGCCAGGGCTTTGTTTGGTACCCATATCATAGTGCGATTGGGTTGGGCTCGAAGTAATTTCTTGGCCACCCAAATTTGCTTGACATTACCAAGAAAATGTGATTTCTGTTTCTTGATGTAAGGGTCTTTTGGGCCTTCTATGTGAGTTTTTTTAGAAAACTCATCCTTACATGGGAAGTGCCACAAGGGTTCATCTTCTATACCTACATCAGACTTATGCAAGGGTTCAATGGGCTGTGTGGTTTGAGATTGATCTAGAGATTCATCGAGACATTTATCCTTATTACACATAGAATCCCTAGGTGTACAAATGGGTGATGGATTGTCATGATTCACCCTAGAGTCGACCTCTTTTTCCACATCAATGATACACAACAATGGTTGATCATCTCCTTCTTGACCATCTGAGTGCAGATCATCCCTACTTATGGCTTCATGAGGGGGATCCCAAATTACAGGAAGAGAGGGTCCTTCCCCATCCCCCAAACACTTGGAGTCCTCCATATCTCCATTCGCTAAGGTTTCCTGTGATTTACTCAAAGAAGGATCAGATTCAAAAACATGAGTAGAAAGAAAAATTTTCTCATTAAAAGCAAGCTCTGTGAAAAGGTGATTTTGCCCCCAATCATCATAAGGTGGATAGTCATTAGGATTTTCCATAGACATATATGTAGAAGCATGGATGATGGGTGGGGAAGGCACCTCCAATTCTTGATGATTTTGTTTAATGAACCTTTGGGTGCCAATGATCAAGCCTTCATCTATACAATCCATGACAAAGAATGTTTCCGAAAATTGCATATTACCCACCATAACAGGCAACACAACTTGACCCATGCATTCATAATGTTCATCATCCATGAGGATAGAAGAATGAGTTGTTGGTTGTATGTTCTCAAAAATAATCAAGAAGTCAATATGAATCAAATTCCACTCACAATGAGGATTGATATATGCACTCAACCTTCTACATTCATATCCTATTCTTATATCCACCAACATATTGTGATATTCTCTTGTTGCAAATATGGATCCGACCCCCCTAGACACTTCCCCCGTTTCCTCGATTCCTTGCAATTTTTCTCTAAATGTTTCACCTTGATGTGATATTATCTCATGTATTTCATGTTTATCCCCCTCCTTTTTTTCAATCTTAGCCCCTTTTCTTCTATCTTTTGCTTTTTTCTTTCCCATGACACAATTTTCTCCCCCTTTGTATTGCTCAAAAATCCTTGGGAGCCCCCCTGGTTTCCTAGTCCCACTTGAGGGTCAACTTCAAATTATCCTATCTCACAATCAACGCATTATTCTTGAAAAAAACAGTTCAGATCGTGTAGGATTTGAAACGAGCTTTCCAACAAGCTATAGAGCTCAAAAAATGGACTTTGGATGAAAAAGTTATGCCAATTCAGGCTCCTGGGGGTCAAAACAGGCAAATAGGACCTTTGGAGAAAATCGCGATTTTGTGAACTTTCTGAAAATCGCGATGCTGTGAAGTCAAAAAATTCGCGATGTTGAGCACGAAATCGTGTTTTTGAAAATCGCGATTTTGAGCACAAAATCGTGTTTCTGAAAATCGCGATGTTGATCACAAAATCGTGTTTCTGAAAATCGCGATGTTGATCACAAAATCGTGTTTCTGAAAATCGCGATGTTGATCACAAAATCGTGTTTCTGAAAATCGCGATGTTGATCACAAAATCGTGTTTCTGAAAATCGCGATGTTGATCACAAAATCGTGTTTCTGAAAATCGCGTTTTTTTTGACATGAAAATCGCGATTTTGAGCACAGAATCGTGTTTTAGAGAATCGTGTTTTTTTGATATGAAAATCGCGATGTTGAGCACAAAATCGTATTTTTGAAAATCGCGATTTTGACTCAGAGAATCGTGATTTACAAAATCGTGTTTTTTCACAAAATCGTGTTTTTTTCAGAATCGTGTTTTTGATATGAAAATCGCGATTTTGAGCAGAAAATCGTGAATTGAAAATCGCGATTTTGAGCAAAAATTCGTGTTTTCTCAAAATCGTGTTTTTGACTTGAAAATCGCGATTTTGTCCCACAGAATCGTGTTTTTGTCAAAATCGTATTTTTGGCTGAAAATCGTGATTTGTGAGAATCGCGATTTTGAGCAGAAAGTCGTGTTTTTTCACAAAATCGTGTTTTCTGCTGAAAATCGTGATTGGTGAGAATCGCGATTTTGAGCAGAGAATCGTGTTTTTTTTGAAAATCGTATTTTTCACATGAAAATCGCGATGTTGAGCACAACATCGTGTTTTTGAAAATCGCGATTTTGAGCAAAAAATCGTGTTTTCACAGAATCGCCTTTTTCACAAAATCGTGTTTTTGCTGAAAATCGTGATTGGTGAGAATCACGATTTTGAGCAGAGAATCGTGTTTTTTTTTTAGAATCGCGATTTTGAGCAGAGAATCGTGTTTTTTTTTTGAGAAAAACACAGAATCGCAATTTTTTTCAACCAACTTTTAGGCGGGAAAACTGAAAATCGTGATTTTTCAAAAAATTTTGAATTTTCACAGAATCGCGATTTTCATCACAGAATCGCGTTTTTTGGCGGGAAATTCAAATTTCTGAGCGCCGGCTATGGCGAGCTCCGTATGAGCAGAAAATCATGAAAAAAACACAGCGCTTGCTCTCCCTTGCTTCTCCTAACTCCTTCCCACACAATAATGCATGAAAAATGGTATGAAGATGGTGAGAATGCACTAAAAAACAAGAAATTTCTATGAAGAAGAAGATGGAAGAAGGTGGAGATGATGATGATGATGAAGATGAAGAGGAAAAAAACAGAAAATGAACTGAAATGACAGTTTCTTTACCTTCCAACGTCGCAAATCTACGATCTTACCATCACAACGCTCGTCCTCGAAGCACTCTCCCCGGCAACGGCGCCAAAATTTGGTGTAGCTCAAGCGTAAGCACCACCTCCTTTACTTGTCAATCCGCGGAGACGTGAGGACCGGTATGAAGACCACGAGCAAGTGGAGGCACAAGTGCGTGAGTGAAAGCACACAAGCATGCACACACATACACACACACGCGCACAAGGCAAGATCAAAGAGAGGAACAATGGAAGGATTTTGATTACAAAAAGAAATCTATTACAAAACTGAAATCTACAAGAAGCTAACCCCAAAAATGAGCTCTCTAGCTCTTTTTATAGGTTTTTAACTAGTTTTGGCCCTGTCCAGACCTAGTGTCCGGCCTAGTTAAAAATTAGGTTCCAGGGCTTATTTGAGGGCTCAAACGGAGTCTAAGAATTATGAAAATTGGTACGATGGTACTTCTAATGCTCCTCAAGCTCGAGGACTCCTCGGCTTGCACAAAATGGAGCTACCAAAATAGAAAATGGTATTTACAATGGTTTTAGTGATGGAAATCACTATTTTTGTAGGGGATTCTTATGAAAAGTTGACAGTTGCTTCATGGAGCTCCCTACGTGCTCCTTCTTCTTGTGTGTTTCCAGCTTTCTGATGTGCTTCCATGCTTGTGCTTGACTTTGAGTTCCAACAGTGTGCTACAAGCAGACGTTCGAAGAGATGTTCACAACTGGCTTCTGGGAATACCATTCAGAGGTATTCATAAGCAGGCCTACACATTTATTACACTTATTTGCATGTGAACGAATGGTCTATTCCACACACTATCAGCTCCCGCCACCGGAAGAACCGCAACCAATAGACTGGGAGAAAGTCGAGGCCGACCTGGCCCGAGGCATTCATATCTCCGAGCACACCCTCGCTCAAGACCTCCTACAGAACTATATCCAGCAGACCTCACAACAAGGTTCTGTCAGGGATGACAGAAGCGAGAGGGAGGGGGGTGTTGGAAGCAGCCAGAGGCATAGAAGACGCGAAAGCATGTAACGAACGGATCAGGGAGCCAGTTGAATCTTTTTTTCAAAGAATTATGCTTTCAAATACTTTCCAAAACCTCCAACGGTGATTTTTATCACTATTGTAACATATGTAACATAGAAAAACCCTTTTCTTAATTTCTAGCTCCATTTTGTGCAAGCCAAGGAGTCCTCGAGCTTGAGGAGCTTAGGTAGAACAAGCGTATCAATTTTCGTTATTTTTAGACACCGTTTACCCTTCCAAATAGCATCTAGGACCTAATTTTTAACTATGCCGGTCACTAGATGTGAAACCGGTCAAAACTAGTCTAGAAACTATAAAAAGAGCTAGAGAGCTCATTTTTGAGGTTGGTTAGTGTGAGCTTAGAGCTATTTTGAGCTTGTAAGAGTGTTCTTGAGTAATAGAGTTGATTTCTCACCTTCCATTGTGTCTTGCTTGTCTCTTCGTAGTGTGTGTGTATGTGTGTGTGCATTTCTATGCTTCTCACCTTCACTCTCACTTCATCTCACATTCAAGATCTTCATATCACTCTTATCTCTTCCGCGGATTGACATTAAGGAGGTGGAGCTTCTTAACGTGGTTCTCACCATTGTGCTAGAGCAACACTCGTAGAATCCGTTTACTAACCAAACCTGGTGAATACATTCGTGTACCAATAGGAGCACAATCTTCAGAACAGGCCAAGGAAGCATGTCTCGTCCCTGAAGGCTCATTGGCAGAAGACACCATTATCGTCGACTCCCCACCCCATACTACTGCTGTACATACCACCACAGTTGTCGAAGTACCTACCACCCCAACCACTCCTCCTTCACCTCCCATCCATCCAGTCTCTCCCATACACCCTCCTTCTCCCAGAACATCCACCTCCTTCCATGGCGAAGTAGCACAAGCCCTTGCAACATCCATTCCTCTCACCATGTCCACACCCACCCAACCTAGTTTTCTCACTCGGACACCCACTTCTCTATCTAGTCCAATTTTCCCCCCATCCTTTCCGTCCTTCCCCACACCTCCAAGACACCTTTTCCCATTCCCACCTCCATTAACCTTCTCCCCTATTTCGATAAATTGTGAGAATACAAAGGCTAGAAGTAAAGACATAAAGAGAAGATTGAAGATCAATGTCATGGATTGAAGAAAAGAATCAGATAACAAAGTCCTTTAATCAAATGTATATTAGTTCTTTAGATACTTCAATTTATTTGAAGTAGTTACGAGTTAGGACTTGTATATATATATAAGTGCATGCTTATAGTCGTATGAGATAGAGAATTGAGTATGAGATGAGTTAGTTGATGTACATTGTAAAAATCATCCATCAGATGTATGAAGAAAAATATAAGTGAAAGTTTCAGATATGGCGTGTCGATCTTCTCTCCTATTCTCCTTCTGTGTTTGTTAGTTTGAGCATTTCTTTTGCACGAATCTAAGTCCATAGTCAATCTATCTATGGCCAGAGTTTAAGTGTTTAATTGTAATTTTGTTGAGGAACATTCATATGTGAAGATGTTCTGAGAGTTGTCTGAAGCTGGCGCAAATTTCGTGGTCAAAGAAATGGACATTGCTCCATGCTCAGTGTAAAGTTTTACACAAGTGAGGGCTCAAAATCTAAGTTGAGAGGTAAGCCATCTATGGTTAAAAGATCTTGATCAAACGGGATTTACTTTGGGAGAACCAGTGTTAAGAAGTTGCAGGTGTCAAAGTCGCCATTGCAAAGAAGCAGTTTCAGACATAGGTGCAGTGTTTCACACATTTCTCACAATATACTTAATCATTTTGAGAAATTTGACTTGGAGAAGTTGCGCAATCTTAAGGCGAAGCATTGTCAAACTTTACAGGATTGATTAGTCAATGAGTGATTAAATTGCAGCAGACTTTTCAGAGAAGTGATTTCTTCACAGTTGATCAATTTCTTGATAATGTGACAGTTGATTTCTAAAATTCTATGGAGTCTAAAGTTATTCTTGGTCTAGAGGTGGTCTAATACCAAGGGTAGCTTGTTCTTTAGGAGATTTACACTCTCCTTCAGTGGTATCAGAGCAGGATGTGTCAAAATTGAAGTGAAGAAGACTCCGACTGCTGCAGAAATACAAATCTTTACATCTCGAAGGTGCAAAAGGATAAAGGTTGAAGAAAGCTTGGAAGAAGACACATTGAAGTTGTCAAAAGGATCAGAAGGAGTAAGATTCGAAGTCAAGGTACATTTATTTCTCATAAAGATTAAAGATTTGGCAATACAGGTAACGAAACAATGGGAGATAGTCTCCAAATTGAGAAGTTGGATAGAGAGAACTATCCTGCATGGTCAATGAGGATGGAAGCTCATCTTATGAGCAAAGATCTGATGGGATACATCACAGGAGAGGAAGAAAAGCCAGAATTTAGAGACTCTAGTGTTCCAACTAGAGAGGAGCTTGCAGACATGAAGAATTGGATGAAGAAGGATGCTCAAGCAAGGAGCATAATCTACATGGCAGTCAATGACTACTTGCTTCCTCACATTAGAGGACTTGAAAGTGCATGTGACATTTGGAATGCTTTGGAAGAGTATTTCCAAAACACTACCAAATCAAGAAAGGCTTCACTATGGGCAGAGTTTACTACCTTCAAGAAGAAGGCTTCACAATCAATATCTGATTATGTAACAAAGATGAAGGACATTGCAGATTCCTTAGGTGCAGTGGATGAAGACATTGAAGAAGATAAGTTGGTAAGACAAATTCTCACAGGGCTAAGAGGAGATGAGAAGTGGAAGCCTTTTATTTTGTCTACAGAACTTTCTTTAGATCATTTCACTCCTGATTTGAATCAATTGTTAGGACATATGCTAACTTTTGAGAATGATATCAAAGGAGATGTTGATAAGAGTGCAGGTCATGCAATGTACTCTAAAGACAAGAAGAAAGCTAGCAAAGGAAAGCAACAATCAGGTGAAGAAGAAGGTACTTCAAACCAAGCAAATTTCATAAGAGGAAGAGGAAATGGCAGAAGTAGAGGAAGAGGCAGAAACAACAAAGATAATGCAAGAGCTTGTTGGATATGTGGTAAGACCAATCATCTATCTCATGATTGTTGGCATAATAATCAAAGCAATGGTAATTTTAATCAGAACTTTAATCAAAGAGCAAGAGGTGGTAGATTTCAGAGAGGAAACTTCAGAGGTAGAGGTGGTAGGAATTCTTTTGGAAGAGGTGGAGGAAGAAGCTTCCAAAATCAATCCTATAATAACACCTACTACAACTATGCATCAGATCAGAAGGAGGACTCGACTCTCATTATGAATGCAACTTGTGAAACTTCACATGAGGACATGAGAGTGTTCTATATTGATTCAGGATGTAGTAATCATTTAAGTGGAAATATTACTTTGATGACTGATCTAGATCATAATGCAATTAATCATACAGTTCAGACAGGTGATAATACAAAGCATAAGGTGAAGTCAATTGGTTTAGTCAAAGCTAAAGATGGGAGCACTCTTCTGAGTAAGGTTCTTTATGTTCCCACAATTCCAAAGAATTTGATCAGTGTAGGTCAAATTGTGGAAAAAGGATATGAGGTAAGGTTTACCAATGATGGAGTCTATGTTGAAGAGCCTAGTCAAGGGTATAAACAGGTTGTTACAGGAAAGAAGGAAGGAAGGCTATTCACATTGAAGGTACAAGGAAATGTTGGACATGCTATGTTCACATATGGAGAGCAGAAAGTATCTGAATTGGATCTTTAGCATAAGAGACTTGGACACTTCAATGAAAGAGGTATCAAAGACATGATTAACAATGGTTCAGTGCTTGGATTGCCTAACATTGCAGGTCAACATATGACATACAAGTGTGAAGCATGTCAGTTAGGTAAGGCCCATAAACAATCATACAATAAACATGGTTTTATGTATACAGAAAGACTTGAATTGGTACACACAGATGTGTGGGGTCCTTCAAAGGACTTTAGTATAAATGGTTCAAGATATTATGTCATATATGTTGATGATGCTACCAGGTGGATCACAATCTATGTGATCAAAGACAAATCAGAAGTGTTTAATACATTTAAACACTTTCATTCATATGCAGAAAGAATTACAGGTCAAAAATTGAAGAGACTAAGGTCAGATGGAGGGGGAGAGTATTTCTCCAATGAGTTTAGTGATTACTTGTGGAATGCAGGTATAAAAAGAGAAGATACTTGCAGGTACTCTCCTCAACAAAATGGTGTAGCAGAAAGGAGGAATAGAACACTTGTTGAATTTGCAAGGTCCATGATGAAAGAAAAGAATTGCCCTAATTATTTGTGGGCTGAGGCTGTAAATACAGCCACATATTTGGTTAATAGATTGCCTTGTAAAGCTTTGCAGGGTATGACACCATATGAAGCTTGGTGGGGTAAGAGACCTACCTTGGATCATTGCAGAATATTTGGATGCTTGGCATATGCATATGTGCCATCACAATTGAGGCATAAGTTGGAGCCTAAGGCAGAAAAATATGTATTCATTGGTTATGATGATAAGCAAATGGGATACAGGTTGTGGAGTCCATCCACAAAGCACTTCCTTGTGTCCAAGGATGTTACATTTGATGAGCAAGGTACTTGGTATGCAGGTAAATATAATGCATATACAGAACTTGAAGAAGTCATGAATCAGAAGAAAGGTAAATCAAAGGTTCAAATTGTTGATGAAGAAGAGAGTTGTGAAGTACAGATTGAAGCTGAAGAAAGGCCAAGATTTGATCCAGAAGTTGATGAACCAGAAACTTCAAAAAGTGCAGAAGTGAGGAGGTCATCTAGGCATAAGTGGCAACCTACAAGGTATAGCTATGATACATCATTTCTGACTACTAAGGATTATGCTTACTTGGTTAAAACAGATGAAGACCCTTCTACATATGAAGAGGCCAAAGGGAAGAAGAATTGGGAAGATGCCATGCAAGAGGAGTATGATGCATTGATAGAGAATCGTACTTGGGATTTGGTTCCTAAACCAAATAGTCAGAAAATCATTGGTTGTAAATGGGTTTACAAAACAAAAAGATTTGCAGATGGAAGTGTGTCTAGATACAAGGCAAGACTTGTTGTGAAAGGGTATGCACAGACATATGGAGTGGATTATGATGAGACCTATAGTCCTGTGGCAAAAATGA
Organism: Ceratopteris richardii; assembly: GCA_020310875.1. Lineage (NCBI taxonomy): Eukaryota > Viridiplantae > Streptophyta > Polypodiopsida > Polypodiales > Pteridaceae > Ceratopteris > Ceratopteris richardii. The sequence continues at coordinate 17,480,221 of CM035432.1, read as the reverse complement.
CAACCATCAGGACTCTCATAGCAATTGCTGCTTGCAAAGGTTGGAAATTATCTCAACTAGATGTTAAAAATGCTTTTTTGAATGGTTACATTTCACATGAAGTCTACATGGAGCAACCAGATGGTTTCAAGGATCAGATGTATCCAAATTATGTGTGTAAGCTCAAAAGAGCTTTGTATGGGTTAAAGCAAGCCCCAAGGGCATGGAACTATAGGCTTGTAAAATTCTTGAAGGAACTTGGGTTTCAAGCATCAAAGGCAGATAGTAGCTTGCTAATCAAAGCAAGTGAAGATGGATTTATTTATGTTTGTATTTATGTTGATGACATAATACTTACAGGAACAGATGAAAAGGGCATACATATGATTAACAAACAGATGGAGAAAGAATTCAAAATCAGTGATTTGGGAAATTTGTCATTCTTCTTGGGAATGGAGATTTCATATACTCAACATGGAGTATATGTGACTCAAGAAAGGTATCTGAAAAATTTGCTAACCAAATTTAAAATGGAAGATTGCAGGATAGCACCAACTCCAATGGAAGTCAATCATAAATTGACTAGATATGGAGGAGAAGAACTCAGAGACATGAAGCTCTATCAGAGTTTGGTGGGTAGCTTGATTTATGCTACATTAACAAGGCCTGATCTATCATATGCAGTTGGAGTTCTATCTCAATTCATGCATTGTCCTAGAAAGGAACATTGGATTGCAGGACAAAGAGTACTTAGGTACATCAAGGGTACACTCAAAGAAGGATTGTACTATGGTTTTACTTCTGATACAAAAGTGAAGATATATAGTGATGCAGATTGGGCAGGTAATGTGGATGATAGAAGATCAACACATGGATATTTGTGCTATGTAGGAGACAAATTGATTTCATGGTGTTCTAAGAAGCAACATACAGTTGCTTTGTCATCTACAGAAGCAGAATACAAAGGTATGGTGGAAGCTGCAAAGGAGGTAATATGGCTAAAGACACTCATGAAGAGTTTTGATGTGATTCAGAGTACTCCTATCATTTGTGGTGATAATATGAGTTCTCTATACTTGGCAGCTAATCTTGTATTTCATGCTAGAACTAAACATATTGAAATACAGTACCATTTCTTGAGAGAAAAGGTTATTGATAAGGAAATTGAAGTGATGCATACTCCTACAAAAGATCAACTTGCAGATATGATGACAAAGAGTTTAGATGGACCAAAGTTGCAGAAGTTCAAAGATATGGCAAGAATAAAGAAGGTACAGATAATCACAATTGATGATTGAGGGGGAGCTGTTGGAGCAGAACAATCAATAAATTGTGATTATACAAAGGCTAGAAGTAAAGACATAAAGAGAAGATTGAAGATCAATGTCATGGATTGAAGAAAAGAATCAGATAACAAAGTCCTTTAATCAAATGTATATTAGTTCTTTAGATACTTCAATTTATTTGAAGTAGTTACGAGTTAGGACTTGTATATATATATAAGTGCATGCTTATAGTCGTATGAGATAGAGAATTGAGTATGAGATGAGTTAGTTGATGTACATTGTAAAAATCATCCATCAGATGTATGAAGAAAAATATAAGTGAAAGTTTTAGATATGGCGTGTCGATCTTCTCTCCTATTCTCCTTCTGTGTTTGTTAGTTTGAGGAATTCTTTTGCACGTATCTAAGTCCATAGTCAATCTATCTATGGCCAGAGTTTAAGTGTTTAATTGTAATCAGACTGAGAGAATTTTGTTGAGGAACATTCATATGTGAAGATGTTCTGAGAGTTGTCTGAAGCTGGCGCAAATTTTGTGGTCAAAGAAATGGACATTGCTCCATGCTCAGTGTAAAGTTTTACACAAGTGAGGGCTCAAAATCTAAGTTGAGAGGTAAGCCATCTATGGTTAAAAGATCTTGATCAAACGGGATTTACTTTGGGAGAACCAGTGTTAAGAAGTTGCAGGTGTCAAAGTCGCCATTGCAAAGAAGCAGTTTCAGACATAGGTGAAGTGTTTCACACATTTCTCACAATATACTTAATCATTTTGAGAAATTTAACTTGGAGAAGTTGCGCAATCTTAAGGCGAAGCATTGTACAAAGTTTTATAAAAAACTTTCCAGGATTGATTAGTCAATGAGTGATTAAATTGCAGCAGACTTTTCAGAGAAGTGATTTCTTCACAGTTGATCAATTTCTTGATAATGTGACAGTTGATTTCTAAAATTCTATGGAGTCTAAAGTTATTCTTGGTCTAGAGGTGGTCTAATACCAAGGGTAGCTTGTTCTTTAGGAGATTTACACTCTCCTTCAAGAAGCCGCCCTGGATCAACCAGACCAACCATTGAGCCCCAGCCACTTCAAGGCCGTGCCCTCAGAGTCTATGAAAAATGTTGTTAGAAGATCATGTCAGATTGTTAGATGAATACGACAACATGAATGAGGAGTTTCAAAAGCTCAAAGATGAACACAAGATATTACAGCTAAGAGCACCAGTACAACAAGGACTACCAACTCCTGCGGGCCCATCTCCTGACCACCTAGAGGAACTCAACGCTTTACGGGCCGAGGTATCAACGCTCCAATCATAGATAGCGGTATATGAAGCACCACCAAGGCTAGACTCCCCACCGGAACTACCAGCCGAAGAAGAAACAGTCACTATTCCGGTGGAGGAAACTTTTGAAGAAGCGTATGAACCACAACCCATCCCAGGTGGACGAGTCACGGCTGAAGGCCATACGACTTTCCAACTTCCAACTCCCGCATGGATGAAGACGATAAAAGAACTGGGAAAAACCCACTCAGCACGGGTAGAAGCGCAGCTTCACGCCATGGCAATGATTGAAAAACGCATTTTACAGTCCCCATACTTTGCTCATTTGGCCCCTCGCAGATACATATCAGGGCATGAGCTACAGTATAAACCATATTTTATGTTAATGCCGGAATATCAGTTGGCCATAGAGAAAGAAACATGCAAGAAACCCTCTCACGCTACGCAGTTTGAGCCTGACGATTTGCCAACAGACGCGCAGCAAGGAGAAATCTATCAACCAGAATGGCACAAGGATCTCTTACAGAAATCTCCTGAGATGATGAGTAAATGGGCCAAGGCACCACTACACTTAAAGTACAACCCATGTTGGGGACCAGTGCCACGTCGCCGTTCCTGGAAGGCATTTGCGATTAAGGTACAAAACAACAAGCAATGCCAGGATTGGTTGAATTACCCATACTTTACTCCACCCGCCGGACCACCTACAGTCGGATACATGATGGAAACGATTCGTCATTGGCTCCCTCGCTTAAACACATGGACGATATAGCAGCACACATGACTGTCAAGATATTTGACATGATGCAGATGGTTTTTAAAGTCTTCAGACATGTCAAGGCACCTCATGTAAACACCCCGGGCTTCGAGCATGGCAATCTAGATCTTGCATATGATATGAGTACAACGCCATTGCTACGGATGTTTTATGCCTGGCATTGCAGAATTAGATAGCTACCGACGTGCTACAAGCAAACCTTTGAAGAAATGTTCACAACCAGTTTCTGGGAATACCATTCAGAAGTGTTCATCAGCAGGCCCACACATTTGCTTCAATTATTCGCCTGTGAACAGATGGTATATTCCACACATTACCGACTCCCACCATCCAATGAACCGCAACCAATTGATTGGGAGAAACTCGAGGCAGATTTGGCTTGAGACATTCGAATATCAGAACACACCCTTGCTCAGGAACTACTCCAAAATTACATCCTACAGACCTCACAACAAGGTTCTGTCGAGGACGATAGAAGCGAGAGGGAGGGGGGTGTTGGCAATAGCCAAAGGCATAGAAGACGCGGAAGCATGTAAAGACAGAGCAGGGAGTCAGTCAGATCAATTTTTCAAAGATTTATGTTTTATAAATATTCTTCAAAACCTCCAATAGTGTTTTTCATCACTATTGTAACATATGTAACATAGAAAAACCCTTTTTGTAATTCATAGCTCCATTTTGTGCAAGCCGAGGAGTCCTCAAGATTGAGGAGCTTAGATAGAATGAGCGTACCAATTTTGGTTATTTTTAGACACCGTTTACCCTTTCAAATAGCACTTAGGACCTATTTTTAACTATGCCGGTCACTAGATGTGAAACCGGTCAAAACTAGTCTAGAATCTATAAAAAGAGCTAGAGAGCTCATTTTTTAGGTTGGTTAGTGTGAGCTTAGAGCTACTTTGAGCTTGTAATTGAGATCTTGAGCAATAGAGTTGATTTCTCACCTTCCATTGTGTCTTGCTTGTCTCTTCGTTGTGTGTGTGTATGTGTGTGCATCTCTACGCTTCTCACGTTCACTCTCACTTCATCTCACATTCATGATCGTCATATCACTCCTATCTCTTCCGCTGATTGACATTAAGGAGGTGGAGCTTCTTAACGTGGTTCTCACCATTGTGCTAGAGCAACATATGGGCCTACCTAATTTCCATCATTTGATATCAGAGCTTTAGGGCTTTGGTATCAGAGCATTTAGAAGATCAGATTCCTAGGTTCCCAGACTTCCAAGTTTACAACATATGATTTAAGAGCATCTTCTAACATTTGACATTTGACATACACACTTAATCTAGATGAGTAGAGATTTGAGAATTAGACAGTTCAATCACATGTTTATTCATCAGTGTGGAGTATGAAGTTGATAATCTGTTAGTAGTCGAATAGTTTTGAAGAGTATGAAAATACTTTACAGAAGTATTATTTGAAGACCAAGTCTTGATGAAGAGAAGGCTACTTCAAATTCAAAGAAAACAATGGTTTGGAGAAGATGAAGGAACTAGATCAACATCAAATCACAGGTATCAGTTTCTACTATCAGATTATCATTTGCAAGTCATATCTTAGAAGAGCAGTTATGAAGAGATTTGAAGGATTCAAGGAGTGTTTTTGTTGGAACTCAAGGTCAAGCACAAGTATGGAAGCACATCAGAAAGGTGGACACACACAAGAAGAAGGAGCAAGTAGGGAGCTCCAAGAAGTACATGTCAAATTTATAGAAGAATCCCCTACAAAAATAGTGATTTCCATCACTAAAAACCATTGTAAATACCATTTTCTATTTTTGTAAATCCATTTTGTCCAAGCCGAGGAGTCCTCGAGCTTGAGGAGTATTAGAAGTATCATCCTACCAATTTTCATAACTTTTAGACTTCGTTTGAGCCCTCAAATAAGCCCTGGAACCTAATCTTTAACTAGGCCAGACACTAGGTCTGGATAGGGCCAAAACTAGTCCAAAAACTATAAAAGGAGCTAGAGAGCTCATTCTTGAGGTTAGCTTGTTAGAGAATAGAGCTTTTGTACGAGAACTCATTTGCAATCGAAGCTTTCCATTGTTCCTCTCTTTGATCTTACCTTGTGTGCATGTGTGTGTATGTGTGTGCATGTTTGTGTGCTTTCACTCACGCACTTGTGCCTTCACTTGCTCGTGGTCTTCATACCGGTCCTCACGTCTCCGCGGATTGACAAGTAAAGGAGGTGGTGCTTACGCTTGAGCTACACCAAATTTTGGCGCCGTTGCCGGGGAGAGAGCTTCGAGGACAAGCATTGTGATAGTAAGATCGTAGATTTTCGATGTTGGGAGGTAAAAAAACTATCATTTTTGTTCATTTTCTGATTTTTCTTCTTCATCTTCATCATCATCACCATTTCCATCTTCTTCTTCATAGAAATTTCTTGTTTTTTAGTGCATTTCACCATGTTCATACCATCTTTCATGCATTATTGTGCGAGGAGGAGTTAGGAAGTGCAAGAGAGAGCAAGCACTTGTGTTTTTTCATGATTTTCTACACGTACGAAGCTCGCCATTGCTCGGCGCTCAAAAATTTGAATTTCTCGCCAAAAAACACGATTTTGTGATGAAAATCGCGATTTTGTGAAAAATTCAATTTTTTTTGAAAATCGCGATTTTCTATTTCCCGCCTAAAAGTTTGCTGAAAGAAACACGATTCTGTGGTCATTCTTAGAATCCTGATTCTCTGGTTGTGCTCAAAATTGGGATTCTCACAAATCACGATTTTCAGCCAAAAACACGATTGTGATCAAACACAATTCTCTGAGACAAAATCGTGATTCTCAAAAACACGATTCTCTACTGGCAATCACGATTCTCAAAAACATGATTCTCTGCTCACAATCGCGATTCTCAAAAACACGATTCTCTGCTGACAATTGCGATTCTCTAAAAACACGATTCTCTAAAAACACGATTCTCTGTTGAAGATCGTGATTCTCTAAAAACACGATTCTCTGTTGGCGATCGCGATTCTCTTGAGATTCACAAGATCGCAATTCTCTAATTTCATAGCATCGCGATTCTCTTGAGATTCATAGGATCGCGATTCTCTAATTTCATAGCATCGCGATTCTCTTGAGATTCACAAGATCGCGATTCTCTAATTTCATAGCATCGTGATTCTCTTGAGACTCAGAGTATCGCGATTCTCTGATTTCTCAGCATCGTGATTCTCTGATTTCTCAGCATCACGATTCTCTGATTTCATAGCATCGCGATTCTCTTCGTTTCATAGGATCGCGATTCTCTTGGTTTCACAGGATCGTGATTCTCTGATTTCTCAGCATCGCGATTCTCTTGGTTTCACAGGATCATGATTCTCTGATTTCACAAAATCGTGATTCTCTTACAAAATCATGATTTTTCCATAAGACCCTATTTGCCTGTTTTGACCCCCAAGAGCCTGATTTGACATAACTTTTTCATCCAAAGTCCATTTTTTGAGCTCTAAAGCTCCTTGGAAAGCTCGTTTTCAGATAGGATAATTTGAAGTTGACCCTCAGGTGAGACTAGGAACCCAAGGGAACTCCAAAGGATTTTTGAACCATACCAAGGGGAAATTTTGGACTCTTAGCCAAAGCTTATGAACCTGAGATCTGGTAGACACCTAGGCAAGGATAGAAAAAGCATTAGATCTTCTCAGTATAGTGTCAACCATACAGCTAAGTCTTGGGCACAACAACTAAGTGGTTGTCCTTACGTATTAAGCTCTGACACAAGTGACTCTGAAATGTCTTTAAGCATGGGGAAACCAGCAGGTGGCTCAGGAACTGTCCATCTACAAACACCAGAAGGTCCCTATAAGACACAATTGGAATATATTCAGACCAACCGATTAGGTGCTCGCATCTATGAGGATGGCCTGAGGCGATCAGTGGTCCAACTCAAAAATCTAGATCAACCCTTTGAACTTGAACACCCGGTGGTCAAGTTCGAAGAGGGTTCATACATTGATAAGGAAGGAACCATGTATGTGGTCACCAACCTACCAGATAGGACCGATGAGTTTGGAAATATCATTTCTGAGAATGAGATAGGAGACCTAGAACAAGGAAATGTAGGACAAGGACCCTAGACTCCTGGAGGCAAGTCAGTTTTGATCAGAGTGATCACTCCAGATTGGATCCCTCAAGACAACAAAAGCATAGAACTATTCTTGAATAGAGAAACAGAGGAAGCCTTTTGGAGATTCAAGCCAGATCAACCTAGCCAATTGGGTATAGTCATCATCTACGAGTTCAAGGATCCAGAGATACCAGACAAAGTTGTCTACCTGGATAACACATCAAAGAAAATGTTCTTGGTAACAGAACATGATAGACATGCATATACTTGGAAGAGTGAATTGATTTTCCCTCCACCAAGATCCAATGTGTCCCATGGCCTCCAAGGAGTAGGATCATCCCAAGCTCATGAAGCCCAGAGAGAAAGAAATAGAGAGAGACCTGAGGTACGTTTTGCACACACTATGGGCAAAAATAGATCAGGATTTGAAAATGAAATAGAGAGAGACCTGAGGTACGTTTTGCACACACTATGGGCAGAAATAGATCAAGATTTTCCATTGCCTAGACCCCAAGAGCACCCAAGAACCCTTAGACCCACTCAAGTGATCAAGGCAATGAAGAATTACTTCGACGGGACATGAGATCCTTATGATCATGTGGCCGAGTTCAAACAAGTGTTAAGAGTTGAAAAGGTTGAGGATTTGTTCACCCAGTATGAGGCATTTGGTTTGACTCTTAAGGGCACTACCCTAGCTTGGTTTCAACCACTGCGTAGTTGAAACTATCGCGATATAGGTTAGCTGCTAGACGAATTCATTGCAGAATTTTCCAAGAGTGGTATCAGGCATAACACATCATCTTTGATCCACAATTTTAAGCAACAGTTGTTGTTGTAGTTGTTGTTGTTGTATCCTTGGTGGTGATTGAATCTGCCTCTTGATTGTGTATATCCACCTCTTTGATACCCTCTTCCTCTCTGATTCTTGAAGTTCTTGAAACACTCATCTATAATATGACTTGATAAACCACAAATATTGAATGGTGAGGTGTTATAAGATCTCCCCCTACCTTGCTTACCTCCTCTACCCCTTCTTCTTGATGATCTACTTCTCCTTGCATAGTTGGCTTGGAAGGTAGTTCCTTCATCTTCAACCTTTTTGTTTTTGCCTCTCTTTGGACCTATTCTATCAATGTATAAGGCAGAAGAGCTATTACCTCTTGATGAATCTCCATTCTTGTTGAGCTTGGATTCATGGGTAAATAGTTGCCCCATGAGTGTGGTAAGGTCTGGAATGTGCATGTCCATGTACAAGTCCATGGCAGTTGTGAAGCTCTCCCATGTGTCATCAGCTTTAATACCATTGATTACTTGCCTTATAATCTGCTCTTCTTCAATTTCTTCTCCTATGTTGTAGCTCAAGCGTAAGCACCACCTCCTTTACTTGTCAATCCGTGGAGACATGAGGACCAGTATGAAGACCATGAGCAAGTGAGGCACAAGTGCGAGAGTGAAAGCACACAAACATGCACACACATGCACACACACACGCACAAGGTAAGATCAAAGAGTGGAACAATGGAAAGCTTAGATTGCAAATGAGTTCTCTTACAAAAGCTCTATTTTCTAATAAGCTAACCTCAAAAAATAAGCTCTCTAGCTCTTTTTATAGTTTTTTGACTAGTTTTGGCCCTGTCCACACCTAGTGTTCGGCCTAGTTAAAAATTAGGTTCCAAGGCTTAATTGAGGGCTCAAATGAAGTCTAAAAATTATGAAAATTGGTAGGATGATACTTCTAATACTCCTCAAGCTCGAAGACTCCTCTGCTTGAACAAAATGGATTAAAAAAAATAGAAAATGGCATTTACAATGGTTTTTAGTGATGAAAATCACTATTTTTATAGGGATTCCTTCTGAAAATTTGGCATACACTTCTTGGAGCTCCCTACTTGCTCCTTCTTCTTGTGTGTCCATCTTTTCTGTGCTCCTGTGCTTTGTCCTTGACCTTCAACTTCAACACTGCCCCCCCCCCCCCTCTTGAGTCATCCCTGACAGAACCTTGTTGTAAGGGTTGTTCCATGTAGAGAGGTAGTGTCCAGCCTTTGTATGTGCTACTTTCTAGGTATTGATGTTGTCCCCCTTATGTCCTCTAGCTCTCCCAAAGATGATGTTCAGAGTAGTCATGCCAAGTACTCATAACCCATAATGAATGATGGGTAAGTGTGTTCGTGCATGGGCTGAGGAAAATATGTGCCTTGTGCACATCCTTGTAATGTAGTCCTATGCATGCTTACTTGGAAAATGCATTGGAAGAAGTATGGTGCAAAAATTGGGGGTCTTGAGCTAAGTGCTCTAGGGTATGCCGACGAAGAGTTTTCCTAATCTATCATGGTTATGGTGTTGCCACAGTAAAGATATTTACCACGGTGAAGGTTCGATCAATGTTTATCTCTTCGTGTTGCGCACCCAACATTTGTGATGGAACATTGGCGATGAATGTCCGTGTTGATGATCCACTGATGAAATTTTTTGAGTGCTTGGTCTTGTTGCCGCTTTTCAAAGCAACATTTGCCAAATACTGAGAATTGAATTTCTTTATATTCCGTGGCAAACAACATTGGGTAACTACACCAAGCTTAGTTTCACATATTCTCTTTAGCTCACCATAAACAGGAGTCTTCTCATCCAGTATACATACAAGGATTTGTAGTGTACCAAAACTACCTTTTGCAGATATCTCCTTGGATGCTCTCGTACATAGAGTAGTTAAGCATCCCTCAAGTTGTGGACCTTCAAGCTCTTCCCTCCTACCATGGTAAGGGGAAACAATAGTTGTGGATTCCATGTTCGTGCCAGGTGCTTGACATCTTCAACTAAGTATGACTCATTCATGTTCCAAGAGCCAATCTTGGGAACAAACTCTCTCTCTCTCTCTCTCTTGTCCCTTTTTTTTTTGAGACAATGTCACCAAACAAGACGACAGATGTTAGTATCAGAAAAAATAATTGACATATGTCAATGTGCTCTTGTGCATGGGACTCTTAGTTGTGTCTATGCACGACCATGTAATGTGGCCCTATGTTAATGCATACTTTAGAAATGCATGGCCTGAATGGTGCAAAAGACAGGGTTGTGCAGGGAGCACATGGTTGTCGCTCGTCGAGGCTTTCGATGTTATTTGCGGATGTTGATGCCATCTGTCATGGAGGTATCTATTGGATCTCGAGATGACAATTGATCCTGCCTCCTTATGGGGATCCATTTGAGAACGATTTGCGACTGTGTAGTGAGCACCTTTGGCCTATTCCTCCTTGGCTGGTTTCATGATTGGTGTGTCCCTTGTGGTTGGTGCTTTGGTTTTGTAGGGGCCACAGATGCTTTTGGCTTCCAAACCCATACCTCTGTGGCTGGTTGCTTGACTCGCGTTGAAGAGGTTAGTTGTTCTACTTTTTTTCTTGGTGTTTGGTGCTTACCTTTCCCTCTCCTTGGCTTTTTTGTTGAGACTTTTTGCATATGGGAGAGCATAGGTTGTTGCAGAGGTAAGAGCTTCCTGGGTACCCACATGTGTAATCGCCCTTGTTAAGCTGCAACTAATTTCTTAGGCACCCAAATTTGTCGGAGATCTTGTGGTTGAGCTTCTCTGAGCTTCTTCCTTCGTCGTATGGCTTAGTTGGCTTGCCTGGATGGGGTTTGTGGGGCCAAGGTTGGAGGTTGCTCGCCTTTGCATACCCAGATCTACGTCATGCTCGGAACTGCTCTCTTGTTGAATGGTGTCTTTCTATTTGCTATAGCAGTTGTCTTGAATTGATGTGCTTGCTTCTTAGGTTGAACTACTGGGGATGCTTTACTCTTTGAAAAAGAAGGAGGGTTTGCTTGCCTTTGTGATTGTCCTTCCATGATTGAGTCCTTCTGGATCATAGAGCTTTTGACACATACAACATCTTGCTCATGAAGATTAGTCTTAGAGGAACTAAGAGAGTGTGTGGTGCCATGATCTGTGAGCATGCAGTTCTCTAATTCTAATGTAATGAATTGTTCATGTACCCAAACTTGAAGAATATGACTTCTTAGGTTTAAGTTAACTGCATGGTCATAGATCCAATCTTGACCCAAGACAAGTGGTTCTGTAAGGTTCTCATCTTGACACACGAGCACTTTGACTTTCATTGGAACATCTTGAAGGTAGATGGGAAGTTCCACCTCGCCCAAACAAGGGGTTTCCACACCTCCCAATCCTATGAGATAAGCTTCTATGGGATTGATGTTCAAATGCAAGTTTTGGCATTAGGATAGTCTAACTGCACTACGTGCTACACCTGAGTCAATCAATGCTTTGATAGTCCTTGCACCCTTTCCTTGTCCTATCCCTATGGTCACAAAGGGACGTCGGTCAATGACTTGAGAAGTAATTATGCCTAATTTTTGGCACATATCCATTTGATATTTTGGGGCTTTTGAGTTGACATCTAGGCCTAGTCGCCTTAACTTATTTCGCCTAATACGCTCTCTGGCCTCTGCCTGTGCTTCTTCCTTCACCCTTAACTCCTCTTCTTTTTGCTTCTTAGCAGTGTTGAGCCTCGTAAGCATATCCTCTGTAAGAGGTTCTTGGTATAACTTGAATCTACATCCACTAATATAGTTTGGCAAGATATCTCCTTCTATAGTGGCCAATTGAACTTCACCGCTAGTGGAAATTCTATTAATGATCATGGGTCCGTATCCTCTTTTTTCCAACTTACAGGCATGTTGATTTAGCATATAAACCAGCACTAGGTCTCCCTCTTTCAATCCTTTATCTTTGATGTGTGCATCAAAGCATGCCTTTTGTCTTTTCTTTGCAGCATAGATGCGTGTCGCCGCGCGTAGCCTTGTCTCACCTAAGCGTTCTAGATCAAAGATCCTAGAGGACAATTCATGTCCATTCCACTCATGCTCTTGTGCTACTTTTAAGGCTGGGATGAGGAAGTCCAATGGTAGAACAACATTTTGTCCGAAGGCCATCTGAAATGGGGTGGCATTGAGTACCATTTTGTAGGCAACTCGATAAGCCCAAACAGCATGATGAAGTTGTTTGTCCCAATCAGAGCGTTTATTATTTACCAGTTTTGTCAATAGGTTACAGAGGATCTTATTGGTGCTGTCAGCTTGTCCGTTAGCTTGTGGGTGATAAGGGGCAGACTTCTTATGTATCACCAAGAATTCTTGGAGAAGATTTTCAATGACCTCATTCAAGAAGTGTGTGCCTCTATCGCTCAGTAACTCTATTGGTAGCCCATATCTCGTGAACACATTCTCGAATAAGAACTTAGTCGTAGTCTGAGCATCATTCTTTGTTGTGGCTTTCACTTCTACCCACTTTGTAAGGTAATCTGTGGCTAAAATAATATACTCTGCATGGGAGTTTCTAGCTGGGGGGTTAATAAGTCTATACCCCACTTTGAAAATGCACGCCCTCCCATCATTGGCCTCAAAGGCATCTTGTCTTTTCTAACTGGATATTGTGCACGTTGGCATGTGTCACATTTCTTCACATAGGTATGAGCATCCATATGAAGAGTGGGCCACCAAAACCGCTGTGTGCAGTTTCTAAGACTTCCAAACAGTCTAGTTCGTGAACGCACAATCTTAGATAACCATCCTTGCCTCTTTGATATAAGTTGTCTCCAACTAAAGCATAGTCCTGAGCCTCTTGCTCCATGCTTCGTCTTCTTGCTAGACTAGCCTCTTTGGGTAAGGTTCCCGATCTCATAAACTCTACCAATGGAGCACTCCAATCAGGAATTAATGACACTTGATAAAGGGTGGCATGCTCCACTGGTGGTCTCTCTCTGCACATTGGACAATTCTTAATCCTCTCATGTATTTCTTTGTCCATGCTAGGCCAATAACTCCTAAACGTTTCAGATTTTGTAATGTGCGTTATTTAGAATAATGATTTCCTAGCAATCCTTCATGAGCTTGCTGCAAACAAATACTATGTTCATCGTCCTCAACACAACAAGCTAATACACCCTCAGTATCTTGTTTGTACATGCTTCCTGCCACTATGTGATATTTTTGTGATTTTACAATTTCTTCTTGTGATGTTTTCACATTCTTATTTGCAGGGCCAAAGGTTAGGATTGGTACCAACTTATTTGCCCATTTAGGAACAACTTCTAAATTGAATAGATAAGCATCACGTAATTCATCAGACACTCCTTGCGGTGACTCTCCTGAAGTGATGTGAGAAAGGTGATCTGCTCGAAGGTGGGTTCTACCTTTCCTGACAACAACTTCAAAGTCATATTCCATTAGTAAGAGGAACCATCTTACTAAGCGTCCAATATTGCAAGGTTTATTGACCAAATATAACAAAGCTTGATGATCAGTGAAAAACTTGAACTTGTTGGCCAATAAATAGTGTCTAAACTTCTTCACAACATATACCATGCCTAAGCCCTCTTGCTCAGTTGTGGTATAGTTTCGTTCAGCTGCGGTGAGCTGTCTACTAGCATATGCTATGGGCAAATCTAAGTTTCCTTCACCTGTGGGTTGTGCTAGCACACATCCTATGGCGTGATTGGATGCATCCACATGGACATGGAATGGTTTATTCCAATCAGGAGTGGTCCGTATTGGTGCTGTGCACAAACATTTCTTCAGTTCATTAAAAGAATTCTCGCATTTGTCGTTCCACTCAAAATTAGACAACAAGGCATAAAGGGCTCTAGCTATGATCACGTACATGTGGATAGACCTACGGTAATATCCACAATGGCCCATAAAGGCTTGTACCTCTTTAACATTCCTTGGCCTTCGCAGCTCTATTATGGCTCGTACCTTATCTTCATCTATTGAGATTCCATTCTTAGAAACAATATGACCTAAGATTTTACCTTGACGCACCATGAACACACACTTTTCTGGGTTCAGACACACTCGATATTCTCTACACTTGTTGAAGATTTGTCTGAGCTCAGGGATGTGAAATCTTCTTTCTTGGGAATGAGCACATAAATCATCCACATACACTTCTAAGCTCTTTCGCAAGAACTCTTTGAAGACATGACACATGAGCCTTTGGAATGTTGCAGGTGCATTGGTGAGCCCAAATGGCATCACACGAAATGCAAAGATTCCCCACTCTGTGGCAAAAGTTGTTTTTTTTGTTGATCTTCTGGGGCAATGGCTACTTGATTGTAACCTGAAAATCCATCAAGAAAGCTACAAACTTCCTTGCCTGCATGGTATAATATGAAATATCAAAGCATTAGAACAAGAAGGATATGGAAACAAAGCATACTCAAGGTCTGCTCATCAAAACAAAATTCCAGAACAAAATGGATGTGGAGGCCAAAATATTATAAAAACTGCTTACCAGAAGGAGATGGATTTCTTCTTGAAACAAGAGTAACTAAGGTTAAATATTATTGGGTAAAGAAATCAGAGTGGATTCAATGCAAAAAGCCCATTTGTACTTGATTTGTATTTTTTCAGAATCAGATCAAAAGGTCAAGAACAAAAGAAAATCAGATCACAAGGAAAGTCAAGGAAAAAATCTTTTTCCTTATCCTTTTTCTAAGGAAAGAATTAGGAGGGGAAGAAAAGAAATAGAAGAAATTATTAAAAAAAAAGAAGAGAAAAAAGAAAAAGAAATAAAAAAAGAGAAGAGAAAAAAGAAAAAGAAATAGAAGAAATTATATAAAAAAAAAGAGAGGTGAAAACAAAAGAAGAAAAAGCAAAACAAAACAAAAGAGAAAAGAAAGAAATTATAGAAAGAGAAAAAATTATTTATTTTTCCTTTTATAAATTTATATAGCACAAAGCAAGATATAGGAAGAAGGGTATCAGATCCCTATTTATTATTTTTGTATTGTCTATTCTATTTTTTATGATTTTTTATGATTTTTTATTGGTTGTAATTCTTTATTGTTGTTTATTTTTCATTTCAATCTTTTTCTTCTAAAAACATCTTCTTCCTGGATAAGGATTGGCAAAAGAAGGGAGTGCACTAGACATCTTGCTACACATGTAATGGTCACTTTAATTGAGTTTTCTAAAGAAGTCAGAGTTTAAATTTCTTCTTCATTTCATCTCAAAATAACTATTATTTTTTGACTCATGTGGGTAGAGTTTTTTCTTTTTATGTGTTATATTTACTCCAGAATGGTGAATGCAAAAGAGTTGTCAATTCATGACTTCAAAGCAGAATCAGTCACTTTATCAAGGGGACATTGGTTCCTGGATAGTGAAGCTGTGATAGAGAAGGTGGACCTGGAGTCTGATGAGGAGCAAGATATTCCAGAAGCAAAAAAGGTGGTGAAGGAGTTCAAGAAAACCCTAAGCATAATTGGCCAGCATATATTCACAGTAGGAGTAGGAGGATAAAAATATACAATGTTGTGTCAAGAGTTCTACAGATTTCAAAGGGTAGCAGTCAATCAGAAAAGATGGAAGGCACTTGGGTTACATAAATTGCTGGAAGAACCTATCTTTTTTATAGATTTTGAAAGAGTCGCACAAGTAATGAACAGCTTGGTGGAGGTTGGAAAAGGTAATGATGCTTATTTCCAATGTAAAGTCAAAAACAAAGATAATCAGGAGGTGAATATCACTATCAAAGCAGAACATATTAGAGCAGCTTTACAGTTCTACCCAATGGGAACCAAGCTTGACTATAGCTTTGTGAAAAAGAATAAAGAAACCTATGCAGGATATTCAAAATTTCCTCACTTTAAGGGAAAAGAGAAGGAGGAGTATGCCATCAGGATGTTTCTATAGTATTTTTGCTTCCCAAAATTACCGAGATATACCATGCCACATAAATCAGTAAAATTGATTATGTTTAACAATAAAGACAGAACTAAGCCTTTTGGAATAATGGATGTATCACCGTACATACATGAACAGCTGAAAGAAGCAGCTAAACACTGGGAGCAGAAAAAATATATTAATGGAGCTCAGTTTCTAACCAGGATCATATATCATGTATTAGGAATGGAAGATCAATTAAAGCTGGCTCCAGAGGCACAATATTTCAGAAGCCTTATGACAGGAATCAAGAGTCCTCCCAGGAAGATGTCTGTGAGAGAAGTAGAAGGACAAACTAGCATGAGGGGGTCAGGAATGAAAAGAAAAGTAATCTCAGAGGAAGTAATCCCTGTAAAGAAAAGGAGGTTGGATCCAAGGAAGGTTGAATTGGAGCAGGATGAAGCAACCAAAGAGGAGCATGAAGCTGCTCAGAAACATGTCCAATCTTCTAGTGATCCTCACCCACCTCAAACAAGCAAAGAACAGTTGTACACTTATCTGACTCAAGGTAATAACAAAAGAGCAATATATGAGGCACAATATCAAAAAATGCTGGAAGATTATTCTTGCAAGGCAATAGATTGGGTTCAGGAGGAAGTAGAGCATTATGAAGAGCTTCATGATCAAATGATGGTAGCCGAGACAGAGGAAGTATTTGTTAAGAAAGAAGTAGAACTGCTAGCATACTTCAAAGAACTGCAAGGACCTCTAGAAACCAGAACCAGAGTGGTAGCTAAAAGGAAAGTTTATAAGAAACCAGTGCAAAAGAAGAAGTTGACCAAGAAGGGGAAGGGAAAATCAGTAGTTGAAACAGTAATTATAAAAAGAGACAGAAGAAGTGACAGTAGGAGAAAATAAGAAGGAATCTACTACTGAAGAAGAGTCAAAAGTGGAAAAATCAGAAATTGGAGGATCTTCACATTTTTCCTCAGATTCTGAAAGTGACATTGAAAGTTTCTTGTTAAAAAGTCTGAATTTTTCAGTTCCAAGTACTCCTAATGTGGTTACATAGGCCAGTGAGAAACAGAAAACACCTGAAGATTTGAGAAAGAAGTCTCAGGAGAAGCAGGTTCAGGAAGAGGCAGTTAAGCAAATCAGTCCTGAAGAAGAGAGAAGGATGATGAAAGGTAAAGCAGTAACAACAGAAGAGGAAAGTAAAGTAAGAGAGGAATTCAGTTGTGGGCTAGTGCAAACAGGAATAAAATCAATATGGACAAAACCCTCACAAAATTATTTTAAATTAGATGAGAGCATAGCAGAAATAGTAAAAGAAGCACAGAAAAGCAGTCCGGCCATAAAACAGAAAGGTGCAGATCCAGTTCAGGAAGCAGATGAAATAGAAGTGAGAAAGAATGTTCAAGAAGTTACAGAAGGAGTGGTAGAAAAGGAGATTATCCAAAGTATAAAAGATGTACTTCATGATTTGAAGAGTAATGAAGAATTTACAACCAACAAAAATCAAGGACAAGAAGGAGAAATGGATCTTATGGACATTGATGAATAGGAGGAGGAACAGAAAAAGCAGACAAGTAATGATCAAATAAAATTTAGTGAGGAAAATGAATCCACTTTAATTCAAGAAACCCTAATTCAGGAAGAAGAAGTAGAGGAGAAAGAAACACAGTTTTCTAAAAAAGAACAAATAGAATTGGAGAATAATAAAATAGAAGAAGTAAAGGCAGATGAAGATAAATCAAGACAAGAGGACCAGGAGGATCAGACATTGGAACATGAAGAAGATGCTACAGACCAAGAAACATTGGAAGTGGATCAAAGCCATGAAGAACAAAAGACTAAGGTTATAGAGTATGAAGAAGAAGAGGAAGAGGAGAATGAGTGCAAAGAAGACAAACAAATAGAAGTTAAACAAATGGAAATGGAAGTAGGGTTGGAAAGAATACCCAAGAATATAAGATCTGCTTGCCAAATTATTATGAGCAACATTGAGCAGTTCATACCATCAAGCAGGAATATGATTATATCTGGTATGGTGGCTGAATCTGAGTTTGAGAAAGGTAGTATGATTATTAAAGAGCACAAAAGGGAAAAGGAACAAATGTCAGAACAATTGAGGCTTGTGCAGGAAAAAAATGAGGAATTCACAAATAGAATAATTGCTTTGGAGGAACTAAAAGTACAGAAACAAAATAGAATTCAATATCTTGAAGAGAAGAGTGTGAAATTAACAGAGCAGAATACTAAACTAGAGATGGAGCTGAGAAAAATTGAAGGAAGATACAAAACCTTGCAGACATCTTATCAAATCTTGACCAAAGCAAATGAGGAGATAAACAGACTATTATTGGAAGAAGGTCAGATGAAGGATGAAGGTAAGACTGTTCAGGTGACACAGGAGGAAAAGGAAGAATTGCATAAGGAGATCAAGAGATTGCAAACAGAGTTGAAGGAAGCCAAGGAGCTGGAGAAACAGGCTAGTACACATGCTCCTACATCAATGAGAGGATATAACAAGTTGCACATGGATATGGAAAAAGAAAGGAGTAATTTGCAGTCAAGAATGGAAAACGAAAAGAGTGAATGGATGAAGGAAAGGGAAAGATGGGCAACTCAAAATAGAAGTTTGATGGTGACAATAGAAGAGCTACAGAAAAAGCTGGAAAAGCCACAAGCTCAAGAAGAAGCACAGATAGAGACTACATATACAACAGATTATGAAGTAGTAAATGATGACAAAAATCAACATAGCAGTGAACCAGAAAAGAAAATATTAGAAGAAGAATATTGAGAGGAATTTTTCCAGAAATTGTTAGCAAACTGAGAATCTAGGATGGATTTTATCAGAAAAATGCATGATGAATATGAAAATCAAATTGTCACATTTGCTTTGAATAAAGGGATCAATCCAGACCAGCATCATTGGGCTGCAGATGGAATGGGCATACCTTTATGCATGATCATGGAGAGTATCAAGAACTATCAATTGGCAAGAGTTGGATTACCTCCAAATAAATATCTAGCATATGAAGAAGATATTAATGTGACCAAAGAATTATTTGAGAAAGCCAATCCAAAGTGGAGGAATAGATGGTTGGATGCAAATAAAGAATGCAGAAAGATATGGAAGGAAGCACCCATTCAATTGAAGATTAATCCAGCCTACTGCCCAGTAGCAAGAAGAAGAGAGTGGACAATTTTTTGGGAAAGAAGGAAAAAGGGACAAATCCCACCTAAATGGTTGAATTTCCCAAAGATAGTAGGTCCAAAGGCAGGTACATGGCCTATAAAAAAATATATGGTGGATACAGCTGAATCAATTATAGCCACATACAAAGATGTGAATGACCCAGCATGTATTTGGCTGATTAGAGTTATGAGACTCATTTTGGCATGTATAGAGACATACACAGATACAGATGTCACAGTCTTGAATTATATTGGCTTCAATTCTCCTACTGATGCATTATTGTTTGATCTTAGTGAAACACCTGATAGAATATGCTTAATGGCTTATTACAGCATAATAATATTTCTAGGTAGTCACTATTTACAAATATTTGAAGATGCATTTGACTATGGGTTTTTTGAGAGAGAGTCAGAAATATTTGGAAATTTGTCAGCTGTTACAAAGTCTCGACTCACAGCATATGAAGCTGCCTACACATAGTACTTGAAAAAGAATGTCATTGATAAACTAGAAGCTGCAATACAGTGGAGGAAAGCATTGTTTGAAATGGTGAATAACTTGAATGTTACTGAAAGGAGGAGCCATGATCTAGTGTCACAAGTCTATCAAAGAAAGAAAAAGTGAAGAAAGTTTGCAGGATATGTGAAGCAGGAAAGTCTTTTGTCAGGAGCCAAAAGGTCTAGGAGGGGAAGGATGTTAGAAGATGTATTTTTTGGAGCATTTTTTATGGAAAATAGTTGAAAAATGCCAAAAACTTGTAAAAATATTTATGTAATTGATGTAAAAATAAGGAAGAGTCTTCCTTATGTAGAATGGAAACTTATGTAATTTTTCTAGAATTTTTGGAAACTCCTAGATAGCATATTTTTAGAATTAAAGAGGAAAGGACCAAATTTCAAGTGTGAAAAGGGACACTTGAAAATGTATAAAAGAAAATTTCCTCTATTTTGAGAGGGTTGGTTATTTGTTTACATGCTATCCAAGTGAATAGAGAGAGTTTCCTGCTGAAAATCGTGTTTCTCCTCTTTGTGTGGTTTCTTTGATTTGTTGAGTCTATTTCTTGTGTATCTATGGAGATTTGTGAGCTTCTATTGTGTAATTCTGTTGAATGTGTATGAAGAGAGCTGAATGCTGATGTATTGAGTGAGAATATGATGAAGAATGGTGCTGGAGATGAAAATCGTCTGTTTTCACAGAATCGCGATTGTCTCGTCTGTATGGTACAGGTAACATTTTTTAGTTTTGACTTCATAATTGTGTTCTGCTGAGAAAATAGCATGCTTTAGACACCAAGATTGTGGAAAATGGTGGAGATTTGCTCAAGATAATCCAAACCCTAGAAATTCCTCTTCATTTTCACTATTCTCAGAAATCCAGCCATTATTCTCTTATTTCTTGGATTCTATTATCTAGAAGGGGTTGTGGTCTCTTGAATACTTCCAGGATTGACAAAATAAAGATGTATTGTTAATTCTTTATGCTAAATGATTGGAGAGGACAACTCCAAAGGTCAATAAAAAACAGTCCCCATACATCTGTATGTACTAAGTCCAATAAGTTGTTGTGGATGTAGCCTTTGTGGTTGAATGGTTATCTTTGTTCTTTTGCAATCTAGCATGCATCATGTCTGTTGATCATGTGTTGCTTTGATATGCTTTTAATCCAAGAACGCTTTGATCCCTACATATATCCTTTAAGATTCTATGCCACACTTCAAGGTAACTTAGGGTTTGAGACCCAAAGTTGAATAGAGCTATGTTTTTGGTTTCTCCTACTTCAAAAGTAAAGAACCTACCATGCTTCTCACCTCTGGCTATCTTCTTGAAGCCTTGACATGGATCTTCCACAAAATCTCCATGTTGGGTGAGCCTAACTTGCAAGCGTTTCTCACTTATTAGGTTTTTTGTAATTGTGGGAACATAGAGTACCTTGCTCGGAATATTTGTCCTGATATTGGAAGCTTTGACATTACCAATCTTCTCCACACTATGCTTTGTGGGATCCCATATTTGAACTTCATATCTATGCTTTGGACTTTCCAAATTAGATAAGAGAACTATGTTGCCTGCAACATGATTTGAGCATTCTAAATCTATGTAGAATAAATGATCATCCTCTTTACCTTCATTGTGGCTTAGATTCATCCAAATCAATGATTCTTCATGTTGTTGATCTTTAGTTGTAGCCCCTTTTGTTATGGCCTCTATTGTTGCGATATCCACCTCTTCCACTTCCTTTCTAGGTCTTTTCATTGGACCACCAATTCTGAGTGGTGTGGTTGGTCTTATCATAGGTGTTAGGGGAGCACTAGATTGTGCTCTCTGACTACAATAGAGAAGATTTCGGAAATACACTTCTGATTACAAGATCACCCACAAAGGGGAAATGATACAAGAATACGTGACTGATACAAGATGTCCCACAACCCGGGACTGATAGGTATGAATAACTCAACTAGAGATGATACAGGAGATCCCACAACCTGGGATCGTAAGTATGAGACAAGATGTCTGGATTACAAGAACTCCCTTCTGGGAGATGAACTGTATACACGGAAGAACTCGACAGGATCTCGTACTACGAGATTACAAGGGGACAAGATAGTATGTCCAAGAACTAGACTAGAACAAGGAACACGACAAGAACTAGAACTGGAACTTGAAGAGTACTTACTTGGCGGTCACGACTCCTTGAGCTCCCAAGACTGGTATTGGCAAGACTGATTATGAATGTGGCCAACTGCTCCTTATATAGGTTTTCAAGGGCGGTTCCCAAAGGCGGTTGCGACTTGATGATGTCATCATGATGTCATCGACTCGAAGCATGGTCTCTGGATATCAGAATCAAGCAAGAAGACAGTCGATCTTAGGGTTTTGCACGCTCTGGACGCAATGGAAGCATTAGTTTCCCCAAATTCTGAACCAATCATGAGATATAGGATTCACATGGAATCTGAGATTCAAGATGGTTTCCTTTGTCCATGACATTACCTCCCCCTCAAGCGACGAGTCCCATGAGGAGCGGTCATGTTCTCTGGTCTCGGCTTCATTGGATTTTTCTTATGGAATTCTTGAACCTTGATTGGTGCTCTATGAAGGTTTTCTACAGGTTCATAAGTACGATCACTGATGTCATACCCTTTCCAATGAATAGGGTATTCCAATCTTCCTCGGGATATTCTGGAATCTAGGACATGCTCGACTTCAAATTCTTCATGGTCATCAATCTTGATAGGTGGTGAAGGACTAGGTCTCTCCCCCCTCAATGGTGAAATCTGATATGGTTCCAACATGGATACATGGAAAACTAGATGTATTCTCATGGTACTCGGTAATTGGAGCTTGAAGGTGATTGGATTAATCTTGGCGAAGATGGTAAATGGACCAAACCTTTGATGATCTAACTTTCCACAAGGCCTTGAAGTTTGTAAATTGTTTCGGAGTAACCATACTTTATCCCCAATTTGATATGATGGATTTTGGAAACGATGTTGATCTGCATAGTACTTATATTGTTGTTGAGCTTTATGGATCTCTTCTTTCAGTTCTTTGTGAATGTCCATCAGGTACTGGGCCTTGTCTCTGGCAGTTGGGTTCTTGACATGATTTGAGAGTTGTATATCCATCCTTGGATGTTGTCCATAGTTTGCAAAGAAGGGAGTTTGCTTAGTAAATGCATGAACACTATTGTTATAGGCAAACTCTGCAAAGGGTAACAGCTCAAACCAATCATTTTGGTGATAGTTGCTAGTGCAACGGAGATATTGCTCTAGGACTTGATTCACCTGTTCTGTTTGTCCATCAGTCTATGGATGATTTGCTATAGATAGTTTAACTTGAACACCAAGGAGCTTGCAAAGACTGTTCCAAAAGCTAGATATGAACTGTGGACCTCGATGACTGACAATATCATGAGGCAATCCATGAAGATTAAAGATGTATCTGAGAAAGAGTCTAGCAGTGGTTGCACCTGTGATTGCCTTTGTAGTTGGAATGAAGTGTGCCATCTTTGTGAATCTATCCACAATAACAAGAATGGCATCATACTTATGTGACTTTGGTAGATCTGTGATGAAATCCATAGATAATGAAGCCCATGGCCTTTCTAGAATAGGTAAAGGTTGCAAGAGGCCATGAGGCTTATGTTGTGGTGCCTTAGATCTATTGCAAGTGTCATAGGTTCGGATATATTCTTTGACTTCCTCCCACATTTGAGGCCACCAAAAATCCCTGGATATGAGTTCTATGGTTTTATTTACTCCAAAATGTCCTACTGCAAGGTTGTCATGACGTTGTTGAAGTACTTGGATCCTGGGCTTTCCTGAAGGGACATACAATAGGTTCTGATAGAATAGTAACCCGTCCTTTTCCTGGAATTCATTTACTTCTTGGACTTTCCCTTCTTGAGTTTTTTGCTTAACATTACAAAATAATTCATCTTGTGGTAGATTCTCACGAATCGAATGATTCAAGGCTGAATCTTCAGGCTGGGTTGAAGAGATAGCTGCTAGCTGGAGATGCTCAGGCTTGAGTAATACACTCTCTTGTTGATCAAAGGCCTCTACATTGATACAATGTACCCTAAAAACTCTACTTCTGTCTGATGGAAATAGCACTTCTCCAATTTTGCATATAACCCTTTTTCTCTTAGTTTCTCTAGGACTATCTTCACATGACATTCATGATCTTCTAGATTTTTGGAGAATATCAAGATATCATCAAGATATATTACCACAAAATCATCTAAATACTCTCGAAAGATATCATTCATCATATGTTGAAAGACTGTTGGAGCATTGGTGAGACCGAATGGCATAGCTACATATTCAAAGTGTCCATACCTTGTTCGGAATGCTGTCTTCCATTCGTCTCCTTCTCTGATCCTGACAAGATTGTATGCTCCTCGAAGGTCAATCTTAGTGAAGAACTTTGCTTTTTCGAGGCGTTTCAAGAGTTCAGATATAAGTGGTAGAGGATATCTGTTCTTTATTGTAACTTTATTCAGACCACGATAGTCCACACACATTCAAAGAGTTCCATCTGTCTTCTTTACAAATAGGATAGGGGCTCCAGCAGGGGACTTCGAGTGTTTGATAAACCCCTTGGTTAGATTCTCATCAATATTCTTACGAAATTCTTGAAGTTCCTCTAGGGATAGTCTATAGATTGGCCCAAAGGGTGGTTGTGCTCCCTCTTGAAGTTCTATGACACAATCATAAGGTCTATGTTCAGGGAGCATATCTGCATTCTTTTTTTCAAAGACATCTTCAAACCCTTGGTATTGGTCAGGTAGCTTCATTGAATCATCTTTCTTGGGCTCTTGAGTTGTTATGGCATAGATCATATATGTCGGTTCCTTTGTTACTGCATGTATGAAGGCTTTGGCTCCAATATATTTTGGGTTCTTCTGGATATCTCCATGGGTGATTTTATTATTCTCCCAATTAATTTCTGGATTATGTTTCTTTAACCACGGCATTCCGATGATAACCATATTTACTGGACTCGATATTATATTGAAACATATGTGTGAATCATGGTCACCAAGGTGTACTCTTAGTGGTATGGTTTCCATGGTTATATTCCCTGATGCTAGAGGCCGTCCATCTACTACTTCAACGACTACTAGTCTGTTCTTTTGAAGTACTGAAATTCCATGTTTCTTAATGAGTCCTTCATCAATGAAACATGAGGACGCTCCTGAATCTACCAGAGCTATAAGGGAAAGGGTCTTCTTAGACATGATTAACTTGACAGGGGCAAGACATGTTTCTATGGGTGTGGATGGAACGATGAGACCCTTTCTTATATCATGGTCCAACTGTATGGTCTCTTTTACAACTGGACTTCCTCGTTTCCCTGCTCTACAAGGGTGGTTGCGACTTTGGAGTTCGTTCTCTTGTTGGGACAATTAACTGCAATGTGGCCAGGGTTTCCACAATACATGCATAACTTGTTGTCCCTCCTTCTTTGTTTCTCTTGTGGTGTTAGAGGCTGGAACCGAGTTACATCTATCTGTTGGAGCAAGTCTACGACAAGCCTAAGTATTGGCATGAGTCCTACAAAGTCATAGAAGAAGCCTTAAAAGTATTGGCTTGAGTCCCCCGAATTCGTGATTTGTGGTAGGTAGAGAATCAAATCAATCACTGATTGATTGGAGAGTGATTGAGGGAAGTTAGCCTCCCAAACTCAACTATAAATAGATGGCAGTTTTAGTCGTGGTTAGAGAGACCTATGTGAAGACCTCCAAGAGCTGAGCTTTATGCCATATCAAGGTGTGATTACAAGGCACACATATGTATCAGTAAGTCATTGTATTGTACAAGCAATATACTTTCATTTTCATGATTATTTGAGTTCATATGTCCATGTTCTTATGAAGTGTAGTACTCACTGCCATTACTCTCAGTTTTCTCAGTCAGATTGGAGAGATGGTTTCTTTGTGCTTGGTGCATCATTTTCAGTGATTTAACTTGTTATAGTTAGCTCTATAAGTCTACTATATGCTCACAAATTTTCATGCCATTTGGATGTTGCAATCTTCAGTTATGTTCAGTTGAATTCAACAGTGTCTGTTAATCTTCACTTCTCTGTCAGGTACCTGACTTTTTCACTCACCGTGTCAGAGCCATTTCTCAGTGGTTACTTATCCAAATGCAATGATTTAAATCTTGTTGGATGGAACGTAATGTCTAGTATAACCATACAAATTTTCATAATCATTGGATTCCTACATTTTGAGTTATGTTCATTGTTTAGCTCACTGGTCTCAAACTGTAGCAGCCTGTGAAAATCGGGATGGTCATCACTTGTTAAAACTCATTCTCAGTGTGTGGTTTATCATTTTTGATGCGATTACTCTTTAAAGTTAGCTCTTTAAGTTAACTAGACTTCCCCAAGAGGAATTAAGTTAATTGCTGCTATGCTCGGAGAATTATGCAAAACATTGAATAGGTGTATGATCCAAAATAGCAAGTTTTTCACCTCTGAGCTAACTCCAACTTATCTGTTTTGATCTATCTTTTTGAGAGTGATCTTCTAAGGTACATAGGGTGTCTAATACATCCATTGGCAAGATAAAAGGGCCCACCATATACTCCTGGAGTTCATTTGGCTGGTGTAGATCAAGGATTTTGCAACACCTCTTCATCTTCAAGCACATACCTATCCATCTCTTCACAGTGGTATTAGAGCAAGGTTGGACAACATGGCAGATGGATTTCCTTCATTAATTGACAAATTGGATAGAGGTAACTACTCAGTTTGGTCATTAAGAATGGAAGCTTATCTTCAAGGTAGAAGTTTATATGGTTATGTGGCTGGAGATGAAGTTATGCCAAGTTTCAGGAACAAAAGTCAACCAACACAAGAAGAGCAAGAAAGATTGAGCACATGGTGCTCCAAGGATGCACTTGCAAGGTCTTATCTCCTCAACTCTATCTCAGATTTTTTGTTGCCTCACATTAGAAGTTGTAAGACATCTCAGCAAGTGTGGGATGCACTTGAAGCTTTCTTTTCTTCAAGTACCAAAGCTAGGAAGCATCAACTATGGCTGGATTTCACAACTCTCAAGAAGGCTCCCAAACAAAATGTGACTGATTCTGTCACAAATCTCAAGGACATAGCACATCAGTTGGGAAGCATTGGAGAGGTAATAGATGAAGAGAAAATTGTAAGACAGGTCATCAATGGCTTGAAGGCAGATGACAAGTGGGAAGCATTCACCACAGCTATGGATTTGTACATGGACATGCATGTACCCAATTTCAATACACTCATTGGACAACTACTTACTCAAGAGGCAAAGCTTATCAAAAATGTAGAAAGCTCTAAAGGTAATCAATCTTCAACTTTATACACTGATAAAAGCAAGTCCAAAGATAACAAAGGAAAGGCAAAGAAAGTGGATGATGAAGCAGGTACATATCAAGCTAACTATGCAGGTAGAGGAAGACATGGTAGAGGTAGAGGAAGAGGAGGTAGACAAGGCAGGGGGAGATCCCAAGACTCCAACTCATGTTCTATTTGTGGATTAACTAATCATACAACTGAAAATTGCTTTAGGAATTCTAGGAATCAAAGAGGCAGAGGATACAATAGAGGAAGTTATGGCTACTCAAGAGGAAGGTTCAACAATTATCATGGCAGCTACAATAACTACAATCATTCAAACTATCAAGGAGGCTACAAAGGAAGGAGAGACTACAATAACTACACAGAAGACTCAAACAAAGAGGATTCATTATTGATCATGAACATGGCTATGCCACAAGGTAAATCTGATGAGCATGTTTTGTACATAGATTCAGGTTGTTCAAATCATGTGGCAAGAAATGCGGCACTCCTATCAGATTTAGAAGATCCAAGGAATAAGCATGAGGTACAAACAGGAGATGATACAAAACATCCTGTGGAGAAAATAGGCAATGTCAAAGCACCTGATGGAAACATCAACCTACTCAGTAAGGTACTCTATGTCCCTACCATTACAAAGAATTTGATAAGTGTTGGGCAGATAGTAGAGAAAGGGTTGCAAGTCAGGTTCACAAAGGCAGGAGCATTTGTTGAAGATCCATGTCAAGGATTCAGAAAAATTGCAAAAGGTGAAAAGACAGGTAGATTGTTCACATTTGAATTACAAGACACTAGAAACATTGCTCTCTTTAATTATGGTAGTCAGACACTCACAGAATTGGAAGTATGTCACAAAAGGTTAGCACATATTGGTGAAATTTGCAGGGACCAAAGTGTACTTGGACTCCCTAATTTGTCAAAACAACATATGATTTATAAGTGTAGTGCATGTCAATTTGGAAAGTCTCACAGGTTACCATTCATGAAGAAAGGTTATATGCATGGAGATCTCTTGGAGTTGGTTCATACAGATGTATGGGGACCTAGCAAGGAAGCTTCAATATCTGGATCAAGGTATTATGTCTCCTTTATTGATGATTGCAGCAGATGGACTATCCTATTCTTTATGAAACACAAAGATGAAGTTTTTTCATGTTTCAAAAGATATTTGGCTCTTGTGGAGAATCAAACAATTAAATCACTAAAAAGGCTAAGGTCAGATGGAGGGGGAGAATACTTCTCCCATGATTTTGATTCTTTTCTTCAAGAAAGAGGAATCAAAAGAGAGGTAACTACAAGGTACACTCCTGAGCAAAATGGAGTGGCAGAAAGGAGGAATAGGACAATTGTTGAAGCTACAAGGTCTATGTTAAATGAAAAGAATTTACCTAATTACTTATGGGCTGAGGCTCTATCTACAGCCACTTACTTGATTAACATGTTGCCTTCAAAATCCCTTGATGGGATGACTTCATATGAGGCTTGGAATGGAAGAAGATCAAGCTTAGATCATTGTAAAATTTTTGGATGTATTGCTTTTGCTCATGTTCCTTCACAGGTTAGAGGCAAGATGGATCCAAAGGCAGAAAGGTGTGTATTTATTGGATATGACAACAATCAAAAGGGCTACAGGTTATACAACCCTACCAACAAAGGATTCTTGGTAAGCAGAGATGTAGTTTTTATGAGAACAATTCATGGTATGAAGATTCATGCAGGAAGGTCAATTTGCCATATAACCTTGAAGAAGATTTTCCAAAGCTTGGTAGAGAACAACCAAAGATTGAAGAACAAGACACCTCAGAGGATGATGAAGAATCTCAGATGGAAAAGATCAAAGCATGGAAGTCTAAAGGTAAAGCAAAATTGCAGGAACTTGGACATGAGGCAGAATCATCACATCATGGCCTAAGAAGATCTATGAGGGAAAAGAAAAAACCAGAAAGGTATGGGTTTGACACCTCGTTAGTAACTAAACATTCTATCTACATAGCACAGGACATAAACCTAGAGGAGCCATCATCCTTTGAAGAGGCCAAAGCAAAATCAGAATGGAAGCATGCAATGAAGGAAGAGATTGAAGCACTTGAGGAAAACAACACTTGGGATTTGGTGCCCAAGACTTCATCCATGAAGGTAATAGGCTCAAGATGGGTCTATAAACTTAAGAAGAATTCTGATGGTTCCATTAATAGGTATAAGGCAAGGCTTGTAGCAAAATGCTTTGCACAAACTCAGGGAATTGATTATGAGGAGACCTTCTCTCCTGTGGCAAAGATGCCTACTATTAGGGTTTTGCTTAGTATTGCATCTTCCAAGAATTGGAAGATACTTCAACTAGATGTAAAGAATGCATTCTTGAATGGCTGGATAACAGAAGAGGTATATATGGCACAACCACCTGGTTTTGAGAATCAAGTTTATCCTGATTATGTGTGCAAACTTAACAAAGCATTGTATGGTCTCAAACAAGCTCCAAGATCTTGGAATTTCATGCTTGTTTCATTCTTACAGGACAAAGGCTTTCAACCAAGCAAGGCAGATCCTTCACTCTTTATTAAAAAGAGTAATTCTGATATCATCTACCTATGTGTATATGTAGATGATATTATATTGACAGGAAATGATGCAGATGGTATGAAGAAGATCAGAGATCAGATGAGAGAAGAGTTCAAGATAAGTGATTTGGGTTCACTTACCTACTTGCTAGGTTTGGAAGTTGTCTACAAAGATCATGGTTTGTTTATCACTCAAAAAAAGTACATTAAGGACATGTTGGCAAAATTCAAGATGCAAGATTGTAAGATTGCAGGTACTCCAATGGAGGTCAATCACAAATTGAGCTCACATGAAGGTGAACTCATAGAGGACATCACATCATATCAAAGTCTAGTGGGTAGTCTCAACTATGCCACATTGACAAGAGTAGATATATGTTATAGTGTGAGTGTGCTAAGTCAATTTATGCACACACCAAGGAAACCACATATGGATGCTGCCAAAAGGATTCTCAAGTATCTCAAAGGAACCATAAATGAAGGACTTTATTATCCTTATGTATCTGATTTAGGTTTGAAGCTATTTTTTGATGCAGATTGGGCTGGCTCCAAAGAAGATAGAAGGAGCACTTCAGGTTATCTTACCTTTGCCGGTTCAAAGCTTATTTCATGGTCATCCAAGAAGAAACCCACAATTGCTCTCTCTTCTACTGAAGCTGAATATAGAGGTCTTGCCATAGCTACTCAGGAAGCTATGTCGATGAAGACCTTATTCAAAGATCTTGGATTGGAGTTTGGAACTCCAACTATTTTTGGTGACAATATGAGTTCTATTCATCTGGCTGCTAATCCTATTTTTCATGCAAGGACTAAACATATTGAAGTTCATTATCACTATGTAAGAGAGAAGGTTCTAAGCAAAGAGATTCAAATATCATATGTGTCCACTCATCAACAATGTGCAGATATTCTAACCAAAGCATTGGATGGTACAAAGCTTTGCAAATTCAAGGCTATGATAGGTTTTGCAGGTAATATTGGAAACTTGAAGACCTCAAGCATACTTGGCTTGAGGGGGAGCTGTTGGAGCAAGTCTATGACAAGCCTAAGGATTGGCTGGAGTCCCACAAAGTCATAGAAGAAGCCTTAAAATGAAGACTATGTAAAGTTCACTTGTGAACTACCTCTTGTAATTTTTTGAAGAGTTTACTTAATGTAAAAGTAAGAGAATCTTAAGTGGTTGATTCCACATGATCAAAAAGGGAAAGAGGAGCCACGAATTCGTGATTTGTGGTAGGTAGAGAATCAAATCAATTACTGATGATTGGAGAGTGCTTGAGGGAAGTTAGCCTCCCAAACTCAACTATAAATAGATGGCAGTTTTAGTCGTGGTTAGAGAGACCTATGTGAAGACCTCCAAGAGCTGAGCTTTATGCCATATCAAGGTGTTATTACAAGGCACACATGTGTATCAGTAAGTCATTGTATTGTACAAGCAATATACTTTCATTTTTATGATTATTTGAGTTCATATGTCCATGTTCTTGTGAAGTGTACTACTCACTGCCATTACTCTCAATTTTCTGAGTCAGATTGCAGAGATGGTTTCTCTGTAATAATTTAAAGCAATGATTTAAAGCTTCTTGGATTGAGCTTACTTTCTAGTATAACCATACAAATTTTCATAATCATTGGATTCCTACATTTTGAGTTATGTTCATTTTTCTGCTCATTGGTCTCAAACTGTAGCAGCCCGTGAAAATCGGGTGCCTATCCATCTCTTCACACTATCTGCATAGGTTTGGGCATGGACTCATCTCTAGGAGTGGGCTAGAAAGGTTTCCATTGGCGATGTCTTCCTTCTACTTGTTTTTCATGTTTCCTTTCAAAAAGGCGGTTATCACATTGAATAGATTGGTTGATCTATTCATTCAATGTCTTCACCTCTGGCATCGTGAGTAGAAGTTCCTTCACATCATCTCATAAGCCCCATCTAAATTGGCTTATAAAATAATCTTCGTGCCAAGTGAGGTCACATATCAACTGCCTAAATTCTGATGCATAGGTAGAGGCAGGGCGGTTACCTTGACGTAGCTTCCGAAGTTTTGTTTCCGCCACTCGACTCGTGTCTGCATCTCCAAATGTGGCGATGAGCTCTCTAAGAAACCCCTCATAGTCATGAAGTACGGCCATATCCTTCTCCAAGATTGGGGCAAACCATGATAAAGCTTGACCATAGAGCAAGGTTCCAATAAAACCAACCTTGGATGGATCATCAGGGTATCTATCAGGCTGCATACGGATGTACAATTTGACTTGTTGCAAGAATCCTCGGAACTTTGTGCGATCACCATCGAACTTTTCTAGCATGCAGATCTTGGGTTCCTTCATAAGTGATGTACTAGGCCGTTGATTCACTTGAATACTCCCTTAATTTGCTTGAAGACTCCCAATTCGTTCTTCTAATTCTTGGAGGAGTGCACCTACATGCACTGGATGTCCCATCTTGACTTGTGTTTGTCGATGACTTAGGTCTTCGACTTGTTGTTGGAGACTCTGAAGTGATGCTACAATCTGTTCATAAGCGTTCTCCATGATGCCTGGTCTTGAATAGACGATACTCTTGCCAAAATGTCAGGGGAGCACTAGATTGTGCTCTCTGACTACAATAGACAAGATTTTGGAAATACACTTCTGATTACAAGATCACCCACGAAGGGGAAATGATACAAGAATACGTGACTGATACAAGGTGTCCCACAACCCGAGACTGATAGGTATGAATAACTCAACTAGAGATGATACAGGAGATCCCACAACCTAGGATCATAAGTATGAGACAAGATGTCTGGATTACAAGAACTCCCTTCTGGGAGATGAACTGGATACACGGAAGAACTCGACAGGATCTCATACTATGAGATTACAAGGGGACAAGATAGTATGTCCAAGAACTAGACTAGAACAAGGAACAAGACAAGAACTAGAACTGGAACTTGAAGAGTACTTACTTGGCGGTCACGACTCCTTGAGCTCCCAAGACTCGTATTGGCAAGACTCATTATGAATGTGGCCAACCCCTCTGTTTAGAACAGTGAGCATATATCAATGCTTGTGGACCTAGTGGAGGGCAGCCAATCCTTCAAAGGACTATAGCATCAATGGATCTAGATACTATGCTTTATTTTTAGATTACACAACAAAATAGATCACACTTTATGTGATCAAGGATAAATATGAATTATTTAATACACCCAAACACTATCATGTTTATGTAGAAAAAGGAGCACTAGCCACATACTCAAAAGATTAAGGTCAGATGAAGAGGGAGAATATTTACCCGAAGAATCTGATGATTAATTATGGAATCCAGACATAAAATGGATTTAACATGTAGATTTCTCCAAAAAAGAATGGAGTTGCAAAGAGGAATAGATCCTTGATGAAAGAAAAGAATTGTCCTATTTACTTATGTTCAAAAGCTATCAACAATGGAACCTATCTTGTGAATAGGTTACCTTGCAAAACTTTGGATAGTTTGACCCCTTATCAAGCATGGTGGGGTAAGTACCCTACTCTTGATCATTGCAAGTTATTTGGATGTTTGGCATATGCTTATGTTCCTTCTCGATTGAGACATAAGATAGAACCCAAGGCAAACATGGCTCTACATGTGTTTACTTAAAGGATCCTAATTAGTGTACCATAGTTAGTAATTAAGTTAGGAAGTCAATAATACAAGTGAACATCAATGTATATTCATGATTTGGTTACATTTTTTTGGCTATATAAGACAACCAATAACATTTAAAATAAGAGAGATCATTATCAACATGAGAAAAGTGTCAAGGGAAGGTAGTAGATTTAGAGTCTTTTATAAATATCCATTCTCTCAAGATGATCACATGGATCATAAATCCTTGTACAAATATCTAATTCAATAGCAAAACAAGTTATGGTTAAATTTTTGAAGTCTAATTCTTCACACACAATTTGTATTATTCATAGGAACATTTGTATATGATCTTCATAAGTGAAGCTTCAAAAATGGCACAACTCATCAATTAAAGATTTGATCAGATCTCAATGATGTGTGTAAAGTTTTTTGTGTTTTACCATTAGAAATCTAAGTTGAAGCTTAGGGAAGCCTTGGCATAGGCAAAAATTATGCCAAAATGATTGGTGTAGACTTTGCATGACAAAAAATTAGATGCACCTCTGTCATATCGTACTCGTTCTAGCTCTCATAGTGCTTCTTTTATATCAGATTGCTATGCTATGGCTGCCTCTAGTCTTTCTAATGAGAATGAGCCTGTTTCGTTTGATGAAGCACAAATGCCTGAAAATTGGATGGCTTCTATGCAATTAGAATATGATGCTATTATGAAAAATGGTACCTGGTCTTTATGTGACTTGCCTCCTGGCAAGAAGGCCATTGGCACTAAGTGGGTATACAAGCTGAAGGGTAAGCCTGATGGAATAGTTGAAAGGTATAAGACTGTTAAAAGTCAAGCTTCAAGCTAAAAATTCGTGGGGAATCTTTTATGGACATGTGGAGCAATCAAAGGAAGCCAAAAGCCACGAGATTCCATCAAGAAAAGTCACTCAACCACTCCCCAAGTCATCTCAACTAATTCCTCCAAGTTAGGAGGCTGATTTGGAAAGGTAGTTCCTAGATTTTAGGGGCACACCTCTCACTATAAAAGGAGCATGTATCCCGACTTCTTTTGGGCCATCTTCTTGGAGTTTTAGCTCATGTAAAGTGAGCACTAAGTGCTGGAGTTGTGATAAGCAAGCCCCTTGCTTAAGCAACCCCCTTGCTTGCTTGTTTGTTTTCTTTTAGTAGGCATATCTATGTGTGTGCGCAGGCAGTGTTGCAACTCTCTACCCCTGAGTTGTTAGCATTGGTTCTCCCTCATATGGTATCCATTTGATGTAATTCTTGTCTCATTGGATAGCTATACGAGTCTATTTTATGCTTACCAATTCTCTAGAGCATTCTCTGAGTAAGCTGGGAGCAACATTCATTTTAGTGAAGTTGTGTGATTGATATCTCTCTCTTTGTGTAGGCTCTGTTGGAAATATTTTGCTCTCTGTTGTAAGGGCTGGTTCTCCTTCTCTATGTATCCATTTGCTATGATTTTGGTGTCATTGGGTAGCTATTAGAGTCCTCTAAAGTTGACATAAGTTTGAGATTCATTCTCTGTATAATCTCTGAGAAAAGTTTGCTGGAGTGAAGTGAGGTCTCTGCTTGACTAGCAGTTGTGAGCATTCAACTAGCTCATGTTGAAGACATTGTTTCTCTTTGTGTAAGCATCCATTTCAAGTGAAATTTGTTTTGTTGGAAAGCCCTTGGTGTCTACTACAGGTCTACAAAAGCTCACTGGAGTTCTCTGCATAAGCTCTGAGTAAGAGCATTTTTGGTGTGCAGAGGTCAAAGAAGGATACCTGTGGAGGTCATTCGCGCTTCATCGTTGCTTAGGGGTTGAGATACTTCCCCCATCAGTGGTATCAGAGCATTTGGGAATCTTGGAGGTATCACATACAAGCAAGAATACCTCTTGGAGTTGGTGGTTGAAGAGTTGCATCAACAAAAGCTTCTTGGAGGTAGCTCACATCAAGGGGGAACTATTCTACTCAAATTTGCAAGAGCACAAGGTGTCCATCTAAGGAAAGCTTTGGATTGAGGTAACCTCAGAGCCTCATTTTCATTTTACACACATTGGAGCATTAGCCAAGGGCTAGGTCAAGTATCAAAGACTAGATATGGGAGACTTCAACACTCAAATTGAAAAGCTAGACAAAGGTAACTATCAACCATGGAGATTTAGGGTCTCCAACTATCTTATGGGCAAGGGCCTTTGGGGGTTGATTAGTGGAAGTGAACCAAGACCTAGGTTGGATGAGAATCCAACCAATGACCAGAGAAGGGCCTTTAGGGAATGGAATGAAAGAGACAAGAGGGTTATCTTTATTCTTTCCCAACACATTAGCAATAGCATGATCGGCCATATCCAAGACCTGGATTCAAGCATGAAGGTATGGGAGACACTTGAAAGGCTTTATTCAACAAGCACCAAAGCAAGGAAGATCCAACTCAAGAATGAGCTCAACAACCTTAGGAAGAGCTCAGGGAGTAGCATAAATGACTACATACTTAAGGTCAAGGAGTTATCAGATGCATTGGGATCCATTGGAAGCCACGTAGACGATGACGATCTTGTGGCTTATACTCTCAATGGTTTGAGAGATGATGAGAAGTGGAAACCCTTTACCACTTCAGTTTATGTAAGGGATAATCTTCCCGATTTTGAGCAATTGGTTGCTCTCATGGTCACCGAAGAAATGAACATAGGTGGAAGTTCAACTAAAATCAAAGATGCACAAGTTTTCTATGCAGGTAATCAAAGGGGCAAAGGAAGACAAGGACAAGGAAGGGGCAAAGGAAGGTTTGGAGGAAGGCAAGGCCACTCAAGAAATCAAGGACATGACCAAGGCACCTCATCACAAAGAGGGAGAGGAAGATCAAGAGGAAGAGGAGGACGACATCAACAAAACAGGAATCAAGATGGCGAAGGATGTTACATATGTGGCAAGTTTGGCCACTATGCTAGAGATTGCTACCAAGGAGGAAACCAAAGGAACTATAATCAAGGTTCTTCATACAAAGGCCAAGGTAATTATGCTTCTACAAGTTCAGAAAATGACAATCTCTTGATGATGCACATGAATGGGAATTCAAACAAAGTAGATAACACTTGGTATATTGATAGTGGATGTAGCAACCATATGAGTTGCAATGCTTCTTGGTTTACTAATCTACATGTTCCCAAAGGTAAAGGACATGTAGAAACAGGTGATGATACAGCCCATGAGATCTCCCATGTTGGAGATGTAGCTTTGGATGACAAGGAGGAAGGAAGATGTCTCAAGGATGTCTTGCATGTACCTACCATCACAAAGAACTTGGTGTCCGTTGGGCAAATGGTTGAAAGAGGCTATCAAGTAAGGTTCAACAAAGGTGGATGCTTTGTGGAGAACCCTAAGCAAGGTTACAAGGTCATAGCAAGAGGAAAGAAGCAAGGGAGACTCTTCACTTTGGAGGTAAATTCTCATTCTACTCAACATGTCTACTTCACATATGGAAACAAGAGGATTTTGGAGTTGGACTTGTGGCACAAGAGGATAGGTCACATCAACATACAAAGAATGAAGGAAATGCAATTCAAGAGGCTGGTTGAAGGTCTTCCCAACTTCCAAGGACAAGGTATGAAGCATTTATGTGAATCTTGTCAACTAGGGAAGCAAGCGAGACTTCCATTCAAGAAGAGTGGCTACATAAGCCAACATCCATTGGAGTTGATACATACAGATGTGTGGGGGCCAACGAAAGAGCAATCCATTGGAGGTAACAAGTACTTTGTCACTTTTATAGATGATTGCACAAGGATGGTTTGGGTTTATTTCATCAAAAAACAAATCAGATGTGTTTACATGTTTCAAAGCATTCAAGGCAATGGTAGAGAAGGAAACAGGTACATATATCAAGAAGCTAAGGTCCGATGGAGGGGGAGAATATTTCTCAAATGAGTTTTCTGATTTTTTAATGGATCAAGGCATCAAGAGGCAAGTAACATGCAGGTACACACCCCAACAAAATGGAGTAGCAGAGAGAAAGAATAGATACATTGCCGAGATCGCTAGAGCAATGCTTAATGAGATGAATGTACCTAACATGTTTTGGAGTGATGCAGCAAATACCGCCGTGTATCTAATGAATAGGGCTCCTACCTCAGGGATCCATGGCTTGACACCATATCAAGCCTATTATGGTAAAAAACCTGATCTTTCCCACTTGAAGATATTTGGATGTACTTGTTATGTACATGTGCCAAGTGAATTGAGGCACAAGCTACAACCAAAGGCAGAAAAGTGTGTGTTTCTAGGATATTCAAATGATCATAAAGGTTACAGG
This sequence comes from Ceratopteris richardii, assembly GCA_020310875.1. Classification (NCBI taxonomy): domain Eukaryota; kingdom Viridiplantae; phylum Streptophyta; class Polypodiopsida; order Polypodiales; family Pteridaceae; genus Ceratopteris; species Ceratopteris richardii. The sequence continues at coordinate 17,442,623 of CM035432.1, read as the reverse complement.
TGCTTCAACCCAAATACAAAGGACTTGAGGATATCAAGGGATGTAGCATTTGATGAGCTACTCCCTTGGTATAAGAAGTATGATTGTATGCAGGACTATGAAGAAGAAAAGCATGGACATGATGAAGAACAAATCGACCTAGAGCTAAGCGGCCCAAGGTGTTCCATCAATGAAGATAGTTCAAGCATGAACTCACCATGGAGGGGGAGATCTTCATCAAGCTATGAAGCACAATCAATCAACAAAGGCAAAGCAACATTGGTGGAGTTGGATGAAGAAGGTAATGAAGTTGAAGATGATGAAGGACACATGATGGAGAAAGAAGCCACGTCAAAGAAAGAGATCAAGTTCCCAAGGCAAAGGAGGTTTATTCCTCCAAAAGGTGAAGAAAGGAAGTCTTCTAGAGTTAAGCATCCAACTCAAAGGTTTACTTATGATTCATACATGGTGTTTTGTTTTGGACTCCAAGTTGTCCTCTCCAATCATGAAGTAACAAAGAATCAACAAATCATCTTTATTTTGTCAATCCTTGGAATATCCATAAGACCACAGCCCCTTCAAGATAATAGATTCAAGGAAATAAGAGATTGATGGCTGGATTGCTGAGAGAAATTGAAGATGAAGAGAAAATCTTGAGTTTACCATAACTAAGGCAAATCTCCATCATTTTCTATGTTCTTTATGTCAAAACCATGCCATTTCATTAACAGAATACAAATATGAACTCAAAATTGAAAAATATCACCTGTATCACAAAGACGAGATAATCGCGATTCTGTACCAACAGACGATTTTCACAATTTTGGAACTTCCTTCAGTCCTTTCCACTCATTTACAGCAATAGGTCTCTCTCTTCATACAACTTACTCAGTAATACACAAATATGACTCACAAATCTCCATGATTAAGCAAGAGACAAGCTCACACATCAAAGGAATTACACTCAACAGGAGAAAACACGATTTTGCAGAAACTCTTTCTTCTCTATTGATAGCTTGAGCAAATAACTAACCAACCTCTCCAAAATAGAGAAAATTGACTTATATACATTTTCAAGTGTCCCTTTTCACACTTGAAATTAGGTCTTTTTCCCTAATTTTCTAAAAAAATGCTATCTAAGAGTTTCTAAAAATTCTACAAAAATTACATGAGATCCTCAACCACATAAGGAAGACTCTTCCTTATTTTTACAATCATTGCATAAATATTTTACAAGTTTTTTGACTTTTTACTAATTTTTTACATCAAAAATGCTCTTCCAAAAATACACCTTCCAACATCCTTCCCCTCCTAAGCCTTTCGGCTCCTGACGAAAGATTTTCTGATCCTCTATGTTGGTCACTTTGCCTCATTTCTTCTTTCTTTGATATACCTGTGACAGTAAATCATGGCTTTTCCTTTCTGTTATATTCAAATTATTGACCATTTCAAATAAAGCTTTCCTCCATTGTACTGCAGCTTCAGGCTTATCTATGACATCCTTCTTCAAGTATTCTGTGTAAGCAGCTTCATAGGCAGTAAGTCTTGCTTTTGTAACAACAGATAAGTTTCCAAAAATTTCTGACTCCCTTTCAAAGAATCCATAATCAAAAGCATCTTCAAATATTTGCAAAAAATGACTACCCAAAAATATTATTCTACTGTAGTAGGCCATCAAACAAATCCTGTCTGGTGTCTCACTCAAATCAAACAAAAGAGCATCTGTTGGCGAATTAAACCCTATATAGTTCAAAATTCTGACATCTGTATCAGTGTAGGTCTCTATACAGGCTAGAATCAATCTCATTATTCTGACAAGTAATATACAAGCTGGATCATTAACATCTTTATATGTTGTTAAAACTGACTCAGCAGTATTCACCATGTAACTTTTTGTAGGCCAAGTTCCTGCCTTTGGACCTGCTATTTTTGGAAAGTTCAGCCACTTTGCTGGAATCTGCCCTGTTTTTCTCCTTTCCCAAAAAACAGTCCATTCTCTTCTTCTAGCAACTGGACAATAAGCTGGGTTGATCTTTAAATTCAAAGGTGCCTCTTTCCAGACTTTCCTACATTCCTTATTGGCGTCCAACCACTTATTTCTCCATTTAGGATTTGCTCTTTCAAATAACTCCTTCGTGACATTAATATCTTCTTCATACTCAAGGTATTTGTTTGGAGATAGCCCTACTCTGGCCAATTGATAATTCTTGATACTCTCCAAAATCATACAGAAAGGTATTCCCAATCCATCTGCAGCCCAATGATGCTGATCTGGATTAATGCCTTTATTCAGAGCAAAGGTAACTATTTGATCTTCATACTCATCATGCATTTTTCTGATAAATTCCATTCTTGACTCTCTATTGGTCAATAATTTCTGGACAAAATCTTCAGAATATTTTTCCTCTGTTTCTCTTGCTGCTGGTTCCTTGTTCTCTTGTTCCCTGTCAAAATCCCCTGTTATCTGTATCTTCTGCCTGTACTTGACCTTGAATTTCTTCTGGAACTTTTGATTTCTCCAACTGTTTCTGTAATTCTTCTATAGTCATCATTGAATTTTTGTTCTGAGCTGCCCATAACTCCTTTTCCTTCCTCCACTCATTTCTTTCTTTCTCCATCTTTGCTTGCCATTCACTTCTTTCCTTCTCTACCTCCATATGTAATTGATGATACCCTCTCATTGATGTGGCAGCATGAGTGTTTGCCTGTTTCTCCATTTCTTTGGCCTCTTTTAATTCTGTTTGAAGTCTTTGAATTTCTTTATGCAGTTCTTCCTTTTCCTCTTCTGTTAATTGAACAGGTTTACCTACACCTTGTAGTTGACCTTCTTCTAACAACACTTTATTAATCTCTTCATGTGCTCTAGTCAGAATTTGATAAGATGTTTGTAAAGTTCTGTATCTTCCTCCTATGGCTTTTAGTTCCATTTCCATTTTGGCATTCTGCTCTGATAACTTTACACTCTTTTCTTCCAAATATTGGATCCTGTTCTGCTTCTGAACCTCAGCTTCTTCCAAAGCAATTATTCTATTGATATATTCCTCATTCCTTTCCTTCATCAACCTTAATTGCTCTGTCATCTGCTCTTTTTCTTTCTTGTGTTCTTTGATAATTAAACTTCCTTTTTCAAATTTTGATTCAGCCACCATTCCTGATATGATCATATTTCTGCTAGATGGTCTGAACTGTTCAATGTTACTCATAATCATTTGACAAGCTGATCTTATATTTTTGGGTATTCTTTCCAACCCTACTTCTATTTCTGTCTGTCTAACTTCAATTTGCTTATCTTCTTTATCCACATCATCTTCTTCTGCTGCTGTTTCATCTTCTATATCCTGCATGTCTTGTTCTTCATAACTGTGATCCTCGTTCTTTGTATCCTGATTGGTATCATCCTCTTCATAAACTAGTGCTCTGTCATCTGCACTCTTCTGCTCTGAAAAGTCTGAAGCCCTCTTCTTCTCTAATGACTTCTTTTCTTCCAATACTTGTTGCTTCTCTGTAAAGAGCTGGTCTCCCTTAATTAGTATCTCCTTCTCTTGTGTTAGGGTTTCCTGACTTCTGTTTGAGTCCTTTCCAACAAGAGTTTTTTGAACTTTCCTTAGTTGCTCTTCCAGTCCCTGCTTTTCCTGAACTTCAACTGATTCAATTTCTTTTGTACCAGCAACCTGGTCATTACTTTTCTCATTTATGTATTCCTGATCTTGCTCCTCAATGTCCATAACATCTGCTTCCACCTCCTGTTCTTGATCATTCTTAGATGTAAATTCCTCACTGCTTTTTATATCCTGCAGCACATCCTTTATACTTTGAACAATTCCTTCCTCTATTACTTGTCCCAAAATCTCTTGAGCATTCTTTTCTGGTTCTAACTTCTTACTTTCCTGTTCTTTGGATGTATCCTTTTGCTGATTATCTGAACTACCGAATACCTTTTTTGCTAGTTCTTCCAGACTTGCAGTCAACCTTGCATTTAATTGGAATTGTGTCTGTGATGGGTTGGTCCATATTGAATTTTTATCAACATTCATTATTCCAGAGCTATCTTCATCTCTCTTCTGGTTTTCCTCTTCTATCATTCTTGCCTTTCCTTTTAACAGCCTTCTTTTTTCTTCGGCACTCATCTGTGAAACTATTTCCTCCTGTGTCTGCTTCTCTTGAGATTTCTTACTTGAATCCTCAGGTGTCTTCACTTTTTCCACAGTCTGTACAGCTACATTGGGAGTGTTGGGTATTGACAAGTTTAAACTTTTTAACAAAAAACTCTCAATGTCGCTATCTGAATCAGATGAGAATCGTGAAGATCCTCCTACTTCTTGTTCTGTAGGCTTTGATACTTCCATCACTGAGGTTAGCTTCTGTGTTTCTTTTGTAATTACTTGTTTCATTTCTTTCATCACAGGTTCATCTGCCATTTTTCCTTTCCCTTTCTTGATCATCTTCTTCTTTTGAACAGGTTTCCTTGGCATCTTCTTTTTCACTATCACAGTAGTCCTGGCCTCTGGAGGTCCTTGCAACTCCTTGAAGTATGCCAGCAATTCTACCTCCTTCTTCACAAATATCTCTTCAGTTTCGGCTGCCATCATTTCTTCATGCAATGCTTCATAGTGCTCCACCTCTTCTTGGATCCAATCGGTAGCTTTGCATGAAAAATCTTCCAACATTTTTTGATATTGTGCCTCATATATGGCTCTTTTGCTGTTTCCTTGAGTGAGATAAGTATAAAGCTGTTCTTTACTTGTCTGCGGAGGATGAGGTTCACTGGAGGATTGTACCTTTTTCTGTGCTGCCACCTGTTCCTCTATTGTTTCTTCTGCCTGTTCTAATTCTACTTTTCTGGGGTCCAACTTTCTTTTCTTTACTGGAATCACTTCTTCAGATATTACTTTTCTCTTCATTCCTGTTCCCCTCATGCGAGTTTGTCCTTCTGATTCTCTTCCAAGTGCTTTCCTTGGGGGACTTTTGATTCCTGACATCAAATTTCTGAAGTACTGTGCTTCAGGAGCTAACTTTAACTGTTCTTCCATTCCTAGAACATGATAAATGATTTTTGTCAAAAACTGAGCTCCATTCATGATTTTCTTCTGCTCCCAGTGTTTTGCTGCTTCCTTCAGCTGCTCATGGATGTATGGTGAGACATCCATCACCCCAAATGGCTTGGTTCTATCTTTGTTATTGAACATTAATAGAGTTACTGACTTATGAGGCATGGTGTACCTTGGTAATTTCGGAAAACAAAAGAACTGCAAGAACATTCTTATAGCATATTCTTCATTTTCTCTTCCCTTGAAGTCAGTGAACTTTACATATCCAGTGTAAGTCTCCTTGTTCTTCTTGACAAAGCTTTGGTCCAGTTTAGTGCCTATTGGATAGAACTGTAAGGCGGCTCTGATATGTTCTGCTTTGATAACTATCCCTGCCTCCTGATTGTCCTTATTCTTCACTTTGCATCTGAAGTAGGCCTCATTACCTTTTCCCACTTCCTCCAAGCTTCCCATCACTTGTGCTACTCTTTCAAAGTCAATAAAGAAAATAGGTTCTTCTAAGAGCTTGTGCAATCCCACAGCTTTCCATCTCTTGAGGTTGACAGAAGTTTTCTGAAACTTGTAAAATTCTTGGCACAGCATAGTGTACTTATATCCTCCCACTGCTACTGTGAAGATATGCTGTCCTATTACTCCCAGGATTTCTTTAAGTTCTTTTGCTATTTTTTCAGCTTCTGGGATTTCTTGGTCTTCATCTGATTCTAAGTCCACTTGTTCTTCAGCTGCATCACTATCCAAAAACCAATGTCCTCTGGACAAAGTCACTGAATCAGCTTTGAAGTCATGGATTGTCAACTCCTTTGTATTCACCATCCTGTATTTATATATAACAGAAAAGAAAATACTCCACCCACATGAGTCACAAGATTTCATTAGAAAATACTATATTATTCTGGAATGTTACTGACATATATAAAAAATAAGAAAGACAAATTCCAAGCAATTTTTGCTTTTTCCAAGAGACTCAATTTTAAGTGAGCAACACAGGTGTAGCAAGACATCTAATGTGCTCTCTCCAATTGTCACTTCCTTGCTCAAAAAACAATTCCTGAATAGAAAGATGATACTAAAAAAGATAATTAATGAAGAAACTTGAAAAAGTAGTGGTAAAGAAATGATCACAAAAAATGAAACAACAATAAGACAAAACAACTTTTTTCCATAATAAGTTACTCTTTCCCTCCCTATATCTTGCTTTGTGTTTTTTTTTAATTTTAGAAAGAAAATCAAGAAAATAAAATATATTTTTCCAGGGTTTTTTTTTTTTTTTTTTTTTTTTTTTTTTTTTTTCTGTCTTCTTTCCTTCCCCTCCTAATTTTCTTCTAAGGGGAAAGAAGGAAATATTTTTTTGTCATTTTCAAAATTCCAAAAATAGGTCCATTGTGGATTATCCTTCTTCCATTGACCCAATTCTGATTTTTTCACCCAGTAATGTTTTACTCCATTTGTTCTTCTGTTATGGAAATATCCATGCTCTGTGGATGAACATTTTGTGACATTTTTTGGCTTCCATATCCATTTTGTTCTAATTTCCTGTTTTGGTGAGCCATAACTGTGCATGACCTGTTTCCATATTCCTTTTGTTCTGTTTTGTTGATATTGCAACTTTGGCAATAATAGTCTTCTTTGTTTTGTCTCCTCATCCACCTTTACCTCTTCAGTCTTTGGCTGGTCTTGAGTGTATGAAGCTTGATCACTTTGTATTGTCAAAATGTTCCTGTCCTCCATTGAGAAAGTAAATCCTTCGAGATCTGGGTCATGAACATCCATATGAACTACCTGCTCTTCATTACTCAGAAAGAACATTAAAAACTTTTTGTCCTTGATGGTCAAATTAAGCTTCATTTTTTCAATATTTAAGATGACTTTACCCTGTTTGAGCCATGGTTGCCCTAAAATCAGCTTTTCAGCCATTAAATGGTCTGGCCACTCTTCACAATCTATCTCCATATATTCATTATTAAATTTAACTTTAATAGAAAGTGAAGATATGCTCTGAATTCTTTTTCCTCCCAGGGTTTTGATCAAAATTCTGCTTCCAGCTCTCTTAAGGTTAAACTTATGGATCAAGGCTGAGCTAATTAGATTCACTTGAGCTCCCGAATCTATCAAAACCCTGATGTTTTCATTCTGATAATTCATCATAATCAAAGGCAAATGTTCTTTTTGCTTTAGAGTGTTTTCACATAAGCATACTTGTTTTAATTTTCTAATTCTCTCTTTGGCTTCTAGTTGAGCCTCCTTTCTAATACTTTCTTCTTCTTTTTTCCTGTTTTGGGCCTTTTGCAATCTTCTCCATTCCTCAGTAGTTAATGGGCACTCATACCTCTTCACTCTACATCCACTTATGAAATTTGGCATGATTTCCCCATCAATATTGGCTAACTGAATAGCTCCACTCTTGCTTATCTGTTGTATGATATATGGCTCATGACCTTTTTTCTGAAACTTTTTCTGATGTTCCTTGATTGTGTAAGCTAAGACCAGGTCTCCTTCTTGTAGATCCTTATCTTTTATGTGAACATCATGATAAGCTTTTTGTCTTTTCTTGTTTGTGTATATACTCATCACTGCTTGGAGTCTCGATGCTCCCAGTTTTTCCAAGTCTATGACTCTCTCAGATAATTCATGTCCTGTCCAATTGTATTGGCTACCCACCTTCAATGTTGGAATAAGAAATTCCATGGGTAAAACCGCATTCTGGCCATACACCAAATTAAATGGTGTAGTTCCTAAAGCCGTTTTGTATGCCACTCTATAAGCCCAAAGAACATGATTCAGTTGATAATCCCAGTCATTTCTGTTTGTGTTGACTAATTTGTTCAATACATTGCAAAGTACTTTATTAGTACTTTCTGCTAACCCATTGGCTTGTGGGTGATATGGGGCTGACTTATTGTGACTAATCATGAAATAATTGGTCATGTTTTCTATGATCTGATTCAAAAAATGAGTCCCCCTATCACTTACCAATTCAATTGGTAGTCCAAATCTAGTGATAATGTTTTCATACAAAAATCTAGTAGTGGTGTGAGCATCATTTCTTCTAGTAGCTTTGGCCTCAGCCCATTTCGTCAAATAATCTGTAGCTACTAGTATGTATTCTGCATGAGATTGTCTGGCTGGAGGATGTATTGGTCCAATAAAGTCCAATCCCCATTTACTAAAAGCTCTGGCTGAAATTAAAGGAATTAATGGCATGTTATCTCTTTTGTTTGGTTGACTTACCCTTTGACAGACATCACATCTTTTTACATAAGTTCTAGCGTCGGGAAATAGGGTTGGCCACCAAAAGCCAGAATATAAGATGAGTTTGGCTGTTCTATCACTTGAGAAATGTCCTCCAGCTACTCCTGAGTGTGCCATTTCCAACATCTCTAAATACCTTTCTTCTGGAACACAAATTCTCAGATATCCATCCATTCCTCTCTTGTATAATTGCTCTCCTATGAGTTGATATTCTTCTGAGATCACTTGTAGATTTCTTGAATCAGCACCAGCTAGTACTTGTTTCCCTTTCTCCTTTCTCTTCAACTTCTCAACAATATTTTCACTCCATTCAGGGTTTTTCTGAAACCAATATAGAGTTATTAATTCTGATTTCTGCCATGTTTGACATTTTTGACAATTATCAATATATCTCTCCACATCTTGAATCTTATTTGGCCAATGTACTCCCATCCTATTAAGGTTACTTAGAGTGACAATCGTAGAAGCATGAGTACATGGATTCCAGCAATGAGCTTTTCTTACATATTCATGTTGCTCCTCTTCTGGAGTACAATATTCCAGTATACCTGACTGATTGAGGTGATACAAATGTCCAGCTAACAACATGAAATTCCTGCTTTGTAACACCAGATGTGTGTTATTTGCTAATGACCTACAAGGTCCCATGGTTAGCAAGGGAATTAATGACATCGACCATTCAGGAACACTTTCCACCTTGAATAAGTATGTATCTGGCAAATCATCATCTATAGGTGAACTAGGTTCTTTTGACTGGATTCTTGATAAATGATCTGCTCTCAAGTGTGTTTTTCCTTGTCTAACCACCACCTCAAACTCAAATTCCATTAGTAAAAGAAACCATCTTACTATTCTTCCTGTATGACATGGTTTATTTACTAAATAGAGTAGAGCTTGGTGATCCACAAAGAATTTAAACTTGTTGGCCAATAGATAATGTCTGTATTTTTTGACAGCAAAAATCATTCCCAACCCTTCTCTCTCAGTAGTTGTGTAATTTTTTTCCGCAATGTTTAATTTTCTACTCGCATATGCTACTGGGAAATCTAATTTGCTTCCTTCTATAGGTTGTGCTAACACACATCCCAGAGCATAATTTGAAGCATCGACATGTACATGAAAGATTTTATCCCACTGAGGTGTTTTTAAAATTGGTGCTGTCACCAAACAAGTTTTTAATGTTTCAAATGCTTGGTCACATTCTTCAGTCCACTCAAACTTTGTGATGAGGGCATATAAGGGCTTGGCTATATCAGCAAATTTGTATACAAATTTTCTGTAGTACCCACAATGTCCCATAAAAGTTTGGAGTTCCTTCACATTTGTAGGTCTAGGAAGCTCTATTATGGCTTTTATTTTCTTCTCATCAGTAGAAATTCCATTTTTTGACACTATGTGACCCAACATTCTTCCTTGTCTGACATAGAATACACACTTTTCTGGGTTTAAGCATACTCTATATGTCCTGCACTTCCTGAATATTCTTTCCAAATCTTGTAAATGATCTTGTCTTTTTAAAGAAAAAGTGCATAAATCATCTACATAGATTTCCATCACATTTCTCAGGAATTCTTTGAAAATATGACACATCAACCTTTGAAAAGTTGCTGGGGCATTGGTCAATCCAAAGGGCATAACCCTAAAAGCATAAACCCCCCATTCTGTAGAAAAGGCAGTCTTATGTTGGTCCTCTAAAGCTATTGGTACTTGATTGTATCCTGAGAAGCCATCTAGAAAACTATAGACTTCCTTTCCTGCAACTCTCTCAAGAAGATGATCTGTTATTGGCAGTGGATAACTATCCCTTATAGTTGCTGCATTTACTTTCTTCAGGTTAATGCATACCCTAAGTTTCCCGTTCTTTTTTGGCACCACAACTATAGGTGATATCCATTCAGTGTACTCTATTTCATAAATGAAATTAGCAGCCAACAACTTGTCAATTTCTTCCTTTATTTTGGCAGAGTATTTGTCATTAAATGTATAATGTCTCTGTTTGCTTGGTTTTGCATCAGGTGTCATAGGAATCTTATGCTCACAAATTTTTGGATCAATTCCTTTCAAATCTTTATAACTGTAAGCAAATACATCCCTATAGTTCTTTGCTAGGTTCCTTAATGCTTCTTCTTCTTGTGATGTCATGTCATCAGCTATTACTATTTGTCTCTCTTCTCCTTCTTCCTGTGTAATTACAATTTTCTTTGTTTGTTCTTCATTATCATATGCTTCCCCTTTCTTCTTTTCTCTTTTTGGTTTCATTTTCAGAAGTAGTCTGTCTTCTACTTCATAAGTTTTAAAGTTTGCTGGTACATCAAAGTATTGATCTCTGTTTATCTCTTTCTCTTTCTTTTCTTTTTCCTGGTCTCTTTCTATTTCTTTGTGTTTATGTTCCTTGTATTTGCCTGAGATTTTGTCTTTGATTGCATCCTCAGCTTTTACTGTTTCCAAATATTGTGATTTTCCTTCTGTTAATATCATTTCTTGATTTTGATCCTCTTCTCTTTTTGATACTCCTATCATGTGTATGCCAATGTGGAAGATGTCAAATCCTTCCTCATTTTGGAATTCCACTCCCACATATTCCTCACTGGCCAAATCCATGGTAGCTAAGATTTGATTCCATCCATAAGGCTCAAACTCTTCATCTTTGAATTGTTGAGGCACATAATTTTCATCTTGTATTTCTCTTTCTTCCACACAATCTTCTCTCCTTAACTTCCTTTTCCTATTTGTGATATTTCTTAATATGTTACACTTCCAAACTGCTGATTCCTCTTCCTGTTCCTCCCTCTCTGATTCTTCACTTTCTTGTTGATTTTGATGTATTTTATACCATTCTCTAGGAGATATGTCACAATAGTGGCCATTTCTTAAGTTTACTCTTGTTATTCTCCCCTGGTTCTGAAGATATAAACAATCATTACCCCAATCTTGTACAATTTGCATTTGTCTCATGAAGGGTCTTCCTAGGATGATTTCATAAGATGTGGATTGTGGAAATTCTACTATAGCAAAGGTATGCTCTATTTCTATGCCACATATGTCCACAATCACTTTTTCCCAAATTCCTAGAGGCTTTTCTATATGTCCATCTGCAAGTTGTAATCTCATTTTAGTGGGTAGTAATTTATTTCTTCCCCATTTCTCCCAGATTTGTTTAGTCATTATAGCCACTCCTGATCCACTATCCAAAATGGCTTTTGCTGAATGTTTTTCATATTGTAATTTTAAGGTTGAATTCCCTTCTTCTCCTTCACAATATCCTCCTATTTTGTCAATAGGAATATACCATAGTTCCTCTAATTCTTGTGTTGGTGAATGAAGGTTTCCAGATATTGTTTCTTCTTTGTTCATCTTGTTTTGTAGGTGAGGATTTTGTTTCAACAAATTTTCCCATGTTGTATGACATGTAATACTACAATGTTCATCTAAGATCATTTGGAATGTTATTTGTGGATTTCCTTCTTTATCATCCTCCTTGGTTTTTGTTCTTTCATCCTGATCAAATGTTCTCCGAGAGCTGTCTTCTTCCCCTAATCTGAGTTGTGTTTCCTGGATAATTTGTTTGCATTTTAGCATCCTTTCATGCTCTAAATCCGGTATGGGATAAGCCATTGCATGATCTGCGGGGTTTGGTCCCTCTTGAATCCTTCCTTTATAGGCTTTGATTAGGGTGTCTAGGCTCTGAGAATTTCCTAATTCAGACAGATTCTGGGTCTTTTGAGGAGAAGTATGTTTTGAATTTGTTTGTTCCTGATTGTCATCTTCCAGACTTTTGCCCACTTTCCTCTTCTTTTCCCATTTCCCTTTTTGTCTATTTTTCTTTCCTTTTGATGTGGAACCCTCACTTTGTTCTTTAATTGTTCCTTGTTGCTTGGCTTGTGCCCTTGTTATAACATTAAGTTCAATTTGATCATTGTCACTCAATTCCTCTTGTTCCATAATTTTAACTGTTTTTAAAGGTATGTTATTAGGTGTGTTCTGTTGTTTTTGGGGATTTTTTGGACAGTCCTTGATCAGATGTTCTCTACCACAATCCTTACAGTATGCTCCCTCTATCCTGAATGTTGGAGGTTGTGGACAATCTCTAATGAAATGCTCTCCCCCACACCTATAACATGTTATCTTTGGTCCCCCTTTGAATTGAGGTTTTTGATTGGACATGTAGTTGTTAGTAATGTACATGAATGTTGCTGTGTCCATTTCAATTTTTCCATTTCCCAGATCTAGGGCTTTAAGCTCAGGTTCCCTTATTTCATAATCTTCCCATTCTTCCTGATGTCCCTCACTCCATTGATATTCTTCCTTATAAGGTGATCTGAATCTTGAATTTCCTTCGTCAATGGGTGTATATTTGACTGGTACCACATTGGTTGGAATGGGAGGTTGTTGTCCCAATACTGGTCTTGGTTGCTCAGTATAACCTGATTCCCTCTGAGCCATATAGTCTCTTTCCTTGACAGGTTGTTTGTTATAGAAGCAATCCTCCCTGGTATGGTTTGTCCATTTTCTCTCTAGTGTACAATACTTGAGTGTCTTCCTATCTTGTAAGTGTTGTGGTTTCTGATAAGGGCATTGTTGTGCCAGATGATTTTCTCCACAAATATAACATTTCTTGTTTGTGTTTATCCTAGAGTTTATCAGATTAGTTTTAGTGCTTACCTCTAGGGCTTTAGCAATAGCCTGAGCCAACTCTTCTGCTGGAGGAATTTTGTCTTCATAAGATCTGGGTTGATCAAATGCTAACAAATCTTGACCTCTGTTGTCCTCCAAATCTATTGCTTCCTTAACACAGGCTGCTAAATCAGGACATCTCTTATAGTACACTAGGGTCCTTAATTGGGCACTTCTCAATCCCTCAATGAATAAGGATAGTTGTTTTGCCATGGAAGGTACTTCTTCTCTTGGGCATCTATCAATGTACTGCTTAAACCTTCTGGCTGCTTCTCTAACATTTTCCTCCTTTTGTTGTTTGAAGCTGTGTATCAATGTGGTGTACTATGTTTGATTCCAGTCTTAGAGAATTCACCAATGAAAGCTTCTAAGAAAGATTCAATGTCTAGGTACATTTCTTTTCTCAAAAAAATGAACCATGATAAGGCTGGCCCTGTTAGGGTTAGACCAAATGCCTCAAATTGTACCTTGTAATCTTCTACTTCCTCTGCTCTAATTAGTTGTCTAAATTCTGCTGCATGAGCATGAGGATCTGAATACCCTTCATATTGGTTCTTCATGCATTTGGCTACTTGGTATGGTCTAAGCATCCTACCCTGAGGTTGCCAATGAGGTCTTCTTCTGAGCGGGAAGTCATTGTTTCCTTCTGGTTCTCTGTCAAAGGGATTTGGTGAAGCATGTGTCCTTCTCCCATGATTTTGCTCATTATTAGTGTAGTTTTCATTTGGTCTGGGTATGTCTGGTTGTCCCATGTTATGTTCCCAAGGTCCTTTGTCAGCACATTGCCCTAGATCATTTGAATTTTCTGGGTCTTGAGAGAAGATGTATACACATCCTTGCCTGTCTTCATATCTTCCATCTTTGAATTGGGCTACTGGAGTTATATTCAGGGGAATTTCTAAATTTCTCAGTCTAATGAGGAATTTATGCATTCCATCCTAGTATATATAGGTTCCAAACCTATTTGTATACATGTATTTAAGGATGTTTCTAAAATCCCCAGTTTCTATTGACTCATTTGTTTCATTTAGGTTTTCCATGTTATTTTCTAGGCCTAAACTTCTTTCTGATCTTTTATTACTTCCTGGCTCTTTTTCCTTCCTTGTTAGGTCTTGTTTAGGAATTGAATTTATTTTATTTCCAGACCTTAGTATCATTCAACTATTCTTGACAAATTTCTAATACTCAACAGAGTGTTTGTCATAGTTTCCTAACCAATATATTGGTTTTCCACAATTTTTTGTCCAAAATTGTGTGTGTTTTAATTTTCTTCCTATGTTTTGTGCTTTTCACAACTTCTTAATGAATTTAGGTTTTTTCACGATTTTCTACTGCCAGTAGTGTTTTTTCACAAATTTCAGATGAAAATCGTGTTTTTCACGATTTTATCATGCAATTAGACTTTTTCACGATTTTCTGATGAACTTGATGTTTTTCACGATTTTGTGCCTACCTGTGAGTTTTTCACGATTTTCTGTTGAAAATCGAGTTTTTCACGATTTTCTGTTGAAAATCGTGTTTTCACGATTTTCTATCTACTTGTGAGTTTTTCACGATTTTCTGTTGAAAATCGTGTTTTTCACGATTTTGTGTTGAAAATCGAGTTTTTCACGATTTTCTGTTGAAAATCGTGTTTTTCACGATTTTCTATCTACTTGTGAGTTTTTCACGATTTTCTGTTGAAAATCGTGTTTTTCACGATTTTGTGTTGAAAATCGAGTTTTTCACGATTTTCTGTTGAAAATCGAGTTTTTCACGATTTTGTGTCAAAATCGTGTTTTTTTGCGATTTTGTTCACAGAATCGTGTTTTTTGCGATTTTGTGTCAAAATCGTGTTTTTTGCGATTTTGTGTCAAAATCGTGTTTTTTGCGATTTTGTGTCAAAATCGTGTTTTTTGCGATTTTGTGTCAAAATCGTGTTTTTTGCGATTTTGTGTCAAAATCGTGTTTTTTGCGATTTTGTTCACAGAATCGTGTTTTCCACGATTTTGTTCACAAAATCGTGTTTTTCCACGATTTTGTTCCCAGACAATCGTGATTGCTCACAGATTGTAAAAAACACGATTTTCTTATGAAAATCGCATTCTGGGAATCGCGATGTTGATGGCTCTTTTCACAGAATCGCGATTTTGTCCAAAACTTGGCAGATTTTCAAGTTATTGCTTTTTTCAATATTTTTTCACTTATAGAATCGCTTTATCAAAATTTTAACATGCAATGAAGAAATTTTTTGAAAAACATTTTTTCTTACTGAAAACCAATAAAAAACAGGAAATCGCGATTTCGTGATTTTACTATTTTCCTACTTTTTTGTGTTATTTTATCACTTTAATGCAAAAAAATATGTATTCAAAATGCTACTAGACTTTTTACCTTGCTTGCCAAGTTGAAAATATCTCCAAAGCTTGCTTGTAGCAGGAAATCGCGATTTTGATCGACTCTGCACACTCTCTCTCTCCCTCACTCTCACTCAAATGAATTTTTCTTTGAATTTCCGGTTTTTATAGTGTTCAGAAAATCGCGATTTTGTGTGATTTCTACTTTTCCTCACTCTTTCACTTGTTCAATTTCACTTACTCAATCTTAATGACTCCCTTTACACTTTCTTGTGTCAAGTACCCAAATATACCACATTTTCCAAAAAACTTTCTTTACAGAAAATCGCGATTTTGTGTAGAGAATCGTGTTTTTTCTGTAGATCTTTTTTTGTGCAAATTTTGAGTATTCTATGTCCTTGCCTTCTCTCAATATTCTTCACACTTCAATACATGAGTCACCTGAAAAACTATTTCAAAACAACACTTTTTACAGAGAATCGCGATTCTGTTCAGAGAATCGTGTTTTCTAATTTTCTGGGTTTTTTGCTAATTTTTTTATTTTTTAAGCTTTCTTTCTCTTTGTTTTGCTTCAATTCCTTCTTTTCTTTGTAATTAACTCTGCTCCTGAATTTGTTCACCAAAATCACAATCTTCCTCAGAAAATCGCGACTTTGTGCAGAAAATCGTGTTCTTCTCTATTTTTGATTTTATGCCACTTTGAGTAGTTTTTTCTTCTTGATTACCTTCAAAACCCTTCAAGAACTTCAATTCCACTTTCACTTAAAATGTTATTTCAAAATCAATCACTTTTCTCAGAAAGTCGCGATTCTGTGCAGAGAATCGTGTTTTTCAATTTTCTGGTTTTTTGATCATTTTTTGCTTTCTTTTCCAGTTTTTCACAATCACTCCTAATCACAACACCTCACTTCAACTTCTTATCAAGAAAGGAAATTTGTTTAATTGTTTTTGATGAGTTTTGTGAATTTGTTTGGTATTTTTGCCCTAAAAATAAAGGTGAACACTTTACTTAGGGTTTCTGGTTTTGGAAATCCACTGATCCTATGGTTCTTGATTGGTTATGAGTTTCTATGTCCTTAGCTATCACTAAAGTACCAAAGAAAGGTTCTCCAATGAAAAAGTGTTATGAAAGGCCATCAAATTTTGTAAAGATAAACTCAATCATATGATTTTTTTCAAAATGCAGCACAACTCAAGACTTAATGTTCAGACTTGGTCAACAACTGAATCCCTCATTCTTACATCTAGCTACTTTAACTGTCCTTTCCTTAATATCACCATGTTATCTTCCCAAGATCACCCATGGTGTCTAGTACTTGGGCAAAAAGAAATCTAGAAATGCAAAAATAGATTCAAGTTACCTCCATCTTCAGCTTCTTGGCTCAAATCCTCCACACACCTGCACTTTTACTTCACCAAAATGATGAGCAACTATCAATTTACAAAGATTTCAGCACTTCCACTTCTACAAGACATCCATTGCTTTCTTCTTCCCTAAAGACAAACAATGATATCTACCTATTCATGTGTACTTTTCCTAATTGATGAGCTTTACCTTGTTCACCATCATCAACTGAAGATCCAGCAAAGGTCCAACTTCAAAGAAGTTCTTGGAATGTTCCCCGGCAACGGCGCCAAAAAATGTTTTGTTTTGGACTCCAAGTTGTCCTCTCCAATCATGAAGTAACAAAGAATCAACAAATCATCTTTATTTTGTCAATCCTTGGAATATCCATAAGACCACAGCCCCTTCAAGATAATAGATTCAAGGAAATAAGAGATTGATGGCTGGATTGCTGAGAGAAATTGAAGATGAAGAGAAAATCTTGAGTTTACCATAACTAAGGCAAATCTCCATCATTTTCTATGTTCTTTATGTCAAAACCATGCCATTTCATTAACAGAATACAAATATGAACTCAAAATTGAAAAATATCACCTGTATCACAAAGACGAGATAATCGCGATTCTGTACCAACAGACGATTTTCACAATTTTGGAACTTCCTTCAGTCCTTTCCACTCATTTACAGCAATAGGTCTCTCTCTTCATACAACTTACTCAGTAATACACAAATATGACTCACAAATCTCCATGATTAAGCAAGAGACAAGCTCACACATCAAAGGAATTACACTCAACAGGAGAAAACACGATTTTGCAGAAACTCTTTCTTCTCTATTGATAGCTTGAGCAAATAACTAACCAACCTCTCCAAAATAGAGAAAATTGACTTATATACATTTTCAAGTGTCCCTTTTCACACTTGAAATTAGGTCTTTTTCCCTAATTTTCTAAAAAAATGCTATCTAAGAGTTTCTAAAAATTCTACAAAAATTACATGAGATCCTCAACCACATAAGGAAGACTCTTCCTTATTTTTACAATCATTGCATAAATATTTTACAAGTTTTTTGACTTTTTACTAATTTTTTACATCAAAAATGCTCTTCCAAAAATACACCTTCCAACACATGGCAACACATTATGCATATATGAACAAAGTAGTAGAAGATCATGAGCTCGATTGCTATGAAGATGCAAGCAGGTACACCGAATGGAAAGAGGCAATGCAAGAAGAGATCGACACACTTGAGGAAAATCAAACATGGACTCTAGTGCCCAAGAAGGAGAACATGAAGGTAATAGGTAATAAGTGGGTGTATAAAGTAAAGAGGAATTCAGATGGATCTATTTCTAGGTTCAAAGCAAGATTGGTGGCTAAGGGTTTTGCACAAACCTATGGAGTGGACTTTGAAGAGACATTCAGCCCCGTGGCAAAGATGAGCACCATTAGGACACTCATTGCAATGGCTGCTAGCAAAGGATGGAAGCTCTTCCAATTGGATATCAAGAATGCCTTTCTCAATGGAGACTTGGAAGAAGAGGTATACATGGAGCAACCACTAGGTTTTGTTCATAAAGAGTTTCCACATCATGTTTGTAGGTTGAAGAAGGCACTTTATGGCCTAAAGCAAGCTCCAAGGGCTTGGAACCAAAGATTGGTGGACTATTTGATCAAATGTGGTTACAATCAATGCAAGGCGGATCCATCTCTCTTCATCAAACAAAGAGGAGAACTTGTGGTCTACATGTGTGTGTATGTAGATGATCTTATCATTACAGGTAATGATACAAAGGGCATTGAGGAGATCAAGGCAAAGCTTGGAAAGGAGTTTAGGATCTCTGATCTTGGAGATCTTAGGTATTTTCTTGGCATTGAAGTTGTATACAAAGAAGAAGGTATTATGCTCATACAAAGGAAGTATATTCTAGACCTACTTGAGAGGTTTGGGATGCTACATTGCAAGCCTATTTCAAATCCCATGGAAGTTAATGTAAAGCTAAGCTCCATTGATGGAGAGCCATTAGAGGATGTAACTTTGTATCGATCTATTGTCGGCTCTTTCAATTATGCCACAATAACCAGGCCCGACATAGCATATGGAGTTGGAGTGTTATCACAATTTATGCATAGTCCAAGGACTACACACTTGCAAGCTGCAAGAAGAATGTTGCGATATCTCAAAGCCACTATAAATGAAGGATTGTTCTACTCATTTGATGATGATATGCAGGTCAAAGCTTATTCCGATGCCGATTGGGCCGGTTCGAAGGAAGATAGAAGGAGTACAAGTGGTTACCTAGTCATGCTAGGTAGCAAGATCATCTCATGGATTTCAAAGAAGCAACCCACGGTGGCATTATCTTCCACCGAGGCTGAGTATAGAGCTTTGGCTCAAGTCACATGTGAGCTAATGTGGATTAAGAAGTTATTTATGGAGCTTAATTTGCAGGTTGACACATATCCAATTTTTTGTGACAACATGAATAGCATTCATCTAGCATCGAACCCTGTCTATCATGCTAGAACCAAGCATATTGAAGTGCACTATCACTTCATAAGGGAAAAGGTGATATCCAAGGAAGTTTCAGTACATCATATTGGTACCAAGGACCAAGTTGCGGACATTTTTACAAAGGCTTTGGATGGGATGAAGATTTCAAAATTCAAGCAATGCATCAACATGAAGGAGCTTGGATGAGGATGAAGAATTGAAGCTTGAGGGGGAGTGTTAAAAGTCAAGCTTCAAGCTAAAAATTCGTGGGGAATCTTTTATGGACATGTGGAGCAATCAAAGGAAGCCAAAAGCCACGAGATTCCATCAAGAAAAGTCACTCAACCACTCCCCAAGTCATCTCAACTAATTCCTCCAAGTTAGGAGGCTGATTTGGAAAGGTAGTTCCTAGATTTTAGGGGCACACCTCTCACTATAAAAGGAGCATGTATCCCGACTTCTTTTGGGCCATCTTCTTGGAGTTTTAGCTCATGTAAAGTGAGCACTAAGTGCTGGAGTTGTGATAAGCAAGCCCCTTGCTTAAGCAACCCCCTTGCTTGCTTGTTTGTTTTCTTTTAGTAGGCATATCTATGTGTGTGCGCAGGCAATGTTGCAACTCTCTACCCCTGAGTTGTTAGCATTGGTTCTCCCTCATATGGTATCCATTTGATGTAATTCTTGTCTCATTGGATAGATATAAGAGTCTATTTTATGCTTACCAATTCTCTGGAGCATTCTCTGAGTAAGCTGGGAGCAACATTCATTTTAGTGAAGTTGTGTGATTGATATCTCTCTCTTTGTGTAGGCTCTGTTGGAAATATTTTGCTCTCTGTTGTAAGGGCTGGTTCTCCTTCTCTATGTATCCATTTGCTATGATTTTGGTGTCATTGGGTAGCTATTAGAGTCCTCTAAAGTTGACATAAGTTTGAGATTCATTCTCTGTATAATCTCTGAGAAAAGTTTGCTGGAGTGAAGTGAGGTCTCTGCTTGACTAGCAGTTGTGAGCATTCAACTAGCTCATGTTGTAGACATTGTTTCTCTTTGTGTAAGCATCCATTTCAAGTGAAATTTGTTTTGTTGGAAAGCCCTTGGTGTCTACTACAGGTCTACAAAAGCTCACTGGAGTTCTCTGCATAAGCTCTGAGTAAGAGCATTTTTGGTGTGCAGAGGTCAAAGAAGGATACCTGTGGAGGTCATTCGCGCTTCATCGTTGCTTAGGGGTTGAGATACTTCCCCCATCAAAGACTATGCAGACCAAACTTCGTCACTTTGCAACTCACTTTTCTACCTCCTACAAGCTTCTCCAAGTTCTCTCAATATATATATGTGCATATCTCAATGCATACATGCATGCATGAATACATGCATGTGTGAATACATGTATACATTTATGCAAGCATATACACACATGCATACATACACATGGATCTATATCTATCAATGATAACTAAATCAATCTCGGAATATTATTACTTGTATGGATAACTAGATAAAGAACATTGCATAAACTTATTCAATGATGCAAAGATGGAGCCACAATAGGAGTATCACATGAGGTTATCAAGGACCTACCATCTTGTGAAAATGAAGAACAAGCATCTTGGAACATATTAAATTTTTATGTGATAAAGGAGGAAAGGTGAAGATGACATGGATTCTTGAACTTACGTAAAAACATAAAAGGAAAAAGAAGACATCTAACAGCCAAAAGAAAAGTAAAAAATGAGAAACAATAGATTAGGAGTCTAGAAATAAAGAAGGTTAGTCTTAGCTAATGTTTCTAAATACTTTGTAACTCTTCTTAAGTATTGGTATTTATTTTAAAACATATAATATGTTTGTTCTTATGCTTGTGCATGTTCTTTATGATGATGGCCATGGTTATGAGGATTGTCATGTTTAATGTAATGGTGATGTTAATTATGGTTGAACTCATGGTTATGAATAGCAGTATGGTTATGGTTTCTAGTAAAGTTGGTTTAATGATGAATATTGTTAATGTTCTTATTATTGACTATGATGGTTATCACTGTGATAGCGATGATGGAAAACTCCCTACGATGCTAGAGTGTTGCGTACATGACACTCTAAGAAAAACAAAAAAATTGGAACTCTCTTGGTGCATTTGTGCTATGATTCCAAGTAGGGATATATATATATATAGATAGATAGATAGATAGATAGATAGATAGATAGATAGATAGATAGATAGATAGATATATAGATATATAGATAGATAGATAGATAGATAGATAGATAGATAGATAGATAGATAGATAGATAGATGGATAGATAGATAGATAGATAGATAGATAGATAGATAGATAGATAGATAGATAGAAAGAAAGATAGATAGATAGGGCGAGAGAGAGAGATGAAAAAGTGCAAGAAGATAGAGAGAGAGAAAGGCACAGAGGTAGGTACATGCACTCACATGCATAATTACATACACATGCATATGCATGCAGACATACATACACACATGCCTACACACACATACACACACATACACTTACTTACACACATATAAATACACATGCATACACACACATCCACACACACATATACATACACATACACATACACATACACATACACATACACATACACATACACATACACATACACATACACATACACATACACATACACATACACATACACATACACATACACATACACATACACATACACATACACATACACATACACATACACATACACATACACATACACATACACATAAACATACACATACACATACACATACACATACACATACACATACACATACACATACACATACACATACACATACACATACACATACACATACACATACACATACACATACACATACACATACACATACACATACACATACACATACACATACACATACACATACACATACACATACACATACACATACACATACAAATACAAATACACATACACATACACACACACACATACACATACACATACACATACACATACACATACACATACACATACACATACACATACACATACACATACACATACACACACACATACACATACACATACACATACACATACACATACACATACACATACACATACACATACACATACACATACACATACACATACACATACACATACACATACACATACACATACACATACACATACACATACACATACACATACACATACACACACACATACACATACACATACACATACACACACACATACACATACACATACACATACACATACACATACACATACACATACACATACACACACACACATACACACACACACATACACATACACATACACATACACATACACATACACATACACATACACATACACATACACATACACATACACATACACATACACATACACATACACATACACATACACATACACATACACATACACATACACATACACATACACATACACATACACATACACATACACATACACATACACATACACATACACATACACATACACATACACATACACATACACATACACATACACATACACATACACATACACATACACATACACATACACGTACACATACACATACACATACACATACACATACACATACACATACACGTACACATACACATACACATACACATACACATACACATACACATACACATACACATACACATACACATACACATACACATACACATACACATACACATACACATACACATACACATACACATACACATACACATACACATACACATACACATACACATACACATACACATACACATACACATACACATACACATACACATACACATACACATACACATACACATACACATACACATACACATACACATACACATACACATACACATACACATACACATACACATACACATACACATACACATACACATACACATACACATACACATACACATACACATACACATACACATACACATACACATACACATACACATACACATACACATACACATACACATACACATACACATACACATACACTGTTAAACGTTGTTTATTCTTCTAACTGTCAGAAGTGCGTTTAAGTGATTCTTGGGTTCTTGGGAGTGAAAGGGGTCTGTTAGACAGAGGCCATGTACTTAGTTCCCAAACACACTGCTCGCACCCAGCAATATACTAATGCTGAGACTCTATCAAAATTTGTTGTACTTAGACCTTACAGTTCACGGTCTTAGCTCAACCACGTGTACCGAATACACTAAGATGCTATGTTGCATCTGCACATAACTTACTGAACATATCAGAACAAGAGTATTCGTTCAGCCTTCACAGAATGGATACCATACTCCGTCCAATATCCAGAAACACAGAGAATCCTAGTGTTCAAATACACCGTACTGAAGATTTAATACGCAATCCAGGGAATCTTTACTGTAATTGTAACTTAAACTTGGCCGTATGGAACCTGAACCTTGATACTATAGACAACTTAAGACAACACGGATACCAGAAGAATTACCATGTTTGCACAGACTTCGCCACATATTTGCAGAACATTTCAAGAAAGAAACAACCCGATGCGAGAACTAGCTGAGTCCCACAATCGTCATGGATACCATCAGACAACCGATAAGCCGAACACAGATACACAAAGAATACTCAGAAAGTCGCCAAGATACTCTGGATTACTCAATTCGACACACAGTAACACTATAGATCAATCACTCAGACAGACAGTCTGGTGATCTTTCGTACGTCTATGAAGTTAACAAACAGAACAGATGTCGACGGCAGACAAGACAAGAGACGAACATGAACTCAGAATACTGGAGATTATGCAAACAGACACTACAGTAACGACCCGCTCAGCCACCGAGACAGACAGTCTGGTGATCCATCACCGAACCGTCACTAGCGCGCCTTTCTTTGATTTATATATAACTTTTTTACAAATTGTTTGTAACACCTTTTCACTCGTGCGAACAAGATTCAGTTACACATTCCCAATCCGGCGGCCGCTAACAACACATACACATACACATACACATACAGATACACATACACATACACATACACATACACATACACATACACATACACATACACCTACACATACACATACACATACACATACACATACACATACACATACACATACACATACACATACACATACACATACACATACACATACACATACACATACACATACACATACACATACACATACACATACACATACACATACACATACACATACACATACACATACACATACACATACACATACACATACACATACACATACACATACACCTACACCTACACCTACACATACACATACACATACACATACACATACACATACACATACACATACACATACACATACACATACACATACACATACACATACACATACACATACACATACACATACACATACACATACACATACACATACACATACACATACACATACACATACACATACACATACACATACACATACACATACACATACACATACACATACACATACACATACACATACAAATACACATACACATACACATGCAGATAAAGATGCACAAACACATACACATACACGTACACCTACACATACACATACACATACACATACACATACACATACACATACACATACACATACACATACACGTACACGTACACGTACACATACACATAGACATACGCATACACGTACACGTACACATACACATACACATACACATACACATACACATACACATACACATACACATACACATACACATACACATACACATACACATACACATACACATACACATACACGTACACATACACGTACACATACACATACACATACACATACACATACACATACACATACACATACACATACACATACACATACACATACACATACACATACACATGCAGATAAAGATGCACAAACACATACACATACACGTACACCTACACATACACATACACATACACATACACATACACATACACATACACATACACATACACATACACATACACATACACATTGTTCGCGTTAATTGCAAGCCTACACATTTGGCTCAAAGGATGCATTGAAGTCTACACATACATGAAAAAGCATAGGAACATATGCTAGTGGTTAATTACCACTTTATCTCATTGTAAAAGTCAAAATTGACTTAGAATCTTTTGTAATCACCTGCCAAAATGAGTCGTAGAAAAGTAGCTCATTTGATTGAAGGAATATATCCTAATATGTAGGAGCTTGATCATAGGGAGCCAAATTTTGAATTTGAATTCAAATCTTTACTCATCACATATAAAAGTGAACATGAAAAGTCACGGGCTAGATAGATCACTCCCAAGCTTCTCATTTCTGAATTTGACTACACCATTAGGCAATGTTGTTCATGCCAATGGGATTGTATAAAAATGTTTATTAATAGATACATTTACATCATTCATCTCTGAGTTCTCTGTTAGTCTAGTCAAAAGTCTGTCAACTTGTCAAGGGCATATCTCGGTCAATACGTATCCACATTCAGTGATTCAAAGCTTGTTGGATTCAGCTCAAAGTCATCTACATGCTATTAAAGTTTGAAGGGATTCTATTTAGCCATTTCAGAGAAATCTGCGTCGAGGTGAACTCGGGTCATTTTCTGCTACAGTCCTAAAAAATTGGGGGTATAGCTAAACTTGCTATATTGATTTCTCTTAGCATAGTTTATATTTTTATATCATTCCACTTGAAAATGGTAGATTACTAAGCTAATTAAATACCCCTAGATTTATCAATTTTTATTGTGCTGGTCACACTGAGCAAAACATTCAGCAGGTGTCAAGACATAAATAGAAGGTTTTCTTTAGTTTGTGAACTTCAAAGTTATCTGTTTTGGTTCAATCATTACACACATCACTTCCAAAGTACATAGGCCATTTTTTGGTGTTATTGGAAAGCTAAGAAGGTCTACTTATCAAATCAGAAGAGGGCTGGTACAAAGCAGGTGGAGCAGTACCTACTCAATCTCTTGGAGCATCCATCCATATTTCCGAACAGTGGTATGAGAGCAATAGAGGTAAAATGGGAGATGGTTTTCCTTCATTTATTGATAAATTGGACAGGAACAACTACCAAGCTTGGTCTTTAAGGATGAAGACCTACTTACAAGGAAGGAGTCTCTATGGATACATCTCAGGAGATGAGGAATTGCCCTCATTCAAAGCAAGAGGATTGCCAACCAAGGAAGAACAAGAAAAGCTCAACACATGGTGTGTTAAGGATGCATTGGCAAGGTCTTATTTACTAAACTCTATTTCTGACTTTCTTTTGCCACATATCAGAAATTGTAAGACATCCCAAGAAACTTGGGAAACCTTGTCATCATATTTTTCCTCCAATACAAGGGCTAGGAAAAATCAGTTGTGGATTGAATTCACAACACTAAGGAAGCAACCTAAGCAAGCTGTTTCAGAATTTGTGACCAAGATCAAAGATGTTGCAGATCAGTTAGCAAGCATAGGAGAAGAGATTGAAGAAGAACAAATTGTAAGGAAAGTGATCAATGGAATCAAGCCTGATGACAAATGGGAAAGCTTCACTACAGCTATGGATCTTTACATGGACATGCATACTCCAGATCTTACAACTCTCATGGGACAACTATTTACACATGAAGCAAAGCTCACAAAGAATGGAGATACATCCAAAGGTAATAACTCTTCTGCCCTATACACTGATAAGAAGTCTAAGGATAAAGGCAAGAGCAAAAAAATGGAAGATGAAGGTTCTACCTCCCAAGCCAACTATGCAGGAAGAGGTAGATCTTCAAGAGGAAGGGGCAGAGGAGGTAAGCAAGGAAGGGGGAGATCTTATAACTCCTCACCATGCAACATTTGTGGTTTATCAAACCATACTACAGATGAGTGTTTCAGGAATTACAAAAATCAGAGAGGAAAAGGCTACCAAAGAGGTGGATACTCACAGTCAAGAGGAAGGTTCAACCATCACCAATGCTACAACAACAATTACAAGAACAATTACAATGGCAACTACCAAGGAGGATTCAAATCCAGAAAGGACTACAACAACTATACAAAAGAGCAGGATGACTCTCTTCTGATCATGAACATGACTTCAAAGTCAGGTACAAATGATGACCACCTATTCTACATTGACTCAGGGTGCTCAAATCATGTGGCTGGCAATGTGGCACTACTCTCTAATCTTGAGGAACCAAAAGGTAAGCATCAAGTCCAAACAGCTGATGACACAAAGCATTCAGTAGTTAAAGTTGGAAATGTTAAGACTTGTGATGGTAATCACAATTTGTTGAGCAGGGTACTCTATGTACCAACCATTACCAAAAATTTAATGAGTGTTGGTCAGATTGTGGAGAAAGGTTTGCAGGTCAGATTCAACCAATATGGAGCATATGTGGAGGATCCAAGACATGGGTTCAAGAGGATTACTAAAGGAGAAAAATCAGGTAGACTTTTCACTTTTGAGTTAGAGGATACAAAGAACATTGCACTATACAGTTATAAAGATCAGACTCTTTCAGAGCTTGAGATTTGGCACAAAAGGTTAGGGCACATAGGAGAAAGAACTTTGAAACAAATGTGCAGGGACCAATGTGTGCTTGGGATACCTAATGTATCCAAGCAACATATGATTTACAAGTGTGGTGCTTGTCAATTTGGTAAGTCTCACAGGTTACCCTTCTCCAAGAAAGGATACATGCATGAAGACTACCTAGAGCTTGTACACACAGATGTATGGGGACCAAGCAAAGACCCCTCACTCTCAGGTTCAAGGTACTATGTGTCTTTCATTGATGATTATAGCAGATGGACTGTATTATACTTTATGAAGCACAAGGATGAGATATTTAATTGCTTTAAAAAATATCTTGCATTAGTTGAAAACCAGACAGGAAGGAATTTGAAGAGGCTAAGGTCAGATGGAGGAGGTGAGTACTTCTCCAATGAATTTGAAGACTTCTTGCAGGACAGAGGTATCAAAAGAGAGATAACCACAAGGTATTCTCCTGAAGAGAATGGGGTAGCTGAGAGAAGAAATAGATTAATTTTTGGGACAGCTAGATCTATGCTTAATGAGAAAAAGTTACCTAACTATCTATGGGCAGAGAGTGTTTCCAATGCCACTTACCTCATAAACAGGTTACCATATAAGTCTCTTGATGGCATGACACCTTATGAAGCATGGCATGGTAAGAGACCCTCACTTGACAATTGCAAAATATTTGGATGTGTAGCATATGTACACATTCCTTCTCAGATAAGAGGTAATCTAGAGCCAAAGGCTGAAAAATGCATCTTCATTGGGTATGATTTAAATAAAAAAGGTTATAGGTTTTATAATCCCATCAATAAAGGATTCATGGTAAGCAAAGATGTTGTCTTTGATGAAAATGATTCTTGGTATGAGAATGAATGCAAGAAGGTTAAACTACCCTATGATTTGGAAGAGGAATTTCCAAAACTTACAAAGGAGGAACCTACTCAGAATGAAGACTCAAGTACAGATGATGAAGATACTATCAACCTTGAAGAGTTCAAGGCATGGAAGTCCAAGGGCAAAATGAAGATGAAAAATCTTGAAGACATACATGAATCTTCAACTCAACGAGTTAGAAGATCACAAAGAGAAAGCAAGAAACCTATCAGATTTAGGTATGATACATCTCTTGTTACTAAACATTCTGTTTATCTTGCCAAAGATTTGTCAAATGAAGAACTAGGATCATATGAAGAAGCAATTACCAAATCAGAATGGAAAGAAGCTATGGATGAGGAGATTGATGCACTCAAGGAGAATGTTAGTACCCAAGGAGGACTCCATGAAGGTAATAGGATCCAGATGGATCTATAAGCTTAAAAGAAATTCTCATGGCACAATCAATAGGTACAAAGCCAGATTGGTAGCCAAGGGTTTTGCACAAACCCAAGGCATTGATTATGAGGAGACATTCTCACATGTGGCCAAGATGCCAACCATCAGAGTGTTGGTAAGTGTGGCTGCATCAAAAAATTGGAATATGTACCAATCGGATGTCAACAATGCTTTCTTGAATGGATGGATTTTAGAGGAGGTATACATGTCACAACCTCCTGGCTATGAAGACCCTAAGAAGGTAACATATGTTTGCAAATTGAAAAAGGCTTTATATGGATTGAAGCAGGCACCTAGGGCATGGAATTATAGGTTAACCACATACCTCCAAGACCAAGGATTTGTTATGAGCAAGGCAGATACTTCTCTGTTCATTAAGAGAAGTAATTCAGAGGTAATATATCTTTGTGTTTATGTTGATGACATCATCATTATAGGTAATGATGTCAATGGAATCAGATATATCAAAAGTCAAATGATGAAGGAGTTCAAGATCAATGATCTTGGTCTATTGAAGTATTTTTTGGGACTTGAATTAGTCTACACTAATTCAGGGATATATATTACTCAGAAAAAATATATACAGGATATGTTGAAGAAGTTTCACTTGCAGGATGCCAAAGTAGCAAGCACTCCAATGGAGGTAAACCTAAAACTAAGTGCCCATGAAGGTGACGAAGTCAAGGACATTACAGGTTATCAAAGTATGGTGGGTAGCTTGAACTATGCTACCTTAACAAGGATAGATATTGCATATGGAGTTAGTGTACTAAGTCAATTTATGCACAAGCCAAGGATACCTCACTTAGAGGCTGCCAAGAGAATTCTAAAATATCTCAAGGGTACACAGAACCATGGTTTGTATTTTCCTTACACTTCAGATATTGATATAAAAATCTATTCAGATGCAGATTGGGCAGGATGCAAGGATGATAGGAGGAGCACTTCTGGATATATTTCTTTTGCAGGTGACAAACCAATTTCATGGTCTTCAAAGAAGCAACCTACTGTTGCTTTGTCTTCCACAGAGGCACAGTATAGAGGATTGGCTAATGCCACACAAGAAGCAATTTGGATTAAGCTTTTGTATACAGAATTGGGTTTGTTTACTAGGTCACCAATTATCTTTGGAGATAATACAAGTTCTCTTCACCTTGCAGCTAATCCTATTTATCATGCTAGGACCAAACACATAGAGGTCCATTACCATTATGTGAGAGAGAAATTGATAAGCAAGGACATTCAACTTACCTATGTATCAACCAACATGCAATGTGCAGATTTGCTGACTAAAGCTTTGGATGGAACCAAACTTTGCAGGTTCAAATCCATGATTGGATTGTAGGATATATTTGAAGATTGAAGATGAAGACTTAAGCCAAAATGTTTGGCTTGAGGGGGAGCTGTTGGTGTAAATTGCAAGCCTACACATTTGACTCAAAGGATGCATTGAAGTCTACACATACATGAAAAAGCATAGGAACATATGCTAGTGGTTAATTACCACTTTATCTCATTGTAAAAGTCAAAATTGACTTAGAATCTTTTGTAATCACCTACCAAAATGAGTCGTGGAAAAGTAGCTCATCTGATTGAAGGAATATATCCTAATATGTAGGAGCTTGATCATAGGGAGCCAAAATTTGAATTTGAATTCAAATCTTTACTCATCACATATAAAAGTGAACATGAAAAGTCGCGGGCTAGATAGATCACTCTCGAGCTTCTCATTTCTGAATTTGAGTGTGTGTGAGGACTATACTATAGCCTACACCTCTCTACACCATTAGGCAATGTTGTTAATGCCAATGGGATTGTATACAAATGTTTATTAATAGATACATTTACATCATTCATCTCTGAGTTCTCTGTTAGTCTACTCAAACGTCTGTCAACTTGTCAAGGGCATATCTCGGTCAACACTTATCCAAATTTAGTGATTCAAGCTTGTTGGATTCAACTCAAAGTCATGTACATGCGGTCAAAGTGTGAAGTGATTCTATTCAGCCATTTCACAGAAATCTGCGTCGCGGTGAACTCGGGTCATTTTCTGCTACAATCCTAAAAAGTCGGGGGTATAGCTAAACTTGCTAAATTGATTTCTCTTAGCATAGTTTATATTTTTACATCATTCCACTTGTAAATGGTAGCTTACTAAGTTAATTAAATACCTCTAGAAGGAATTTTATCAATTTCTACTGTGCTGGTCACACTGAGCAAAACATTCAGCAGGTTTCAAGACATACATAGAAGGTTTTCTTGAGTTTGTGAACTTCAAAGTTATTTGTTTTGGTTCAATCATTACACACATCACTTCGAAAGTACATAGGCCATTTTCTGGTGTTATTGGAAAGCTAAGAACGTCTACTTATCAAGTCTGAAGAAAAAGAGGGCTGGTACAAAGCAGGTGTAGTAGTACCTACTCAATCTCTTGGAGCATCCATCCATATTTCCCAACACACATTCACATACACATCCACATACACATAAACATACACATACACATACACATACCACATACACATACACATACACATACACATACACATACACATACACATACACATACACATACACATACACATACACATACACATACACATACACATACAACATACACATACACATACACATACACATACACATACACATACACATACACATACACATACACATACACATACACATACACATACACATACACATACACATACACATACACATACACATACACATACACATACACATACACATACACATACACATACACATACACATACACATACACATACACATACACATACACATACACATACACATACACATACACATACACATACACATACACATACACATACACATACACATACACATACACATACACATACACATACACATACACATACACATACACATACACACACACACAGACACACACACACAGACACAGACACATACACATACACACACACACAGACACACACACACAGACACAGACACATACGCATACGCATACACACAGGCATACGCATACGCATACGCAGACGCATACACATACGCATACGCATACGCATACCCATACGCATACGCATACGCATACGCATACGCATACGCATACGCATACGCATACGCATACGCATACGCATACGCATACGCATACGCATACGCATACGCATACGCATACACATATGCATACACATACACATATGCATACACATACGCATACACATACACATACACACGCATACACATACGCATACACATACACATACACATACACATACACATCCACATACACATACACATACACATCCACATACACATACACATACCCATACCCATACACATACGCATACCCATACCCATACCCATACCCATAGGCATACGCATACCCATACGCATACGCATACGCATACCCATACGCATACGCATACGCATACCCATACCCATACGCATGCGCATGCGCATGCGCATGCGCATAGTACGCATACGCATGCGCATAGTACGCATACGTGTGCGTATGCACATAGTACGCATACGCGTGTGTATGCGCATAGTACGCATACGCGTGTGCATACGCATGCGCGTGTGCATGCGCATACGCATACGCATGCGCATATGCATGCACATGCGCATACACATATGCATATGCATACGCATGCGCATACGCATATGCATACACATACACATACACATACACAGACACATACACATACACATACACATACACATACACATACACATGCACATGTTGGTGCAAAGTCCAAGCCCACACATTTGGCTTGAAGTTCACAAACATATGAAACTCCATGGAAACCATTGCTAGTAGAAATTTATCTTTTTACATTTGTAAAAGTCATTTATTTGACTTGAGAGAATATTTGTAATCACCTACCAAAAATGCGTGGACTTGTTAGTTAGAAAAGCATCTGCCTCATTGAGAGAATAACTCCTATATTGAAGGATCACTTGTAGAGAGAGCAAAAAAGTTGAATTCGAATTCAAATTTGAATGTAAGACATATAAAAGGTGTTTTGAAAAAGTCGCTTGAGAGTGAGAACAATTTGTGAGTTCTTCTGTTTGTTATTGATCTTTGGAGTTGTCCTCTCCAATCATTTAGCATAAAGAATCAACAAGACATCTTTATTTTGTCAATCCTGGAAGTATTCTTGAGACCACAGCCCCTTCAAGATGATAGAATCCAAGAAATAAGAGAATAATGGCTAGATTTCTGAGAATAGAGAAAATGAAGAGGAATTTCTAGGGTTTGGAATATCTTGAGAAAATCTTCACCATTTTCTACAATCTTGGTGTCTATTGCATGCTATTTTATCAGCAGAACACAATTATGAAGTCAAAATCAAAAAATATCACCTGTATCATACAGACAAGACAATCGCGATTCTGTGAAAACAGACGATTTTTAGCTCCAGCACCATTCTTCATCAACTTATCACTCAACACAACAGTATTCAGCTCTCTTCATACACATTCAACAGATTTACACAATAGAAGCTCACAAATCTCCATGGATACACAAGAATTAGACTCACAAATCAAAGAAACCACACAAAGAGGAGAAAACACGATTTTCAGCAGAAAAATCCTTCTCTATTCACTTGGATAGCATGTAAACAAATGATTAACCAACCCCCTCATAATAGAGGAAACTATCTTATATACATTTTCAAGTGTCCCTTTTCACACTTGAATTTTGGTCCTTTCCTCTATTTCGCTAAAAACATGCTATCTAGGAGTTTCCAAAAATTCTAGAAAAATTACATAAGATTCTATCCTACATAAGGAAGACTCTTCCTTATTTTTACAACAATTGCATAAATATTTTTACAAATTTTTATCATTTTACAATTATTTTACTTCAAAAAAGCTTCCAAAAATACATCTTCTAACATCCTTCCCCTCCTAAACCTTTTGGCTCCTGACAAAAGACTTTCCTGCTTTTCTGTACTGATAGCTTTTCTTCACTTCTTCTTTCTTTGATAGACTTGGGATAGCAAGTCATGACTTTTCCTTTCTGTAATGTTTATATTATTGACCATTTCAAACAATGCCTTTCTCCACTGTACTGCAGCTTCTGGTCTATCAATGACATCCTTTTTTAAGTACTCTGTATAGGTGGCTTCATATGCTATGAGTCTGGACTTAGTAATCACTGACAAATTTCCAAAAATCTCATATTCTATTTCAAGAAACCCGTAATCAAATGCGTCTTCAAAAATTTGTAAGAAATGACTGCCCAAAAATATCACTCTGCTGTAATATGCCATTAAGCAGATTCTATCAGGTGTTTCGCTCAGATCAAACAATAATGCGTCTGTGGGAGAATTGAAGCCAATGTAATTTAAAGTTCTGATGTCTGTATCGGTGTATGTTTCTATAGAGGCCAAAATTAATCTCATTATTCTGAGAAGTAGAATGCAAGCAGGATCATTTACATCTTTGTATGTTGCTATAACGGACTCAGTTGTATGCACCATGTAACTCTTTGTAGGCCATGTGCCTGCCTTTGGACCTGCTATTTTCGGGAAATTCAACCACTTAGGTGGAATTTGTCCTTCTCTTCGTCTTTCCCAAAAAATTGTCCATTCTCTCCTTCGTGCCACTGGACAGTAAGCTGGATTGATTTTTAGATGAAGAGGTGCCTCCTTCCAAATTTTCCTACATTCTTTGTTGGCATCCAACCATTTGTTTCTCCACTTTGGATTGGCTCTTTCAAATAATTCTTTAGTCACATTGATATCCTCTTCATACTCAAGATATTTGTTTGGAGGTAGCCCCACTCTGGCCAACTGATAGTTCTTGATGCTCTCCATAATCATACACAATGGTATTCCCAATCCATCTGCGGCCCAGTGATGCTGATCTGGATTAATCCCCTTATTTAATGCAAATGTGACAATTTGTTCTTCATACTCATCATGCATCTTCCTGATAAACTCCATTCTAGAATCTCTATTTGTCAGCAATTTCTTTACAAAACCTTCTGAATATTCTCCTTCTGATCTTTTATCTGCCGGTTCACTATCATGTTGTATTCCCTCATTATTTTCTACCCCATATTCTTCTGTATATGTGATTTCCACATGTGTTTCTTCCTAGATTCGTGGCTTATCAAATTTTTTCTGTAATTCCTCTATCGTCATCATCAGACTTCCATTCTGTTTTGCCCATAGCTCTCTTTCTTTTTTCCATTCATCCTGTTCCTTTTCTCTCCTTGTCTGCCAATCACTTCTTTCCTTTTCCATATCCATGTGTAACTTATTATATCCTCTCATAGATGTAGCAGCATGTATACTAGCCTGCTTTTCTAATTCCTTGGCTTCTTTCAATTCTCTTTGTAATTTTTGAATCTCTCTGAGTAATCCTTCCTTTTCTTCCTCTGTCATCTGGGCTGTCTGACTTTCCTCCTTCAACTGCCCTTCCTCCAATAGTAGCTTGTTGATTTCTTCATTTGCTTTAGTCAAAATTTGATAAGAGGTTTGCAGAGTTCTATATCTCCCCTCAATCTTTCTCAACTCCTTTTCCAATTTAGTGTTCTGCTCTGCTAGTTTTACACTCTTTTCTTCTAGATATTGAATCTTATTCTGCTTCTACACTTCTAGCTCTTCCAAAGCAATTATTTTATTGGTAAATTCCTCATTTTTCTCTTGTACCTTCCTCAGTTGCTCTGACATCTGCTCCTTCTCCCTTTTATGCTCTTTAATAATCATACTACCTTTCTCAAATTCTGACTCTGCTACCATTCCTGAAATGATCATGTTCTGGCTAGAAGGTCTGAACTGTTCAATGTTATTCATAATGATCTGACATGCTGATCTTATACTCTTTGGTATTCTTTAAAATCCCCCTTCCATTTCCATTTGTTTAGTTTCTAGTTGTTTGTCCTCTTTGCTTTCACTCTCCTCTTCCTCTTCTTCTTCATATTCTATAATCTTGGCCTTGTTTTCTTCATTGCTTGGATGAGTGTCCAATGTTTCTGAATCTGCCATGTCTTCTTGAACACCTGAATTCTTTTGCTCTAAAACATATGAAATAAGCTTTATTTCCTGTACCTTTTCCTTCTCCATCACCTGTTGCTTCTCTTCGGAGAGGTTTCCCTCCTTTATTTGTATCTCCTTTTCCTGGCTTAAAGTTTCCTGGAACAGAGTATATTCAGTTTCCCCACCAGAGTTTCCCTGACATTCACCTGTTTGTTCTTCCTGTCTTTCCTTTTCCTGGGCTAGAACTGATTCAGTTACTTCAAAATCTTTGACTTGATCATTACTTCTTTCCTCTTTGTGTTCTTCTTCCTGCTCATCAATGTTCATGAGGTCCATTGCTACCTCTTGTTCTTGAACCTCATTGGATGTAAATTCTTCATTGTTCTTCAAATCATGCAGTACATCCTTTATACTTTGGATGATCTCCTTTTCCACTACTCCCCCTGTGACTTCTTGAATATTGCCTTTCACAACTATTTCCTCTTCTTCCTGAATTGGATCTTGATCTGTACCTTTTTGATTTATGACTGAGCTGCTTATTTGTGCCTTCTTGGCTATTTCTTCTATGCTCTCATCTAGTTTGAAGTAGGTTTGTGAGGGTTTTGTCCATATGGATTTCATCCCAGTATGCACTAGTCCACAACTAACTTCTTCCCTTATTTCACTTGCCTGTTCTATCATAGCTGCTTTTCCCTTCATCAACCTTCTTTCATCTTCAATACTGAGTTGTTTTCCTGCTTGTTCCTGAATCGGCTTCTTCTGAGACTTCTTTTTCAATTCTTCAGGTGTTTTCAGTTTCTCAGAAGCCTGTGTAATTACATTAGGAGTATTTGGTATTGACAAATTTAGACTCTTCAGTAAAAAGCTCTCAATATCACTTTTAGAATCAGAGGAAAAATGTGAAGGTCCTCCTCTTTCTGGTTCTGTGGGTCTTGATTCTTCTTCCACAGTGGATGGCTTCTGTGTTTCTTCCATTATTACTTCCTCCCTTTCTTGGGTGATAACAGTTTCAACTACTGATTTGCCCTTTCCCTTCTTGGTCAACTTCTTCTTTTGCACTGGTTTCTTTGGAACCTTCTTTTTCACCACAATAGTGGTTCTGGTCTCTGGAGGTCCTTGCAATTCCTTGAAGTAGGCTAGCAACTCAACTTCTTTCCTGACAAACACCTCCTCTGTTTCAGCTGTCATCATTTGATCATGGAGTGCTTCATAGTGCTCCACCTCCTCCTGAACCCAATCTGTAGCTTTGCATGAATAATTGATGGAGAGTGTTAATCTCCAAAAGAACAAGTTAACCTTGAATTTAGATCACCTCTATATCAAGATCAACTTTAGACTCCACCTAATTTAGAGAATCTTCACCAAATTATCAGAAAATTGATTATTCTGAAAATTTCAGTTTCTTCAGAAAAGTCTGCTGCAGATTAGTCACTCATTGACTAATCAATCCTGTAAAGTTTTTGATAAAACTTTGCACAACACTTCGCCTTAAGGTTGCGCAACTTTGCCAAGTTAAATCTCTCAAAAAGATTAAGTACACACTGAGAAATGTGTGAAACACTTTACCTATGTCTGAAAGTGCTTCTCTGCAATGGCGACTTTGACACCTGCAACTTCTTAGCACTGGTTCTCCCAAAGTAAATCCCGTTTGATCAAGATCTTTTAGCCATAGATAGCTTACCTTCCAACTTAGATTTTAAGCCCTCATTTGTGTAAAACTTTACACTGTAGATTGAGCAATGATCATTTCATTAAAGATGAAATGTGCGCCAGATTTCTCGACTGTTAGAACATTCTTACATATGAATGTTCCTAATCAAAATTCTCACAGCCTGATTACAATTAACCTCTCAAATTCTAGCCATAGATAGATTAGCTATGGACTTAGATACGTGCAAAAGGATTTCTCACAAGATTAAACACAGAGGGAGCAGACAGCAAAATATCGGGCGCAAAATTTTTCGATTTCTCAGAAAATTTACATCTAAGTGAGGATGGACAATTCACTCACTCTTCATGTGTCTAATGACACTAATTTCTCTCTCCCTATTCTCAAAATCTCTTCTGCTCTACTTGCCCGACATTTTCAAACATATTTATAGATGAATATATACAAGTGTATGACTTAAACAAGGATATAAGTCAGCTAATGTACATATGTGTACATGTCTTTGGATTTTCTGAATATGCCCTTCCTTCAACCATCTGAATTTGTTCTCTTCTTGACTTCTTGACTTCATTTCTCCATAATCCTTCAATTGATGATTGTCATGCACCAACAGCTCCCCCTCAATCATTAATTGAGGTTCTTCTCTATCTTCTTTACTCCAGCCATATCCTTGAATCTTTGTAGTTTTGGTCCATCTAGACTTTTAGTCATCATATCTGCAACTTGATCTTTTGTGGGAGTGTGTATGACTTCAATCTCCTTCTCAATGACCTTCTCTCTCAGAAAATGATACTGTATTTCAATATGCTTAGTTCTAGCATGAAATACAGGATTAGCTGCCAAGTATAATGAACTCATATTGTCTCCACAAATAATAGGAGTACTCTGAATCACATCAAAAACTTTCAAAAGTGTCTTTAGCCATATTACCTCTTTTGCAGCTTCCACCATACCTTTATATTCTGCCTCTGTAGATGACAAAGCAACTGTATGTTGCTTCTTGGAACACCATGAAATCAATTTGTCTCCTACATAGCACAAGTATCCATGTGTTGATCTTCTATCATCCATATTACCTGCCCAATCTGCATCACTATATATCTTGATTCTTGTATCTGAAGTAAACCCATAGTACAACCCTTCTTTGAGTGTACCCTTGATGTACCTAAGTACTCTTTGTCCTGCAATCCAATGTTCCTTTCTAGGACAATGCATGAATTGTGAAAGCACACCAACTGCATATGACAAGTCAGGCCTTGTCAATGTAGCATAAATCAAGCTACCAACCAAACTTTGATAGAGTTTCATATCTCTGAACTCTTCTCCTCCAAACCTAGACAATTTATGGTTCACTTCCAAAGGTGTAGGTGCAACCCTGCAATCTTCCATTTTAAATTTGGTTAGCAAATTTTTAAGATACCTTTCTTGGGTCACATATACTCCATGTTGAGTATAAGAGATCTCCATTCCCAAGAAGAATGATAGGTTCCCCAAATCACTGATTTTGAACTCTTTCTCCATCTGCTTCTTGATCATTTGTATCCCCTTATCATCTGTTCCTGTAAGTATTATGTCATCAACATAAATACACACATAAATAAACCCATCTTCACTTGCTTTGACTAGCAAGCTACTATCTGCCTTTGATGCTTGAAATCCAAGATCATTCAAGAATTTCACAAGCCTATAATTCCAAGCCCTTGGGGCTTGTTTCAACCCATACAAAGCTCTCTTGAGCTTACACACATAATTTGGACTCACTTGATCTTTGAACCCATCTGGTTGCTCCATGTAGACTTCATCTGAAATGTAACCATTCAAGAAAGCATTTTTAACATCTAATTGAGACAACTTCCAACCTTTACAAGCAGCAATTGCAATGAGTGTCCTGATGGTTGTCATCTTTGCCACAGGACTATAAGTCTCATCATAGTCCACTCCATATGTCTGTGCATACCCTTTCACAACAAGTCTAGCTTTGTACCTAGACACACTTCCATCTGCAAATCTTTTAGTCTTGTAAACCCACTTACAACCAATGATTTTCTGGCTATTAGGTTTAGGAACCAAATCCCATGTTTGATTTTCTATCAATGCATCATACTCCTCTTGCATAGCATCTTCCCAATTCTTCTTCCCTTTGGCTTCTTCATATGTAGAAGGATCTTCATCTGCTTTTACCAAATAAGCATAATCTTTAGTAGTTAAGAATGAAGTGTCATAGCTATACCTTGTAGGTTGCCATTTGTGCCTAGATGACCTCCTAACTTCTGCACTTCTTGAAGTTTCTGGTTCATCACATTCTGGATCAAACCTTGGCCTCTCTTCAACTTCAACCTGCACTTCATTACTCTCACTTTCATCAAGTAACTGAATCTTTGCTTTACCTTTCCTTTGATCCACCACTTCTTCATCATCTGCATGTACATTATATTTACCTGCATACCAAGTACCTTGCTCATCAAATGTAACATCCTTGGATACAATAAATTGCTTTGTGGATGGACTCCACAACCTGTATCCCATTTGCTTATCATCATAACCAATGAATACATACTTCTCTGCCTTAGGCTCCAACTTATGCCTCAATTGAGATGGCACATATGCATATGCCAAGCATCCAAATATTCTGCAATGATCCAAGGTAGGTTTCTTACCCCACCAAGCTTCATATGGTGTCATACCCTGCAAAGCTTTACAAGGCAATCTATTAACCAAATATGTAGCTGTATTAACAGCCTCAGCCCACAAATAATTTGGGCAATTCTTCTCTTTCATCATGGACCTTGCAAACTCAACAAGAGTCCTATTTCTTCTTTCTGCTACCCCATTTTGTTGAGGAGAGTACCTGCAAGTGACTTCTCTCTTTATACCTGCATTCCACAAATAATCATTGAACTCATTTGAAAAATACTCTCCCCCTCCATCTGACCTTAGTCTCCTCAATTTTTGACCTGTAATCCTTTCTGCATATGCATGATAGTGTTTAAATGTATTAAACACTTCTGACTTTTCCTTAATCACATAAATTGTGATCCACCTGGTAGCATCATCAACATATATGACATAATATCTTGAACCATTTATACTAAAGTCCTTTGAAGGACCCCACACATCTGTATGCACCAATTCAAGTCTTTCTGAATACATAAATCCATGCTTGGAATAAGATTGCTTATGAGCCTTACCTAATTGACATGCCTCACATCTGTATGTCATGTGTTGACCTGCAATGTTGGGCATTCCAAGCACTGAATCATTGTTAATCATTTCTTTGATACCTCTTTCATTAAAGTGTCCAAGTCTTTTGTGCCAAAGATCCAATTCTGACACCTTCTGCTCTCCATATGTGAACATAGCATGTCCAACATTTCCTTGTACCTTCAATGTGAAAAGCCTTCCTTCTTTCTTTCCTGCAATAACTTGTTTATACCCTTGACTAGGGTCTTCCACATAAACTCCATCATTTGTGAACCTTACCTCATATCCTTTTTCCACAATTTGACCTACACTGATCAAATTCTTTGGAATTGTGGGAACATAAAGTACCTTACTCAGAAGAGTGCTCCCATCCTTAGCTTTGACTGAACCAATTGACTTTACCTTATGCTTTGTATTGTCACCTGTCTGCACTGTATGATTAATTGCATTATGATCTAGGTCAGTCATCAAAGCAATATTTCCACTTAAGTGATTACTACATCCTGAATCAATATAGAACACTCTCATGTCCTCATGTGAGGTTTCACATGTATTCATAATGAGAGTCGAATCCTCCTTTTGATCTGATGCATAGTTGTAGTAGGTGTTATTATAGGATTGATTTTGGAAGTTTCTTCCACCACCTCTTCCAAAAGAATTCCTACCACCTCTACCTCTGAAATTTCCTCTCTGAAATCTACCACCTCTTGCTCTTTGATTAAAGTTCTGATAATTACCATTGTTTTGATTATTGTGCCAACAATCATGAGATAGATGATTGGTCTTACCACATATCCAACAAGCTCTTGCATTATCTTTGTTGTTTCTGCCTCTTCCTCTACTTCTGCCATTTCCTCTTCCTCTTATGAAGTTTGCTTGGTTTGATGTACCTTCTTCTTCACCTGATTGTTGCTTTCCTTTGTTGGCTTTCTTCTTGTCTTTAGAATACATTGCATGACCTGCACTCTTATCAACATCTCCTTTGATATCATTCTCAAAAGTTAGCATATGTCCTAACAATTGATTCAAATCAGGAGTAAAGTGATCTAATGAAAGTTCTGTAGATAAAATGAAAGGCTTCCACTTCTCATCTCCTCTTAGCCCTGTGAGTATTTGTCTTACCAATTTGTCTTCTTCAATATCTTCATCAACTGCACCTAAAGAATCTGCAATGTCCTTCATCTTTGTCACATAATCAGAGATTGATTGTGAGGCCTTCTTCTTGAAGGTTGTAAACTCTGCCCATAGTGAAGCCTTCCTTGACTTGGTTGTATTTTGGAAATGTTCTTCCAAAGCATTCCAAATGTCACAAGCACTCTCAAGTCCTCTAATGTGAGGAAGCAAATAGTCATTGACTACCATGTAGATGATGCTTCTTGCTTGAGCATCCTTCTTCATCCAATTCTTCAAATCTGCAAGCTCCTCCCTAGTTGGAACACTAGGATCTCTGAATTCTGGCTTTTCTTCATCTCCTGTGATGTATCCTATCAGATCTTTGCTCATAAGGTGAGCTTCCATCCTCATAGACCATGCAGGATAGTTCTCTCTATCCAATTTTTCAATTTGGAGACTATCTCCCATCTTTTCTTCACCTGTAGCTTCAAATCTTTAACCTTTACAGATAATAAATGTACCTTTACTTCGAATGTTGCTCCTTCTGATCCTTTTGATGCTCTTTGTATGTCTTCCTTTGATCTTTCTTCAACCTTTACCCTTCTGCACCTTCAAAGTGTAAAGTTTTGTATTTCTGCAATAGTCGGAGTCTTCTTCACTTCAATTTTGACACAACCTGCTCTGATACCACTGATGGAGAGTGTTAATCTCCAAAAGAACAAGTTAACCTTGAATTTAGATCACCTCTATATCAAGATCAACTTTAGACTCCACCTAATTTAGAGAATCTTCACCAAATTATCAGAAAATTGATTATTCTGAAAATTTCAGTTTCTTCAGAAAAGTCTGCTGCAGATTAGTCACTCATTGACTAATCAATCCTGTAAAGTTTTTGATAAAACTTTGCACAACACTTCGCCTTAAGGTTGCGCAACTTTGCCAAGTTAAATCTCTCAAAAAGATTAAGTACACACTGAGAAATGTGTGAAACACT
This sequence comes from Ceratopteris richardii, assembly GCA_020310875.1. Taxonomy (NCBI): domain Eukaryota; kingdom Viridiplantae; phylum Streptophyta; class Polypodiopsida; order Polypodiales; family Pteridaceae; genus Ceratopteris; species Ceratopteris richardii. The sequence goes on along the minus strand of CM035432.1, from coordinate 17,399,577 downwards.
TTACCTATGTCTGAAAGTGCTTCTCTGCAATGGCGACTTTGACACCTGCAACTTCTTAGCACTGGTTCTCCCAAAGTAAATCCCGTTTGATCAAGATCTTTTAGCCATAGATAGCTTACCTTCCAACTTAGATTTTAAGCCCTCATTTGTGTAAAACTTTACACTGTAGATTGAGCAATGATCATTTCATTAAAGATGAAATGTGCGCCAGATTTCTCGACTGTTAGAACATTCTTACATATGAATGTTCCTAATCAAAATTCTCACAGCCTGATTACAATTAACCTCTCAAATTCTAGCCATAGATAGATTAGCTATGGACTTAGATACGTGCAAAAGGATTTCTCACAAGATTAAACACAGAGGGAGCAGACAGCAAAATATCGGGCGCAAAATTTTTCGATTTCTCAGAAAATTTACATCTAAGTGAGGATGGACAATTCACTCACTCTTCATGTGTCTAATGACACTAATTTCTCTCTCCCTATTCTCAAAATCTCTTCTGCTCTACTTGCCCGACATTTTCAAACATATTTATAGATGAATATATACAAGTGTATGACTTAAACAAGGATATAAGTCAGCTAATGTACATATGTGTACATGTCTTTGGATTTTCTGAATATGCCCTTCCTTCAACCATCTGAATTTGTTCTCTTCTTGACTTCTTGACTTCATTTCTCCATAATCCTTCAATTGATGATTGTCATGCACCAACAATAATCTTCCAGCATTTTGTGATATTGTGCCTCATACATAGCTCTTTTGTTATTTCCTTGGGTTAAATAAGTGTACAATTGCTCTTTGCTTGTTTGGGGTGGATGAGGTTCACTAGAGGATTGAACCTGTTTCTGTGCCTCCTCATGTTCTTCTTTTGTAGCTTCCTCCATTTCTAGTTCAACCTTCCTTGGGTCCAACCTCCTTTTCTTTATAGGAATCACTTCATCAGATATCATCTTTCTTTTCATTCATGTTCCCCTCATGCGAGTTTGTCTTTCTGCTTCCCTTTCAGCCATTTTCCTTGGAGGACTCTTGATTCCAGACATCAAGCTTCTAAAATACTGTGCCTCTAGAGCCAATTTCAATTGATCTTCCATCCCTAGGACATGATAAATGATCCTTGTTAAAAACTGGGCTCCATTCATGAACTTCTTTTGTTCCCAGTGTTTTGCTGCTTCTTTCAGCTGTTCATGGATGTATGGTGTGACATCCATTACTCCAAAAGGTTTGGTTCTATCCTTGTTGTTGAACATCAATAGTGTCACTGACTTATGTGGCATGGTATACCTTGGTAGTTTTGGAAAACAAAAGTACTGTAAGAACATCCTGGTGGCATATTCTTCATTCTCCCTTCCTTTAAAGTCAGTGAATTTTGCATAACCTGTATAAGTTTCCTTATTCTTTTTGACAAAGCTCGGGTCAAGTTTGGTTCCCATTGTGTAGAATTGCAATGCTACTCTGGTATGTTGTGCCTTGATAGTGATACCTACTTCATGTTTATCCTTGTTTTTGACTTTGCACCTGAAATAGGCATCATTCCCTCTTCCTATTTCCATCAGACTGCTCATTACTTGTGCTACTCTCTCAAAATCAATGAAAAAGATAGGCTCCTCCAATATTTTGTGCAATCCTACTGCCTTCCATCTTTTCATATTGACAGCAACTCTTTGGAACCTGTAGAACTCCTGGCACAACATTGTATATTTATATCCTCCCACTCCCACCGTGAATATGTGCTGACCAATTATGCTTAGGGTCTCCTTGAGTTCCTTCACCACCTTCTCAGCTTCTGGAATTTCTGGCTCTTCATCTGACTCCAGGTCCACCTCTTCCTCCACAGCTTCACTGTCCAGAAACCAATGGCCTCTTGATAGAACGACTGATTCTGCCTTGAAGTCATGAATTGGCAACTCCTTTGTATTCACCATTCTGAGAAAAATAAAATACACAAAGAAAAACTCTACCCACATAAGTTACAAGAAATCAAAGAGTAATATTTATTTTGAGATGTCATGACATAAGAATGAAAGAAAATCCACAATAAATTCTGTTTCTTCAAAAAAAACTCAAAAAGTGATCATTATAGGTGTAGCAAGATGTCTAGTGCAGTCCCTTTTCCTAACCACTCTTTTGGAGAAAAAACAAAACATTTATCCATAATACAAACAAAAATTAATTCATAAAAAGAAAAACAAATAGATCTCTCCTACTCTTCTACCTAGATCTTGCTTTGTGCTTATACAATTTTTTTATGTAAAAAAGGAAAATAAACAATTTTTTCAATTTTTTCTTTCTCTTCTCTTTTTTTCACAATGATTCCTTCTGTTTTTTTTTTTAATATATATTTTCTCTCCCCCCTTTTTTTCAAATAATAATAATTTTTTCTATTTCTTTTCTTCCCCTCCTAATTCTCTTTTGTAGAAAAGAGAATCAGGTGAAATATATCTATATATATATTTTTTTTCTCTTTTCTCTTTTTTTTTTCATAATTTTTCAACATGTTATGATTTTCTAAATATAGATCAAATCTGGATGATCGTTTTTCCATTGAGCAACTCTGATTTCTTGACCCAATACTTCCTGACTTTACTTGTTCTGGTTTCAGGCAACCAGCCATTCCCTTCGGATAAGCATTTTGTAGGAGTTTTTGGTCTCCATATCCATTTTGTCCTTGATTTCTGTTTCGATGAGCAGACCTCCTGTAGCCTTTCATTCCATGTGCTTCTTTTTCTGATGTTTTGATTCTTTGAACAATGCCATGATTGCCATCTTCTTCCTATCTCACCACCCTTCTTTGTTCTTCCAACCTTTTGTTGATTTTGATTACATGAAGCTTGATTATTTAACATTTGTATTGGTAATGCCTGTGTATCTCCAAATGCAAAAGTGAATCCTTCCATGTGTACATCATGAGCATCTGATTGCATTTCCTGTTTTTCATTACTCAATAAAAATATTGAAAACCTTTTGTCATTTATGTTCAATTTAAGCCTCATTTTTTCAAAATCCAAGATCACTTTACCTTTCTGAAGCCATGGTTGTCCTAAAATCACTTTTTCAGCCATCAAATAATCTGGCCATTCTTCACAATCTATTTTCATATATTCTTCATTGAACTTTACTTCAATAGACAATGAAGACATGCTCTGTACTATTTGACCTTCCAAAGTTGCTTTTAGTTCTTTTTATGTTGAATTTACTTACCAAAGCTGAACTAATCAGATTTACTTGTGCTCCAGAATCTATCAAAACCCTAATGCTTTCATTTTGAAAATCCATTATCATTACAGGAACATGTTCCTTTGGTTTGAGAGGAGTTTCACACAGACAGACTTCCCTAAGCTCATTGATTTTCCTTATCATTTCCATAGCTTCTTGTTGAGCTTCTTTTCTAATGTCTTCCTCTTCTCTTATCCTGTTTTGAGTTTGTTGCAACCTTCTCCATTCATCAACAGTTAATGGGCAATCATACCTCTTAACTCTACATCCACTTATAAAGTTTGGCATGATTTCTCCGTCTATGTTAGCTAGTTGAATGGCTCCACTGTTGCTTATTTGATATATAATATATGGTCCATGTCCTTTTTTCTGGAACTTTTTCTGATGTTCTCTGACTGTGTAAGCCAACACCAGATCTCCTACCTGTAGATCTTTCTCTTTTATGTGAACATCATGATAAGCTTTTTGCCTTTTCTTGTCCACATATAAACTCATTATGGCTTGGAGTCTAGATGCTCCCAACTTTTCTAATTCTATTACTCTCTCTGATAGTTCATGTCCAGTCCAATTATCGTGACTTCCTACTTTTAATGTTGGAATAAGGAATTCCATAGGTAAAACTGCATTTTGTCCATATACTAGATTGAATGGTGTGTTCCCTATTGCAGTTTTATAAGCCACTCTATAAGCCCATAGGACATGATTAAGTTGTAGATCCCAATCATTCCTGTTTGTATTTACTAACTTTGATAGTACAGTACAAAGTACTTTATTAGTACTTTCTGCTAACCCATTGGCTTGTGGGTGATATGGGGCTGACTTTCTATGACTGATCAAGAAATATTCAGTGATGTTTTCTATGATTTGTTTTACAAAATGGATCCCCCTATCACTTACTAGTTCAATTGGAAGACCAAATCTGGTGATAATGTTTTCATATAGGAATCTGGCAGTAGTATAAGCATCATTTCTTCTTGTGGCTTTGGCCTCAGCCCACTTTGTCAGGTAGTCTGTAGCCACTATGATGTATTCAGCATGGGTTTGCTTTGCTGGAGGATGTATAGGTCCAATGAAATCCAACCCCCATTTATGAAAGGCTCTAGCTGAAATTAATGGAACTAAAGGCATATCATTTCTTCTATTTGGTTGACTCACCCTTTGACAGACATCACACCTTTTTACATAGGTTCTTGCATCAGGAAATAGCGTTGGCCACCAAAAGCCAGAATATAAAATGAGTTTAGCAGTTCTGTCACTTGAAAAGTGTCCTCCTGCCACTCCAGAGTGTGCCATTTCCAACATTTCCAGATATTTATTCTCAGGAACACAAATTCTTAGGTATCCATCCATTCCTCTCTTATACAACTGTTGAAGCTCAAGATCAAAGACAAAGCATGGAAGTGCATCAAGGAAGTGGACACACAAGAAGAAGGAGCAAGTAGGGAGCTCCAAGAAGCACCTATCAAACTTTACAGAAGAAATCCCTACAAAAATAGTGATTTTTATCACTAAAAACCATTGTAAATACCATTTTCCATTTTTGTAACTCCATTTTGTTCAAGCCGAGGAGTCCTCGAGCTTGAGGAGTATTAGAACTACCATCCTACCAATTTTCATAATTTTTAGACTTCGTTTGAGCCCCCAAATAAGCCCTAGAACCTATTTTTAACTAGGCCGGACACTAGGTCTGGACAAGGCCAAAACCACTCAAAAACTATAAAAAGGGCTGGAGAGCTCATTTTTGAGGGTAGCTTGTTGTAGTTTTCAGCTTTGTAAGAGAGCTCTTGTGTAATCGAAGATCTTCCATTGTTCCGCTCTTTGCTCTTACTTTGTGCGCGTGTGTGTGTATGTGTGTGCATGCTTGTGTGCTTCCACTCACGCACTTGTGCCATCACTTGCTCATGGTCTTCATACCGGTCCTCACGTCTCCACGGATTGACATTTATGAGGTGTATCTCCTCACGTTGGTACTCACCATTGTGCTAGAGTGACACCAAATTTGGCGCCGTTGCCGGGGAGAGAGCTTGGAGGACGAGCGTGTGACGGTAAGACGTAGAGTAGCGATGTTGGAAGGTAAAAAATCACCATTTTCAATTCAGTTTCTGAGTTTTTCTCCTTCTTCATCTTCATCATCATCACCATCTTCTCCCACCTTCATCTTCTCTGATTTTTTTCATTTTCGAGTGTACATTCACTTCATATTTCACTTGCGGCTTTGAGGAACATGGGTAGAGGGTGCACAGAGCAGAAGCGCTGAAGAAACACGCGTGAAAACCTCTCAAAACTTCAGAAATCTGATTCGGTATCGCGGATTGACCAGACCAGCGTCTGGTATCGCGCAGGTGGTATCGCCGGTTTGGAGCTAGATTTTGTATCTACAGGCTGATAGAAGTGACAAGGAGGACACAAGGTACACAAATCTGCAAAAAATTTTGAATTTGGGTGTGAAAATCTCCAAGTATCGTGTCCGGTTGAGTTTTGGTATCGCGATACCAGAACTCCCGTGTATCGCGATACTTGTTGAGGTATCGTATCGTGCATGCCCCACTTGAGGTATCGCGATACCATTCTGGTATCGTATCGTCAAGTGCTGGTATCGCGATCGCGGTCGCCCCGGTGGTATCGCATCGTGGTCCACCTGGTATCGTATCGTGCCATTCTTGGTATCGTATCGCGGATTGTGCAGTATCGTATCACGGTCAAGTTGGTATCGGATCGCCTCCAATTTCAGTATCGTATCGTTGACTGAGTGGTATCGTATCGCTTGCAAATTGGTATCGTATCGTGGGCCAACCAAGTATCATATCGCGTAAATTTTTGGTATCGTATCTTCCAATCCCGTGGTATCGTATCGCTCAAGAACTCAGTATCGTATCGTGTCATTACAGGTATCGTATCGCGAGGTTAAGTGGTATCGTATCGTGCAAATTAGAGATATCCTATCATGACCACTTTCAGTATCGTATCGTTTAAGAGAGCAGTATCATATCGTGGAAGTTGGTATCGCCTTGGTGATATCATATCGTCCAAGCTGGTATCGTCTGAAGTGGTATCATCTAAAACTAAGGTATCGTATCGTGGAAAATCTGGTATCGTATCGCCTGTTACTGAGTTCCCAGAGAGATCCTGTTTCCCTGTTTTAACCCCAGAACCCTGAACTGGCATAACTTTCTCATACGAAATCCGTTTGCTGTGATTTTGGTTTTGTTGGAAAGCTCGTGGGGAGTACTACCAAAACTTCCACTGGTTATGGTAAAAATAATACCAGGATTATTAGATAGGGTATTTTGAAGTTGACCTTCAGGGAAACTAGAAAACCAAGGTATTCCAAAGGATTTTGAGCAATATAAGAGAACTTTGGGACTAGAAGCCAAGGCTTATGAACCTGAGATCTGGCAGACACTTAGGCAAGGATAGACAAAGCATTAGATCATCTGAGGCTAGTGTCAACCATACAGCCAAGTCTTGGGCTCAACAGCATAGTGGTTATCCTTACACACTAGGTTCAGAAACCAATGACTCGGAAATGTCTTTTGGCATGGAAAGACCCACACGTAGCTCAGGCATTGCCTATTTACAGACACTAGAAGGTCCCTATAAGACCCAATTGGAGTATATCAGGACCAACCAATTAGGTGCTCGCATCTATGAGGATGGTCTAAGACGATCAGTGGTTCAACTCAAAAATCATGACCAACCCTTTGGACTTGAACACCCAGTAGTCAAGTTCGAAGAGGGTGCTTATATTGATAAGGAAGGAACCATGTATGTGGTTACCAACTTACCAAATAGGACAGATGAGTTTGGAAACATCATCCCTGAGAACGAGATAGGAGACCTAGAGCAAGGAGACCTGGGACGAGAACCCAAGACCCCTAGAGGTAAGTCAGTCTTGACCAGAGTGCTCACTCCAGAATGGATTCCTCAAGATAACAAAAGCATAGAACTATTCTTGAATAGAGAAATGGAGGAAGCCTTTTGGAGATTTATGTTGGTGCATTTTGCCCAAGCCTACATGCTTGATATGCTTGATATTATCCTCATTTGTAAGTCACATGAGTAGTCATGTGAACACCTCTTGTAAAAGAGTACATTTTATCTCTTGTAAATGGAAAAAGAAAAAAGTAAAAGGATGGCTTACCTCATCCATGATGTAAAAGCAAATTCGTGGCTCCAACTACCAAAATCACGAATTTTTGAGCTGAGGGAATCTCTCCTAACTTTGGGGATCACTTTTAGGTGGAGCCATTCGAATTCGAATTCAAAACTCCCTCCAAGAATAGCTATAAAAGGAGCAAGAAGGAAGAGGCGATTAGCAAGCCTTGTACGTGACCACTTGATGTCATTTTGTAGAGATTGAAGAGCTTACTCCATAGCTCTATCATTCTACTCCCATTGTGCAAAGATTCATTGCCAATGTGGTTGTAATCATATGTGAATCTATACATTTATTATCATCTACCTCTCTGTTTTGTTCTCTGCTATACTCACTCAGAGCAGTAACTTCAGAAGGTCATATCTCGAGTTTTACTGAACATTTTTCAGTGTGTTAAAGTGCGTTGGATAGCTCTCACTGTCTAGTTTCTACCTATAAATTTTCAAGGTCATTGGATTTATACTTTTGGAGATATCTGCATTTTACTGCTTACTGGTCTATCTCTGCAGAGCCCCGAGAATTGTGGGAATGTTCCAGAACTTGATGAAACTTGTTCTCAGTGCTCAGTCCATCATTTGAAGTGTTTTAACTTGGAATAGGAAGCTTGCTAAGTCTATTTGCTATGCCCAAAAGGAATTTTTCTAATTCCTTCCAGGTTGAGAGCACTGTTCATTTTTTCCAGCAGGTGTATGTCCAAAAATAGCAAGTTTTGGGAGCTAGTCATTTCGCAACTTGTCGGTCTTGACTTAAACTTTTGGGATACATGTTCCAAAGTACTTGGCTGATATTTTGGTGGATTTAGGAAGCTCAAAGGGTCTAATAATCAACTCTGAAGTCTCAGTTGGCTGGTGTGAAGCTGGTTGTAGCGGCACCTACTCATCTTTGGATTGCATCCACCATCTCTCTTCACAGTGGTATCAGAGCATAGTCAAGCAACATGGGAGATGGATTTCCATCAACAATTGACAAATTGGATCGAAACAACTATCCGGAATGGTCTCTAAGGATGGAGGCTTACCTTCAAGGGAGGAATCTATATGGATTCATATCCGGAGATGAAGCAATGCCAACCATGAGGAACAAAGGGCAACCATCACATGAAGAAGTGGAAGGACTTTCGAATTGGTGTTCGAAGGATGCACTTGCAAGGTCCTATATTCTAAACTCAATCTCTGATTTTCTTTTACCTCATGTCAAGGGATGCAAGACATCAAGAGAAACCTGGAATGCACTTGCTTCTTTCTTCTCTTCCAACACTCGAGCAAGGAAGAACCAATTGTGGATGGAGTTCACAACAATGAAGAAAAGCCCGAAGCAAAATGTGACTGATTATGTCACAAAGATGAAGGAGATTTCCGACCAACTTGGAAGCATTGGAGAGGTAATTGAAGAGGAGCAAATCATAAGACAAATCATGAATGGAATCAAAGCAGACGACAAGTGGGAGTCATTCACAACAGCCATGGATTTATACATGGATATGCATGTACCCGACCTCAACACACTCATGGGCCAACTCTTCACTCATGAAGCAAAGATTAGCAAAGGTGGTGAGTCCTCAAGAGGTAATCAAACTTCTGCCTTATATTCTGATAAAGCTAAGGTCAAGGACAAGTCAAAGAATAGGAAGAATGAAGATGAAGGAAGCTCTTTCCAAGCAAACTTTGCAGGTAGAGGAAGAGCTAGAGGAAGAGGCAGAGGTGGAAAGCAAGGCAGGGGGAGATTCCAATCATCTCAACCTTGCAACATATGTGGCTTATCTAACCATACTACTGAAGAATGTTTCAGGAATCCAAGGAACTCAAGAGGAAGAGGATTCAATAGAGGTGGCTATGGATCAAATAGAGGTAGGTACAATGGAGGCTACAACAACAACAACTACTACAACAACAATTACAACAACAACAACAACTATCAAAGTGGCCATAGAGGAAGAAGAGATTACAATAACTATGCAGAGGACCAAAGTCAAGAAGATTCATTATTGATTATGAATCTATCAACAAAGAAGGGTAAGGATGATGATCACATATTTTACATTGATTCGGGATGCTCGAACCATGTAGCAGGAAATGTGGCTTTACTTTCTGATTTGGAAGATCCTCATAACAAGCATGAAGTGCAGACAGGAGATGACACAAAGCACTCAGTGGAGAAGATAGGTAATGTGAAGACATCAGATGGGAATATGAACCTCTTAAGCAAAGTCTTGTATGTCCCTACAATTACCAAAAATTTAATAAGTGTTGGACAGATTGTTGAAAAAGGATTGCAGGTTAGATTCAATCGATTTGGAGCATATGTTGAAGACCCAAGGCAAGGCTTTCGAAGGATTGCCAAAGGAGAAAAGACAGGAAGGCTTTTCACTTTTGAAGTGGAAGATACAAAGAACATAGCTTTGTTTAGCTATGGATCTCAAACTCTAACAGAGTTGGAGATATGGCACAAAAGGCTTGCTCACATTGGTGAGAGGACACTCAAACAGATTTGCAGGGACCAAAGTGTACTTGGTTTGCCTAATATCACAAGGCAACACATGATTTATAAGTGTGAAGCTTGTCAACTCGGCAAGGCTCATAGACAACCTTTCAATAAGAAAGGATATATGTATCAAAATCCTTTGGATCTAGTGCACACGGATGTGTGGGGTCCAAGTAAGGAGCCATCTATATCAGGCTCAAGATATTATGTGTCTTTCATAGATGATTGTAGCAGGTGGACCATTCTGTTTTTCATGAAGCACAAGGATGAAGTGTTTAATTGCTTTAAGAAGTATATTGCTCTTGTTGAAAACCAAACAGGTAGGACTTTGAAACGACTCATATCAGATGGTGGAGGAGAATACTTCTCTTTTGAATTTGATGCCTTCTTGCATGAAAGAGGCATTAAAAGGGAAGTCACTACAAGGTATACACCCGAACTCAATGGTGTAGCAGAGAGGAGGAACAGAGCTATTGTCGAAGCTGCAAGGTCCATGCTCAATGAAAAGGGATTGCCGAACTACCTATGGGCAGAGGCTGTGTCGACAGCCACATATCTCATAAATAGACTTCCATCTAAGTCACTAGATGGAACCACTCCATATGAAGTGTGGAATGGAAGAAGACCTAGTCTAGAGCATTGTAAAATCTTTGGATGCTTAGCCTATGCTCACATTCCTTCTCAAGTAAGAGGGAAATTGGATCCCAAGGCAGAGAAGTGTGTATTCATTGGTTATGATCAAAACCAAAAAGGATATAGATTGTACAATCCAACCAATAAAGGATTTTCTGTGAGTAGAGATGTAATTTTTGATGAAAACAAATCATGGTTTGATGATGACAGGAAAGTGAAGCTGCCATATGACTTGGATGAAGATTTTCCATCACTTCAACCAAAGGAGCCAAAGCAGATTGAAGAAAGTGATTCGGAGATTGACCTAGAAGACTTGGAAAGACTAAAGCTATGGAAGAACAAAGGTAAAGCAAAGATGCAGGATGCTACATATGGACCCGAGAGCTCACATCAACCACTTAGAAGGTCTTCGAGGGAGAAGAAGAAACCAGAGAGGTTTGGTTATGATACTTCTTTGGTCACCAAGCACTCAATCTACATTGCAAAGGATTCAACCAATGAAGAACCTACCACATTCGAAGAAGCACAAAGCAAGAAAGCTTGGAGAGATGCAATGGATGAAGAAATGGAAGCCTTGAAGGAGAATGACACTTGGGAGCTTGTACCTAACAAGCCATCTATGAAGATAATCGGATCTCGATGGATATACAAAATCAAGAGGAATCCAGATGGAAGTATAAATAGACACAAAGCAAGGTTAGTTGCTAAAGGGTTTGCTCAAACCCATGGTATTGATTATGAGGAGACTTTCTCTCCTGTTGCAAAAATGCCTACAATTAGGGTTCTCATAAGTCTTGCTGCATCTAGAAATTGGAATCTTTATCAACTTGATGTAAAGAATGCCTTCTTGAATGGATGGATTTCTGAGGAAGTGTATATGGCACAACCTCCTGGATATGAGGATGCACATCATCCTAACTATGTATGCAAACTAAAGAAAGCTTTGTATGGATTGAAGCAAGCTCCAAGAGCTTGGAATTTCAGATTGGTTACTTATTTGCAGGACCAAGGATTCAAAGCTAGCAAGGCGGATACCTCTTTGTTCATAAAGAGGAATGGATCTGAAGTGATCTATTTATGTGTGTATGTTGATGATATTATTATCACAGGCAATGATCTTGAAGGAATCAAACAGGTAAAGAGTCAAATGAAGGAGGAGTTCAAAATAAGTGACCTCGGACCACTCACTTATTTTCTTGGATTGGAGTTGATCTACACAGATTCAGGTATATACATCACACAAAGGAAGTATGTCCATGACATGCTCGTCAAGTTCAAGATGGAAAATACAAAGTGTGCAGGTACACCTATGGAGCAAAATCATAAGCTTAGTGCTTATGAAGGAGAGCCAATTGAAGACATCACAAGCTATCAAAGCTTGGTTGGAAGTTTGAACTATGCAACACTCACAAGGGTGGATATATGCTATAGTGTTAGCATATTGAGTCAGTTTATGCATAAGCCGAGAAGACCACATATGGAAGCGGCCAAGCGAGTCCTCAAGTACCTAAAGGGGACCATGAATGAAGGTTTGTTTTATTCATATACTTCAGATATTGAGCTAAAGGTCTACTCAGATGCAGATTGGGCCGGATCTAAAGATGATAGAAGAAGCACATCAGGGTATATATCATTTGCAGGTTCAAAAATCATTTCTTGGTCATCGAAGAAGCAACCAACCGTGGCATTATCTTCTACTGAAGCAGAATATAGAGGTTTGGCTAATGCAACTCAAGAAATCATGTGGTTAAAATCTTTGTACACAGATCTTGGACTTCATTCTTCAACACCTCACATTTTTGGTGACAACACAAGCTCACTACATCTAGCAGCTAATCCGGTATACCATGCTAGAACCAAGCATATTGAAGTCCACTACCATTATGTAAGGGAGAAGCTATTGAGCAAGGATATTCAACTATCCTATGTCTCTACAGATATGCAATGTGCAGACATGTTGACGAAAGCTCTTGATGGTACGAAATTAAGTAGATTCAAGTTGATGATTGGTTTGCAGGAAATCAAGGACAATTGAAGACTTATTTGGAGGCCAAGCATGTTAGGCTTGAGGGGGAGCTGTTGGTGCATTTTGCCCAAGCCTACATGCTTGATATGCTTGATATTATCCTCATTTGTAAGTCACATGAGTAGTCATGTGAACACCTCTTGTAAAAGAGTACATTTTATCTCTTGTAAATGGAAAAAGAAAAAAGTAAAAGGATGGCTTACCTCATCCATGATGTAAAAGCAAATTCGTGGCTCCAACTACCAAAATCACGAATTTTTGAGCTGAGGGAATCTCTCCTAACTTTGGGGATCACTTTTAGGTGGAGCCATTCGAATTCGAATTCAAAACTCCCTCCAAGAATAGCTATAAAAGGAGCAAGAAGGAAGAGGCGATTAGCAAGCCTTGTACGTGACCACTTGATGTCATTTTGTAGAGATTGAAGAGCTTACTCCATAGCTCTATCATTCTACTCCCATTGTGCAAAGATTCATTGCCAATGTGGTTGTAATCATATGTGAATCTATACATTTATTATCATCTACCTCTCTGTTTTGTTCTCTGCTATACTCACTCAGAGCAGTAACTTCAGAAGGTCATATCTCGAGTTTTACTGAACATTTTTCAGTGTGTTAAAGTGCGTTGGATAGCTCTCACTGTCTAGTTTCTACCTATAAATTTTCAAGGTCATTGGATTTATACTTTTGGAGATATCTGCATTTTACTGCTTACTGGTCTATCTCTGCAGAGCCCCGAGAATTGTGGGAATGTTCCAGAACTTGATGAAACTTGTTCTCAGTGCTCAGTCCATCATTTGAAGTGTTTTAACTTGGAATAGGAAGCTTGCTAAGTCTATTTGCTATGCCCAAAAGGAATTTTTCTAATTCCTTCCAGGTTGAGAGCACTGTTCATTTTTTCCAGCAGGTGTATGTCCAAAAATAGCAAGTTTTGGGAGCTAGTCATTTCGCAACTTGTCGGTCTTGACTTAAACTTTTGGGATACATGTTCCAAAGTACTTGGCTGATATTTTGGTGGATTTAGGAAGCTCAAAGGGTCTAATAATCAACTCTGAAGTCTCAGTTGGCTGGTGTGAAGCTGGTTGTAGCGGCACCTACTCATCTTTGGATTGCATCCACCATCTCTCTTCACAATTTAGGCCAGATCAACCCAGCCCAGTAGTCACCATCTACGAATTCAAGGATCAAGAGACACCAGGGAAAGTTGTCTATCTAGATCACACCTCTGAGAAACTATTCTTGGTATCAGATCATGACAGACATGCTTACATGTGGCAAGGTGAATCAATTTTCCCTCCACCAAGATCTAATGTTTCCCATGGCCTCCAAGGAGCCGGATCATCCAAGGCTCATGAAACCTAGAGAGAAAGAACTAGAGAGAGACCGGAGGTAAGCTTTGCAAACACTGTGGGCAGAGACAGATCAGGATATGGAACGGAAAGGCCTGAAAGGGAGAGACATAGAGTTCATAGGCATCAAAGAGATGATCATGATTTCCCATTGCCTAGACCACGAGAGCACTCAAGAACCCTTAGACCCTCTCAAGTGGTTAAGACAATGAAGAACTACTTTGATGGATTTGGAGATCCTTATGATCATGTGGCCGAGTTCAAACAAGTGCTAAGAGCTGAACAAGTAGAGGACTTGTTCACCCAGTTCGAGGCATTTGGTTTGACTCTTAAGGGCACTGCCTTAGCATGGTTTCAACCCTTGAGTAGTCGTAACTACCGAGAGATAGGCCAACTGCTAGAAGAATTCATTGTAGAGTTTTCCAAGAGTGGTATAACGTATAACACATCATCCTTGATCCACAGCTTCAAGCAGACACCCCAAGAAACAGTGCGACTTGTAGGAAGAAGGTTTAGACAGTACTTGGAAAGATGCCCTATACCAGAATTACCCACAGCAGCCAAACAAGTGGCCTTGTTTTTAGATGGCTTGCTAAGCACCAAGTTGAGATCATATGTGTACTTGAAAGAGCCTAGATCCATAGAAGAGTGTGTGCGGATATGTATTGACATAGAAGACAACTTAGGTGAGGAGTTGGGACTGTCCAAACTCTATAAAGATTCTGACAGTTCTACTAGTCATACCTCCACAGCCTCCAATGAGATAGATGAGATAGCTGAGCAAGTGGCCAAAAAGCTAGGAGTTCAAAATAGACAAATGCCAAGGGTCACCTCATTGAAGCGATGTTATACATGCGGAGGAGATCACATGGCTAATGTGTGCCCAATAATGGCTCAACCCCAAGGAAATCCTAATGCTCTATATTGCACCATTGAGAGAAAATACACCAATCATACGGCTCAAGAATGTCCATACAATAGGCAGGCTGTCAGACAAAACTATCAGCCACCTTACCAGCTGGGTAGGTATCAGAATCAGTGCCAACAGCCATATTATAAGCCACAACAATATCAACCTCAATACCAGCAGCAATGTCAGGCACCATATAGGCCACAGCCAGTCCTGGGAAACCAACCACCAACTCCTGCCAATGTGATCCCAGTTAAGTATACGATGGCAGAAGAGAACCCTAATAGAGCATTGGTGCCACTAACCCCTTTGGTCTCAGAAAATGACTCTCATGCTCATAATTCAGACTATTCCCATGAAGATAGTCCACATGCTTATTACATAGAGTCACCGGAGCAAAGTGAAACTTCTCCATATCAATATGAGGCATCACCCATCGAACAAAATTGGGAACCAGAATACCAATGTCATGTATACGAATCCGAATCCTAGGCCCCAAGTGAGACAACTAAGACCACAAGCCCCTAGAGGACCATGCTTTAGATGTCAGGGCAACCATTTCATTCGTGAATGTCCCCACCAACCAGCTTTGGGACAAGGACAAAACATCACAATACAAGGCTTTTGTCGTGAGTGTGGCAAGGAACATCTTCCTAGAGAGTGTCCCAGGAATCCCTCTAGTGCACCCAAGGTCACACCCATCAATGTGGTAGGCTTAGTGACCGAGTCAAGTTCAAGTAGTAGTAATGTGGCTCTTGTACATGCAGTTACTAGGGCACAAGCATTAAAACAAGATAAAACAGCTGAGCAGCCAGAGCCAAGTGACTCAGGAGAGCCTAGTAAGAGGAAACCAAGAACATGGAAGGATACCAGAGAGAAGGCTAATCGCAAGTGGAACAAAAAGCTATCCGAGCTAGAAGAAAGCCTAAGGGATACCAAAACAAAAGTAGAAGACATTGCATCTCAAAGCCCCTCGCATGTCGAAGCTCCATCCACTCCACCTAATCCTACCCCACCACCCATTGTAAATAACCCACAACCAAGGTCTGTTCTTGCAGATCCAACCCCAGAAGGCTTGGACATGTTGTTCAAGGCCTACCACGCTCGACTTCAAGAAGGGCCAACAGCTGCAAACCTAGACAAGAGTTACCCTAGAGCAGATTTAGAGATTGAACGGATGAAAATGTGCATGAAAATGGTAGAACAAGCTCAAACTATACTTGAGACTAGTCAAAAGTTCAATCAGACAAACTCTGTCAAATCAGATTTGCATTTCCAAGGCTTACTAGAAAGATTAGAGCAGTTGGTAAACAAATCACAAGTTTCTTTACCTCCACATGCTCAACCAGTTATTGAAAGAGGAAGCTCACCACCAATGGGAGCTTATGTTCCTAATTCCACGGATGCTGGAATACCTCCTTCAATGCAACAGTACTCTCAAGAGTTCTTGCGGGAAATACAAGAAGAGAAATGGGCCAAGGAGAAGGGTAATTCCCCTCCTATTCCTGAGATTGATGATCTTCATGACCAATTTCCCCAAGACATTCCGTCTATTTATGGAGATCAAGCAGAGCAACAAGAAGATGGAAGATTAGATTTTGAATCTAATTCTTTACAAGAGTTGCCTCAATTCAGAGGCCCATGGGAATCTGAATCTCTTTAGATCAGAGCTCCCACAATATTGGTAAGAAATGAAGACTCAGTGGTTCCAAGAAACACGGATGTTGTGAAGAACACCAAGGTTCAGTGCCATCTCACGGTAGAAGAGCTGCTCAAAGCAAAACCTGAGCTATGGAATCATGTGAAGGATCAAGTTCCAGAACTTGAGTCCACTATGCCCAAAGCAAGCTCTAAGCAAAAAGTTTCAGAGATACCTCTAGACAAGATAGGAGACATGAGTGAAGGTGAAGAAGGTAATACTTATCTTTCGATCACCTATCAAGGTTACACAACCAAGGCAATCGTAGATTCAGGTGCTGGTGTTGCTATTGCAACCACTTCCTTGTGGAAGCGATGGGGCAAACCCACATTAAGACCAACTAGAATGAAGCTTCAAATGGCAGAAGGTCATTTTGAAAGACCTCTAGGATTGCTCGAAGGGATAACTCTAACCACTTGTGGTGTAGAGTTTGAACACACATTTGCTATATGTGACTTTGAGAAAAATAATGTCTATGAGATGATCCTAGGAAGACCCTTCCTACGACAATTGCAAATAGTACAGGATTGGGGAACCAAATCCGTGTACTTATAGCACTTAGGGGTCACTACCAAGGTCAATTTGAAGGATTACACCTTCAGAGATGTACCACCCCTACAGTGGAATCCTATCCACAAAGCGAAAGAAGATTCTATCTCCGTGCATTCTGGAAGTTCACCTGATCCATCATGGCTGCATGAAGATACTCACTTGTGGATGTGCAAGGTCGCAGAGGAAGAGGAAAAGCACCTAAAAGCGAGAGAAGAAGGAACTCCCCCAGGAGATAGACCAATAAAAGACCCAGCCTATACACCGATGATATTTCCAGATGTAGAATTTGAGCCTCATGCTTGGGTAGAAATCTTAGCTACCATGGACATTGCAATCAATGAAGAACAATGGACACCTCATTGTGATGAGGAGGGTTATGATATTTCAGTGTTCATGTGTCAGCCCCTGTTGGAAGAGTGTGATCCTAGTGAGTTCATAGAAGAAGAAGAGAATGACGATGATCTAGAATCCATTGTGATGGATACTTACTTTGACTCAGAGGAACACTATTTAGAAGACATAGGAGTGTTAACCCAAAAAGAAGAAGAAGAACCCCTCACAAGCATTAAAACGATAAATTCAAAGGAAGGAAGTGAAGGTAGTAAAAAGAAAATGAAAAGAAAAGCAGTGAAACAAGAAGAGGAGGAATCATTGTTTGAAGTACCAGAAAACTTCAAGAAATATGAAGTGGAAGACCAAAAAATTCTAGTACGAATGCCTAAGAGAGAGGCCATTATAGGAGAAGCATATGACAATAAAGAAAAGACCAAAAAAATTGTAGTGACCATTGAAGGGAACGAGGAGCGATGTACGTACATAGGAGATGACCTAAGTGCAAAAGAAGAGGCAGAGCTTGTAGCTCTATTAAGGGAATATAGGGATGTGTTCGCATGGCACTATAGAGACTTGAAGGGTATAGATCCAAAAATTTGCTCTCATACGATCCCGATGACCGCTGATGCCAAGCCCACCAAACAAAAGCCCTACACATATAATGACACTTATGCTGCTAAAATAAAAGAAGAAATTGACATGCTGATTGAAGCTGGATTCATCTATGAGATTGAGCATACTGAATGGGTGTCCCCCATTGTAGTGGTGCCCAAGAAGAATGGAAAATTGCGTGTGTGTATTAACCTTAAAAAAGTTAATGCTGCTACCATTCGAGATAGTTATCCACTTCCAATCACTGAACATTTATTGGAGCGTGTTGCAGGCAAGGAAGTTTATAGTTTCCTTGATGGATTTTCGGGTTACAACCAAGTAGCCATTGCCCCAGAAGATCAACACAAAACAGCTTTTGCCACCGAATGGGGAATCTTTGCATTCCGCGTGATGCCATTCGGGCTCACTAATGCACCTGCAACATTCCAAAGGCTCAAGTGTCATGTCTTCAAAGAGTTCTTGCGAAAGAACTTAGAAGTATATGTGGATGACTTATGTGCTCATTCCCAACAAAGAAGATACCACATCCCTGAGCTCAGACAAATCTTCAACAAGTGTAGAGATTATCGAGTGTGTCTGAACCCAGAGAACTGTGTGTTCATGGTACGACAAGGTAAAATCCTAGGTCACATTGTTTCTAAGAATGGAATTTCAACAGATGAGGACAAAGTAAGAGCAATAGCAGAGCTGCCCAGGCCAAGGAATGTTAAAGAGGTACAAGCCTTTATGGGCCATTGTGGATATTACCGTAGGTTTATCCACATGTATGCCATCATAGCTAAACCTCTTTATGGATTGTTGACAAATTTTGAGTGGAACGATGAATGTGAAAAATCCTTCAATGAGCTAAAAAGACGCTTGTGCTCAGCACCAATACTGACCACTCCTGATTGGAGTAAACCATTCCATGTCCATGTGGATGCATCCAATCATGCCATCGGATGTGTGCTAGCACAACCCACGGGTGAAGGAAACCTAGATTTGCCGATAGCATATGCTAGTAGGCAGTTAAATGCAGCTGAACGAAATTATACTACAACAGAAAGAGAAGGTCTAGGCATGGTATATGCTGTGAAGAAGTTTAGACACTATCTATTGGCCAACAAATTCAAGTTTCTCACTGATCATCAAGCCCTATTATATTTGGTCAATAAACCTTGCAATACTGGACGATTAGTAAGATGGTTCCTGTTACTAATGGAATACGATTTTGAAGTAGTGGTTAGGAAAGGTAGAACCCATCTCAGGGCAGATCACCTGTCTCGCATCACTTCAGGAGAGTCACCACAAGGAGTGTCAGATGAACTGCCTGACGCATATTTGTTCAACTTAGAAGTTGCTCCTAAATGGGCAAATAAGTTAGTACCAGTCCTAACCTTCGGCCCTGCAAATAAGAATGTGAAAACGGACAAAGAAGAAGTAGTGAGATCACAGAAATATCAAATTTTGGCAGGGAGCATGTACAAACAGGATACAGAGGGTGTACTAGCTTGTTGTGTCGAGGATGATGAACATACTAATTGGTTGCAACAAGCCCATGAAGGATTGCTAGGAAATCACCACTCTAAACAACGAACATTGCAAAACCTAAAACGTTTAGGAATGTATTGGCCTAGCATGGACAAAGAAATACATGAGTGGATTAAGAATTGTCCAATGTGCCAGCAGAGACCCCCAGTGGAGCATGCCACTCTTTATCACATGTCGTTAATCCCAGATTGGAGTGCTCCATTGGTCGAATTTATGAGATCGGGAACACTACCCAGCGAGGCTAGTCTAGCAAGAAGACGAAGCATGGAGCAAGAGGCTCAGGAATAGCCTTAGTAGGAGACAACCTATACCGAAGAGGAAAAGATGGTTATCTAAGATTGTGCGTTCATGAATCAGATTATTTGAAGGTCTTAGAAACTGCACATAGTGGTGTTGCAAGTGGGCACTTTGGGCCTGACCGAGTAAGCAAGACCATTCTATTCTCAGGACTTTGGTGGCCCACCCTTCATATGGATGCACATACCTATGTGAAGAAATGTGACACATGCCAACGTGCACAATATCCGATACGAAAAGATGAGATGCCTTTAAGGCCAATGATGGGAGGACATGCATTTTCAAAGTGGGGTATAGACTTTGTAGGTCCCATCAACCCCCCAGCTAGAAACTCCCATGCTGAGTACATTATTGTAGCCACAGATTACCTTACAAAGTGGGTGGAAGTAAAAGCCACAACAAAGAATGATGCTCAGACGACTGCTAAGTTCTTATTTGAGAATATATTCACGAGATATGGACTGCCAATAGAGTTGGTTAGTGATAGAGGCACACACTTCTTGAACGAAGTCATTGAAAACCTCCTTCAAGAATTCATGGTGATACATAAGAAGTCTGCCCCTTATCACCCACAAGCCAATGGACAGGCCGAGAGCACGAATAAGATCCTATGTAATGTGTTGACAAAACTAGTAAATAACAAACGCTCTGATTGGGAAAAACAACTTCATCATGTTGTTTGGGCATACCGAGTTGCCTACAAAACGGTACTCAATGCCACCCCATTTCAGATGGTCTTCGGACAGAATGATGTGCTAACATTAGATTTCCTAATCCCAGCTTTAAGAGTAGCACAAGAGCATGAGTGGAATGGACATGAATTGTCCTCTAGGATCTTTGATCTAGAACGTTTAGGTGAGACGAGGCTACAAGCAGCAGCAGGCATCTATGCTGCAAAGAAACGGCAAAAGGCATACTTTGATGCCCATGTGAAGGACAAAGGGCTGAAGGAAGGAGACTTGGTGCTAGTTTATACACTCAAGCAACATGCCCGTAAGTTGGAGAAACGAGGATATGGACCCATGATCATTAACAGAATCTCCACTAGTGGTGCAGTTCAATTGGCTACCTTAGAAGGTGATATCTTGCCAAACTATATCAGTGGTTGTAGAGTCAAGTTATATCAGGAACCTCTCACGGAGGATATGCTAATGAGACTCAACACTGCTAAGAAGCGAAAAGAAGAGGAGTTAAGGGTTAGAGAAGAAGCACAAGCAGAGGCTAGAGAGCGCATTAGAAGAAATAAGTTACGATGACTAGGCCTAGATGTCAACACAAAAGCTCCCAAACATCACATGGACATGTGCCAAAAATCGGACCTAACTACTTCTCGAATAATTGACCGATGTCCCTTCGTGACCATAGAAGTAGGACAAGGAAAGAGTGTAAGGATTGTAAGAGCATTGGTTGACTCAGGAGCCACAACTAGTGCAGTTAGACTTTCATACTGCCAAGACCTGCAATTGATCATCAAGCCCATAGAAGCCTATCTCATAGGATTGGGAGGTGTGGAAACCCCTTGTTTGGGCGAGGTGGAACTTCCCATTTACCTTCAAAATGTTCCAATGAAAGTCAAAATGCTAGTGTGTCATGATGAGGACCTTACAGAGCCACTTGTCTTGGGTCAAGATTGGATTTATGACCATGCAGTCAACTTGAACCTAAGAAGTCAACTTCTTCAAGTTTGGGTACATGAACAATGCATTACATTAGAATTGGAGAATTGCATGCCCACTGACAATGACACCACACACTCTCTTTGTTCCTCTAAGGCTAATCTTCTCAAACAAGATGTTGTAGATGTCAAAAGCCCTATGATCCACACGGACACAATCATGGCATAACAGTCGCAAAGGCAAGATGAACCTTCTTCTTTTTTTTCAAAGAGTAAAGCATCCACAGTAGTTCAACCTCAGAAGCAAGCAAAACAGTGCAAGACAGCCAGCCTATCAAATAGACAAAGAGCCTTCAAGAAGAAAGAAGTTTTGGGCATGATGCAGATCTGGGTAAAGAAAGGCGTACAACCATCGATGTTGCCTCAAAGATTCCCACGCAACCAGATCGACCATGACAACAGAAGGACCAAGCACCTGCGACAGGCTCAAGCACGAAGAATCCAACAAATTTGGGTACCAAAGCTATTAATGAAGGCCGACCACAATCAGGTACAAATTTGGGTGCCTAAAAAATTAGCTACAGCTCAACAAGGATGATTACAGATGTGGGTACCTAAGAAGCTCTTACATACGCAACAACCTTTGCTCCCCACCATACAAAAGGTATCAACAAAGAAGCCAAGGAGAGAAAAAGGTAAGAACAGAGCACAAAGACCAAACGAAGAGAAAATCAACCCTTCTGCAAAAGTAAACAGGCAATCATCACGGATATGGGGTTGGAAGCCGAGAGCAACCGCCGCATCCACAAAACTGTTGGAAGTGATGGTTGGATGCACTCAAGAGATTGAGTTGATGCTGCAAAACCTGCTTCACACCAGCCCTCCTTTGATTCCAGATATGCTTAGTAGACTTCTTGAGGTTCCAAATGATACCAAAATATACTATATGTACTTTGGAAATGAGTTGAGTAAGGATTAGATCAAAACAGACTACTTGTGACCATAAGATCCAAGAAAAACTTGCTATTTTTGTAATGACACCTGCTCAGTCTTTCACTCTGTATGACCAGCACACTTAAAATTGATCTAATTCCTTCTGGACAGATTCAATTAGCTTAACAAGCTAACATTTGCAAGTGGAATCACTTCAATTGATAAAATATGCACTGAGAAACAAGTTTAGCAAAATTCTAATCATCCCCGACTTTTTAGGAGGTATGCAGAGAAATACCAGAGATCACTTCGAGCGAGATTTCTCCCAGATGACGGATCCAATGGTCTTCAAATTTCGTAGGCTTGTAGTATGCTTTGATCTGAATCCAATGTGCTTTGAATAATCCAATTTGGTTCAGTAGATCTTGAGATATGCTCTATTGAAGTTGACAGACTTGAGGTAGATGACTCAGAGAAAAAAACAGGGTTGAGAAAGTGTGAATGTATCTATTGATTAATGTAAATGTACAAGCTCATTAGCATGACAAGCATAGCTAAATGAGGTATTGTGGTGTAGGCTAAGGTGTAGCACTAACACACACACAGATACAATGGTAGAATGCCTCGGGAGGTGAGCTCAAAATGAGTGGAACTAGCCCGCGAGTTTTCTTCACATCTTTTATAGGAGTTGATTGGTCATTTGAATTTGAAATTCAAATTGAGGCTCCCTAGAATCTCTCCACTAAAAGTAGGGAGATATTCTCTCCATTACAACATTCAAGTTTCCACGACTTTTACAAGTAGGTATGATTGCCAAGTCACTAAGACTTTTTACAAAGGATAAAAGGTAAGAACTTATAAGCATAAGTTCCTATGACTCATCCAAATGAGTAACCTTCCAAGGAATGTCCCAAGCTTCATGTGAAGTCTTCAAGGTACAAATCAAAGCCAAGTGTGAAGGCTTGATTTACACCAACAGCTCCCCCTCAAGCCAAACACTTTGGCTCAAGTCTTCATTTCTAGTCTTCAATTACTTCCTGCAATCCAATCATGGATTTAAACCTGCATAGTTTGCTTCCATCCAATGCTTTTGTGAGAAAATCTGCATATTGCATATTAGTAGACACATAAGCCAATTGAATATCTTTGCTAAGCAACTTCTCTCTCACATAGTGGTAATGAACCTCTATGTGTTTGGTTCTGGCATGATAAATTGGATTGGCAGCAAGGTGAAGAGAGCTTGTGTTATCACCAAAGATGATTGGAGGCCTTGTGAATAGGCCTAACTCTGTATACAAAAGCTTTAACCAAATAGCTTCTTGAGTGGCATTGGCTAGCCCTCTATACTTTGCTTCAGTAGATGACAAAGCTACTGTAGGTTGTTTCTTGGCTGACCAAGAAATGGGTTTATCACCTACAAAACACATGTAACCTGATGTGCTCCTCCTGTCATCCTTGCATCCTGCCCAATCTGCATCTGAATACACTTTAATATCAATGTCTGAAGTATAAGGAAAGTACAAACCATGGTTCTGAGTTCCCTTTAGGTACTTCAAGATTTTCTTTGCTGCCTCTAGGTGAGGTACTCTTGGTTTGTGCATGAATTGGCTAAGCACACTTACACCATAGGCTATATCAATTCTGGTTAATGTAGCATAATTGAGACTTCCTACCAAGCTTTGATAGCATGTGATATCTTGGAGTTCTTCCCCTTCATGAGCACTAAGCTTCTGATTGACTTCCATAGGAGTGCTTGAGATTTTAGCATCCTGCAAACCAAACTTCTTTACCATATCCTGTACATACTTCTTTTGAGTGATGTAGATTCCTGAATTTGTGTAAACCAATTCAAGTCCTAGGAAGTACTTTAATAATCCAAGATCATTGATCTTGAATTCCTTCATCATCTGTCCTTTGATGTGTCTGATTCCCTGAACATCATTCCCTGTGATGATGATGTCATCAACATAGACACATAAGTATATTACCTCTGTACCACTTCTCTTTATGAATAAAGAAGTGTCTGCTTTACTCATCACAAATCCTTGGTCTTGGAGATAAGTTGTCAACCTGTAATTCCATGCTCTAGGTGCCTGCTTCAAACCATACAGAGCCTTCTTCAATTTACAAACATGATTTACCTTATTGGGATCTTCATAGCCAGGTGGTTGTGACATGTAAACTTCTTCAGATATCCATCCATTCAAGAATGCATTCTTCACATCCAATTGGTACATGTTCCAATTTTTTGATGCAGCTACACTCACCAAAATTCTGATAGTTGGCATCTTGGCCACAGGAGAAAATGTCTCCTCATAATCAATGCCTTGGGTTTGTGCAAAACCCTTGGCTACCAACCTAGCTTTATACCTGTTTATTGTACCATTTGAGTTCTTCTTGAGTTTATAGATCCATCTGGATCCTATCACTTTCATAGATTCTTTCTTGGGCACCAAGTCCCAAGTATCACTCTCCTTGAGAGCCTCCATTTCTTCATCCATTGCTTCTTTCCATTCTGTCTTTGTGATTGCTTCCTCAAATGAACCTGGTTCTTCATTCAACAATTCTTTTGCAAGATATACAGAATGCTTAGTTACAAGAGAAGTATCATATCCATATCTAATAGGCTTCTTACTTTCTCTCTGAGATCTCCTCATAGCTTGAGTTGAGGATTCTGGCATATCCTCTAGCTTCTTCATCTTCATCTTCCCTTTGGATTTCCAAGCCTTAAATTCTTCAAGGTTGATTGTGTCTTCATCTTCTGAGTTTGAGTCTTCTTCTTTGATTGGTTCCTGCTTGGTTAACTCTGGGAAGTCTTCTTCCATGTCATAAGGTAGACTAACCTTCCTGCATTCATTTTCATACCATGAGTCATTTTCATCAAAGATGACATCTCTGCTTACCTTGAAGCCTTTGTTTGAGGGGTTGTAGAATCTGTATCCCTTCTGATTCAAATCATAACCAATGAAGATACATTTTTCAGCTTTAGGGTCTAGCTTTCCCCTTACCTGTGAGGGAATATGCACATATGCAATACAACCAAAGATTTTGCAATGATCCAAGGATGGTCTCTTACCATGCCAAGCCTCATAGGGTGTCATACCATCAAGTGACTTTGATGGCAACCTGTTAATTAGGTATGTGGTAGTAGATACACTCTCTGCCCAAAGATAATTTGGCAATTTTTTCTCATTAAGCATAGACCTAGCTGTTTCTACTATAAGTCTATTCCTTCTTTCAGCTACCCCATTTTGTTCAGGTGAGTACCTTGTAGTAATCTCCCTCTTGATGCCTCTTTCCTGTAAGAAGTCTTCAAATTCATTTGAGAAGTATTCTCCACCACCATCTGACCTTAGCCTCTTCAAATGTCTACCTGTTTGATTTTCAACTAATGCAAGATACCTCTTGAAATAATTAAATACTTCATCTTTATGTTTCATGAAATATAAGACAGTCCACCTGCTATAGTCATCAATGAAGGACACATAGTACCTTGATCCAGATATGGATGGTTCCTTGCTAGGTCCCCAAACATCTGTATGCACCAATTCCAGATAATCTTCATGCATAAAACCTTTCTTTGTATAGGGCAACCTGTGTGACTTACCAAGCTGACAAGCCCCACACTTGTATATCATATGTTGCTTGGATACATTAGGTATCCCAAGCACACATTGATCCCTGCACAATTGCTTTATGGTCCTCTCACCTATGTGACCTAATCTCTTGTGCCAAATTTCCAATTCTGATAGTGTTTGATCCTTGTAATTGTACAAAGCAATGTTCTTTGTGTCTTCTAATTCAAAGGTAAACAATCAACCTGTTTTCTCTCCCTTGGCTATCCTTCTGAATCCATGTTTTGGATCCTCCACATATGCTCCATGTTGAGTGAATCTGACCTGTAAACCCTTTTCCACAATCTCACCTACACTCATTAGGTTCTTGGTGATTGTTGGAACATACAATACTCTGCTCAATAAATTTTGATTACCATCACTAGTTTTGACATTACCAATTTTCACAACTGAATGTTTAGTATCATCACCTGTCTGCACTTGATGCTTGCCTTTGGGTTCTTCCAAATCAGAAAGTAATGCCACATTGCCAGCTACATGATTAGAACAACCTGAATCAATATAGAATAAGTGATCATCATTGATACCTACCTTGGAAGTCATATTCATGATCAATAAGGAGTCATCTTGCTCCTCTGCATAGTTGTTGTGGTCCTTCCTATTTCTGTATCCACCTTGGTAGTTGCCATTGTGGTTGTAGTTGTTGTTGTAATTATTGTTGTAGCTATTCTAGCCTTGATTTTGGTTGAACCTGCCTCTGCCTTGAGAGTATCCTCCTCTTTGATGACCTCTTCCTCTTTGGTTCTTATAATTTCTGTAGCACTCATCTGTGGTATGGTTAGACAATCCACAAATGTTGCATGGGGATTCGTTGTAGGGTCTCCCCCTACCTGACTTACCTCCTCTGCCTCTTCCTCTTGAGGATCTACCTCTCCCTGCATAGTTTGCTTGGGAGGTAGAGCCTTCTTCATCAACCTTCTTACTTTTACCCTTATCTTTAACCTTCTTATCAGTGTATAGGGCAGAGGGGTTGTTACCTTTTGATTGCTCTCCATTCTTTGTAATCTTTGCTTCATGTGTAAAGAGTTGTCCAATCAGAGTTGTTAGATCAGGTGCTTGGATGTCCATGTATAAGTCCATTGCTGTGGTAAAGCTCTCCCATTTGTCATCTGCCTTTAGTCCATTGATTACTTGTCTGACTATTTGCTCTTCCTCAATCTCCTCTCCAACACTTGCAAGTTGGTCTGCAATGTCTTTGACCTTAGTGACAAAATCTGAAACTGATTGCTTTGATTGTTTCCTAAGAGTGGTGAATTCAACCCATAGTTGATTCTTTCTGGCCCTTGTGCTTGATGAAAAATAGGTTGACAAGGTTTCCCAAGTTTCTTGGGAAGTTTTGCAATTCCTTATATGAGGTAAAAGGAAATCAGAAATAGAGTTAAGAAGATATGACCTTGCCAAAGCATCTTTTGCACACCATGTGTTGAGTCTCTCTTGCTCTTCCTTGGTGGGTAGGCCTCTAGCTTTGAATGAGGGCAATTCCTCATCTCCTGAAATGAATCCAAACAAGCTCCTTCCTTGTAGATAGGTCCTCATTCTCAGAGACCAAGCTTGGTAGTTATTCCTGTCCAATTTGTCAATGAAGGAAGGGAAACCATCACCCATGTTACCTTATTTGCTCTGATACCACTGTTGGAAGTGATGGTTGGATGCACTCAAGAGATTGAGTTGATGCTGCAAAACCTGCTTCACACCAGCCCTCCTTTGATTCCAGATATGCTTAGTAGACTTCTTGAGGTTCCAAATGACACCAAAATATACTATATGTACTTTGGAAATGAGTTGAGTAATGATTAGATCAAAACAGACTACTTGTGACCATAAAATCCAAGAAAAACTTGCTATTTCTGTAATGACACCTGCTCAGTCTTTCACTCTGTATGACTAGCACACTTAAAATTGATCTAATTCCTTCTGGACATATTCAATTAGCTTAACAAGCTAACATTTGCAAGTGGAATCACTTCAATTGATAAACTATGCACTGAGAAACAAGTTTAGCAAAATTCTAATCATCCCCGACTTTTTAGGAGGTATGTAGAGAAATACCAGAGATCACTTCGAGCGAGATTTCTCCCAGATGACGAATCCAATGGTCTTAAAATTTCGTAGGCTTGTAGTAGGCTTTGAGCTGAATCCAATGTGCTTTGAATCATCCAATTTGGTTCAGTAGATCTTGAGATATGCTCTGTTGACGTTGACAGACTTGAGGTAGATGACTCAGAGAAAAAAACAGGGTTGAGAAAGTGTGAATGTATCTATTGATTAATGTAAATGTACAAGCTCATTAGCATGACAAGCATAGCTAAATGAGGTATTGTGGTGTAGGCTAAGGTGTAGCACTAACACACACACAGATACAATGGTAGAATGCCTCGGGAGGTGAGCTCAAAATGAGTGGAACTAGCCCGCGAGTTTTCTTCACATCTTTTATAGGAGTTGATTGGTCATTTGAATTTGAAATTCAAATTGAGGCTCCCTAGAATCTCTCCACTAAAAGTAGGGAGATATTCTCTCCATTACAACATTCAAGTTTCCACGACTTTTACAAGTAGGTATGATTGCCAAGTCACTAAGACTTTTTACAAAGGATAAAAGGTAAGAACTTATAAGCATAAGTTCCTATGACTCATCCAAATGAGTAACCTTCCAAGGAATGTCCCAAGCTTCATGTGAAGTCTTCAAGGTACAAATCAAAGCCAAGTGTGAGGGCTTGATTTACACCAACAAAAACCAAAGAGCCAACCACATTGGATACCAAAGTTTGGACAACATCCAAAGAAGAAGTGGCCTGAGGTGATCTCTATAGAGCCAAATACTATTCGGAAATGGGTTCCCAGTAGGAGGATTACATCATTTCGAGATCCAATCGACACCTCCAAACAAAGAATGCATCAACTATGCGAGTTACATCAAAAGCCTCCACGTGCAGCAACCATGTGCCTTTGGCATAACCTTGTCTTTTGCACCATTGAGGTCATGCACTTCCAAAGTATGTATCAACATAGGGCCACATTATACGGCCGTGCATAGACACAATTGAGAAATCCCAAGCACATGAAACACAATTTTCACATGTTAAATATGTTATTGATACTAACCTCTTTCTTCTTGTTTGATGCCATCGTGTGCAACAACCAAAAAAAAAAAAAAAAGAACAAACAAAGAAGAGGACTAGGTGCTTGAAAATGCGCATCAGCGAACTTTCAGCAAGGACATCCATCAACAAAAAGGACAAGCCGATGGTCAAACACCATGATGGAACTACAACACAAAGAGATGAAGATCAACCGACCTTTCACCATGGTAAGACATGTATGCTTCAACAACACTATAACCATGATAGATTAGGAAACCTCTTCGTCAGCATACCCCTGAGCACTTAGCTCAAGACCCAATCTCTTGCACCATACTTCTTGCCATGCATTTCCCAAGTACGCATACGTAGGGCCACATTACAAGGCCATGCACAAGGCACATATTTTGTTCAACCCATGCACTAATGCACTTACCCCTCATCCATTATGGGTTACAAGTACTTGGCATGAAAACTATGAAAGCCATCTTTGGAAGAATCAGAGGACATCACGGTGACCACTACAAGAGCAAGGAAGCCATCCACCATCGAGAGTTGCTCATAATCACCATTGACCACCTCCTTTGAGCAACTAGCCATTTTGGACAGCTCACCAATGCACCATGAAGATGGAATACAAGGCAGAAGTACGTACAAAGGGACTACAAACTGCAAGAGCTAGCAATGGCAAAGTG
Organism: Ceratopteris richardii; assembly: GCA_020310875.1. Taxonomy (NCBI): domain Eukaryota; kingdom Viridiplantae; phylum Streptophyta; class Polypodiopsida; order Polypodiales; family Pteridaceae; genus Ceratopteris; species Ceratopteris richardii. The sequence continues at coordinate 17,369,830 of CM035432.1, read as the reverse complement.
AAGAACCAGACAAACGACCATGCTACATTGGGAAGATGGATCGCCCCTATTGGACGTAAAGGACGCTACCTCTCAACGTACTACATGGAACGACCACTACAACAAGGGTCTGTCAGGGACGACAGACTCAAGAGGGGGGGAGGGTTGAAGCTCAAGATCAAGGACAAAGCATGGAAGTGCATCAAGGAAGTGGACACACAAGAAGAAGGAGCAAGTAGGGAGCTCCAAGAAGCACCTATCAAACTCTACAGAAGAAATCCCTACAAAAATAGTGATTTTTATCACTAAAAACCATTGTAAATACCATTTTCCATTTTTGTAACTCCATTTTGTTCAAGCCGAGGAGTCCTCGAGCTTGAGGAGTATTAGAACTACCATCCTACCAATTTTCATAATTTTTAGACTTTGTTTGAGCCCCCAAATAAGCCCTGGAACCTATTTTTAACTAGGCCGGACACTAGGTCTGGACAGGGCCAAAACCACTCAAAAACTATAAAAAGGGCTGGAGCGCTCATTTTTGAGGGTAGCTTGTTGTAGTTTTCAGCTTTGTAAGAGAGCTCTTGTGTAATCGAAGATCTTCCATTGTTCTGCTCTTTGCTCTTACTTTGTGCGCGTGTGTGTGTATGTGTGTGCATGCTTGTGTGCTTCCACTCACGCACTTGTGCCATCACTTGCTCACGGTCTTCATACCGGTCCTCACGTCTCCACGGATTGACATTTATGAGGTGTATCTCCTCACGTTGGTGGTACTCACCATTGTGCTAGAGTGACAACAACTGTTCTCCTAACAATTGATATTCTTCAGAGATTACTTGTAAGTTTTTTGAATCTGTACCAGCTATCACTTGTTTTCCTTTCTTCTTCCTTCTCAATTCTTCAATGATATTTTCACTCCAATCTAGATTTTTCTGGAACCAATATAGAGTTATGAATTCTGAATCTTGCAATATTTGGCACTTCCTGCAATTGGCAATGTATTTTGTTACATCTTGAATTTTATTAGGCCAATGTACCCCCATCCTATTGAGATTACTTAGGGTGACTACCCTAGAAGCATGAGTGTAAGGGTTCCAATGATGATCTCTCCTCAGATATTCTTGTTGCTCCTCCTCAGGAGTGCAATATTCTAATATGCCTGTGTGGTTCAGATGGTACAAATGCCCAGCTAGTAACATAAAGTTTGTGCTTTGTAACACTAAGTGTGCATTGTTCCCAACTGTTCTACAAGGTCCCATGGTTAATAATGGTACTAAAGTCATGGCCCACTCAGGAACGCTCTCTACCTTAAACAGATAAGTGTCTGGCAGATTGTCATCTAAAGGTGAACTGGGTTCTTCAGACTGGATTCGAGATAAATGATCTGCTCTCAAGTGTGTTTTCCCTAAATTTATTCACCAAAGCTGAACTAATCAGATTCACTTGTGCTCCAGAATCTATCAAAACCCTAATTTTTTCATTTTGATAATCCATTATTATCACAGGCAAATGTTCTTTTTGTTTTAGAGGTGTTTCACACAAACAGACTTCCCAATGATCTTTAGTTTTCCTTATCCTTTCCTTTGCTTCTTGTTGAGCCTCTTTTCTAATGTTTTCTTCTTCTTTTTTCCTGTTTTGAGCTTGTTGCAATCTTCTCCATTCAGCAGCAGTTAATGGGCAATCATACCTCTTAACTCTACACCCACTTATGAAGTTTGGCATGATCTCTCGATCTATGTTAGCTAATTGGACAACTCCACTGTTACTTATCTAATGTATAATATATGGCCCATGTGCTTTTTTCTGCAACTTTTTTTGATGTTCTTTGACTGTGTAAGCCAAAACTAGATCTCCCTCTTGTAGATCTTTTTCTTTTATGTGAACATCATGATAAGCCTTTTGCCTTTTCTTGTCCACATATATACTCATAATGGCTTGGAGTCTGGAAGCTCCCAATTTTTCCAATTCTATTACTCTCTCTGATAGTTCATGTCCAGTCCAATTGTAGTGACTTCCTACTTTTAATGTTGGAATAAGGAATTCCATAGGTAGAACTGCATTTTGTCCATATACTAGATTGAATGGTGTGTTTCCTATTGCAGTTTTATAAGCCACTCTATAAGCCCATAGGACATGATTAAGTTGTAAATCCCAATCATTCCTGTTTGTGTTTACTAATTTTGACAGTACAATACAAAGTACTTTATTAGTACTTTCTGCTAACCCATTGGCTTGTGGGTGATATAGGGCTGACTTTCTATGACTGATCAGGAAATATTCAGTGATGTTTTCTATGATTTGGTTCACAAAATGGGTTCCCCTATCACTTACCAATTCAATTGGAAGTCCAAATCTGGTGATGATATTCTCATAAAGGAATCTGGTAGTCGTATGAGCATCATTTCTTTTTGTGGCTTTGACCTCAGCCCACTTTGTCAGGTAATCTGTAGCCACTATTATGTATTCAACATGGGATTCTCTTGATGGAGGATGTATAGGTCCAATAAAATCTAGTCCCCATTTACTAAAGGCTCTTGCTGAAGTTAATGGAACTAATGGCATAGTATCTCTTTTATTTGGTTGACTCACCCTCTGACAGACGTCACATCTTTTTACATAGGTTCTTGCATCAGGAAATAGGGTCGGCCACCAAAAGCCAGAATATAAGATGAGTTTAGCACTTCTGTCACTTGAGAAGTGTCCTCCTGCTACTCTAGAATGTGCCATTTCCAACATTTCCAGATATTTATCCTTAGGAACACAAATTCTTAAGTATCCATCCATACCTCTCTTATATAATTGCTCTCCTATCAATTGATACTCTTCAGAGATCTCTTGTAGATTTTTTGAATCTGCACCAGCAATTACTTGTTTGCCCTTCTTCTTCCTTTTCAATTCCTCAATGATATTTTCACTCCAATCTGGATTTTTCTGGAACCAATATAGAGTTATGAATTCTGAATCTTGCAATGATTGGCACTTCCTGCAATTAACAATGTATTTTGTTACATCTTGAATCTTATTAGGCCAATGTACCCCCATCCTATTGAGATTACTTAGGGTGACTACCCTGGAAGCATGAGTGCAAGGGTTCCAACAATGAGCTCTTTTCATATATTCATGTTGCTCTTCTTCAAGAGTACAATATTCCAATATGCCTATGTGGTTGAGATGATACAAATGCCCAGCTAGTAACATAAAGTTCCGGCTTTGTAATACTAAGTGTGCATTGTTCCCAACTGTTCTGCAAGGTCCCATGGTTAACAAAGGTATTAGGGTCATGGCCCACTCAGGAACACTCTCTACTTTAAACAAATAAGTGTCTAGCAGGTCATCATCTAAAGGTGAACTGGGTTCTTTAGACTGAATTCTAGATAAATGATATGCTCTTAAATGTGTTTTTCCTTGTCTGACCACCACCTCAAACTCAAACTCCATAAGTAAGAGGAACCATCTGACTATTGTACCAGTGTGACAAGGTTTGTTTACCAAATATAGTAAAGCTTGATGGTCCACAAAGAACTTAAACTTGTTGGCCAAAAGGTGATGTCTGTATTTTTTTATAGCAAATATCATTCCCAACCCTTCTCTCTCAGTGGTTGTGTAATTTTTCTCTGCTACATTCAGTTGCCTACTAGCATAAGCCACTGGAAAATCTAGCTTGCTTCCTTCTATTGGCTGTGCAAGCACACATCCCAAAGCATAATTTGAAGCATCCACATGGACATGAAAAATTTTATCCCACTAAGGTGTTTTCAGAATTGGGGCTGTTACCAAACAAGTTTTTAGAGTTTCAAAAGCTTGGTCACACTCCTTGGTCCATTCAAACTTTGTGATCAGGGCATATAATGGTTTAGCTATGTCAGCAAACTTGTGTACAAATTTTCTATAATACCCACAATGTCCCATGAAAGTTTGAAGTTCCTTTACATTTGTTGGTCTTGGAAGTTCTACTATGGCCTTTATTTTCTTCTCATCAGTTGAAATTCCATTTTTAGAGACTATGTGTCCTAACATTCTTCCTTGTCTCACAAAGAACACACACTTCTCTAGGTTTAAACATACTCTGTATGTTCTGCATTTCCTGAATATATTTTCTAAATCTTGCAAGTGATCTTGTCTTTTTAATGAAAAAGTACACAGATCATCCACATATATTTCCATTACATTTCTCAGGAACTCTTTGAAGATATGACACATCAATCTTTGAAAAGTTGATGGGGCATTAGTCAACCCAAAGGGCATAACCCTAAAAGCATAAATTCCCCATTCTGTGGAGAAGGCAGTTTTATGTTGGTCTTCCAATGCTATAGGTACCTGATTGTATCCTGAAAAACCATCTAAAAAACTATAAACCTCCTTCCCTGCAACTCTTTCTAGAAGGTGATCTATTATTGGCAATGGATAATTATCCCTTATAGTTGCTGCATTCACTTTTTTCAAGTTAATGCATACCCTAAGTTTTCCATTCTTTTTAGGTACCACAACTATAGGAGATATCCATTCTGTATACTCAATCTCATAGATGAAATTGGCTGCCAACAGCTTGTCAATTTCTTCCTTGATTTTAGCAGAGTATTTATCATTGAATGTGTAATGTCTCTGTTTGCTAGGTTTTGCATCAGGTGTAATAGGAATCTTATGCTCACAGATTTTTGGATCAATTCCTTTCAAATCCTTATAGCTGTAAGCAAATACATCCCTATAGTTTTTGGCCAAACTTCTTAGTGCTTCCTCTTCTTGGGTGGTCATATTATCAACTACTACAATATGTCTTTCTTCTCCCTCTTCCTGAGTAATCATGACCTTTTTTAGTTTGTTCCTCATTATCATAAGCCTCCCCTTTCTTTTTTTCTCTTTTTGGTTTCATTTTTAGAAGTAGTCTGTCTTCTACTTCATAAGTCTTGAAATTTTCTGGTACATCAAACTGTTGACCTTTGTTTGTTTCCTTCTCCTTTTTCTCATCCTCCTGATTTTTTTCTATTTCCTTATGTTTGTGTTTCTTATATTTGCCTGAGATTTTATCTTTTATTGCATCTTCAGCTTCTACATCTTCCAAATATTGTGTTTTCCCTTCTTTTATTATCATTTCTTCTTCTTTATCCTCTTCTGTTCTGGATACCTTTATCATTTGTATTCCAATGTGAAAAACATCATACCCTTCTTCATTTTGAAATTCCACTCCTACGTACTCATCACTGGCTAGATCCATGGTAGCCAAAATTTGATTCCACCCATAGGGCTCAAATTCTTCATCTTTGAATTCTTGTGGTACATAGCTCTCATCTTGTATCTTTCTCCCTTCTACACAATCTTCTCTTTTCAATCTTCTTTTTCTATTAGTGAAGTTTCTTATCATATTGCACTTCCATATTGATGATTCAGTTTCATCCTGGTCCTCCATCTCTGATTCTTCACTTACCTCTTGATTTTGATGTATTTTATACCAGGCTTAAGGAGATATGTCACAGTAGTGCCCATTTCTTAGATTCACTCTGGTTATTCTTCCTTTGCTCTGAAGGTATAAGCAATCATTACCCCAATCTTGCACAATTTGCATTTGTCTCATAAATGGCCTTCCTAGGATAATGTCATATGAAGTAGATTGTGGGAACTCAACTATGGCAAAAGTATGTTCTATCTCTATTTTACATATGTCCACAATTACTTTTTCCCATATTCCTAGGGGTTTTTCTATGTGTCCATCTGCAAGTTGCAATCTCATTTTGGTGGGTATTAATTCATTTTTTCCCCATTTTTCCCAGGTTTGTTTAGTCATGATGGCTACTTCTGATCCACTATCCAGAATAGCTTTGGCCTGATTTTTTCCAAATTGTATTTTTAGGGTTGAATTTCCCTCTTCTCCTTCACAATATCCTCCTATCTTATCAATGGGAATATACCATAATTCCTCCAATTGATGGAGTTGTGGATGAAGATTTTTTGGTATTAATTCCCCTTTCTTTATTTTGTTTTGTAAGTGAGGATTCTGTTTGACCAACTCTTCCAATGTGGTGTGATATAGAATTGTACATTGTTTGTCTATCTTAACCTGGAATGTTATCTGTGGGTTATGTTCCTGATTAATATTTCCTCTTGTGCTTGTTTCCTCAGATTCCTCCACTGTTTTTTTAGAATTATCTAACTCCCCTAATTTAAGTTGTGCTTCTTGTATGATTTGTTTGCATTTTTGCATCCTTTCATGTTCTATTTCTGGCATAGGATAAGCCATTCCATGGTCTGTAGGATTTGGTCCCTCCTGAATTCTTCCCTTATATGCTTTGATCAATGTTTCTAAACTTTGTGAATTTCCTATCTCAGACTGGGTTTGTGTCTTCTGAGGAGGAGTACTATTTGATTGTTCCCTATTCTCTTCTTCCAAAATTTTACCCATTCTTTTTTTCCTTCCCATTTCCCTTTTTGTCTATTTTTCTTTGCCTTTGAAGTTGATCCTTCATTTTGTTCCCTAGTCATTTCTTGTTGTTTAGCTTGTGCCCTTGTTATAGCATTTACATTCACTTGGTCAATGTCACTCAATTCTTCTTGCTCCATGATGTTGACTATTTTTAGTGGTATGTTATTAGGTGTGTTTTGTTGTTTTGAGGATTTTTTGGACAATCCTTTATTAAATGATCCCTGCCACAATCCTTGCAATAAGCTCCCTCTATTCTTAATGTAGGAGGTTGTGGATAGTCTCTAATGAAATGTTCTCCCCCACACCTATAACAAGTTATCTTTGGTCCCCCTTTGAATTGAGGTTTTTGATTGGACATATAATTATTGGTTATATACATGAAAGTGGCAGTATCCATCTCAATTCTCCCATTTCCCAAGTCTAGGGCTTGTAGTTCTGGTTCTCTTAATTCAAAACCTTCCCATTCTTCTTGATATCCTTCATTCCATTGATAATCTTCCTTGTATGGTGACCTTGTTCTTGAGTTTCCCTCTTCTATTGGTGTGTATTTAATTGGTACCACATTTGTTGGTACAAGAGGTTGTTGCCCAAGTACAGGTCTTGGTTGCTCAATATACCCTGATTCTCTTTGGCTCCCATAATCTCTCTCCTTTATGGGTTGTTTATTATAGAAGCATTCCTCCCTGGTATGATTTGTCCATTTTCTCTCTAGTGTACAATATTTGATTGTTTTCCTATCCTGCAAATGTGATGGCTTTTGATATGGGCATTGTTGTACCAAATGATTTTCTCCACAATTGTAGCATTTTTTATTTGTGTTTATTCTAGAGTTTATCAAATTGGTTTTAGTGCTGACTTCTAGGGCTTTAGCAATGGCTTGAGCCAATTCTTCTGTTGGTGGGATTTTATCTTCATTTGTTCTAGGTTGATCAAATGCTAACAGGTCGTGGCCTCTGTTATCTTCCAAATCTATTGCTTCTTTTATGCAAGCTCCTAGGTCAGGGCATCTCCTATAGTACACTAGGGTTCTTAATTGGGTACTTCTTAATCCTTCTATGAATAGGGATACCTGTCTTGCCATGGAAGGTACGTCTTCTCTGGGACATCTATCAATGTACTGCTTGAACCTCCTGGCTGCCTCTCTGACATTTTCATCTTTTTGTTGTTTAAAGCTATGTATCAGTGTAGTTGTGCTATGTTTTATTCCAGTCTTTGAGAATTCCCCAATGAAGGCTTCTAGGAAGGATTCAATATCTAGGTACATTTCCTTTCTCAAAGGAATGAACCAAGATAATGCAGATCCTGTTAGGGTTAGACCAAATGCCTCAAATTGGACTTTGTAATCCTCTACCTCTTCAGCTCTAATCAACTGCCTAAATTCTGCATCATGAGCATGAGGATCAGAATATCCTTCATACTGATTTTTCATGCATTTGGCTACCTGATATGGTCTAAGCATTCTACCCTGATTTTGCCAATGATGTCTTCTCCTTAGAGGAAAATCATTACATGTTTCTGGTTCCTTTTCAAAAGGATTTGGAGAAGTATGTGTTCTCCTACCTTGTTGTTGCTCACCATTACTCTGAATTTCATGTGGCCTTGGCAAGTCTGATTGTCCTAGGTTCTGTTCCCAAGGTCTTTTGTCAGCACATTGCCCTAAGTCATTTGAATTTTCTGGGTCTTGTGAGAAGATGTATACACATCCTTGCCTATCCTCATACCTGCCATCTTTGAATTGAGCTACTGGTGTTAGGTTCAGGGGAACTTCTAAGTTTCTCAATCTAATGAGAAACTTATGCATTCCATCTTAAAATCTAATGAGAAACTTATGCATTCCATCTTGATAAACATAGGTTCCAAACCTATTTGTATACATATATTTGAGGATATTTCTATAATCCCCATTTTCAATGGGCTCATTTGTTTCATTTAAATTTTCCATGTTGTTTTCTTGCCCTAGATTTCTTTCTTGCACTTCCCCTTCCACTGGTTCTATTTCCTTCCTTCCTAAGTCTTGCTTAGTATGTGTGTTTAATTTGTTCCCATACCTAAGGGTCATTCAATTAATTTTCACAATTCTGTGAATAAAATCGTGTTTTCCACGATTTTATGGTCAAAATCGTGTTTTTCACGATTTTCTGGTGAAAATCGTGTTTTGCACAATTTTGTGGTTAAAATTGTGTTTTCCACGATTTTCAAATCAAAATCGTGTTTTCCACGATTTTATGGTCAAAATCGTGTTTTCCACGATTTTGTGGTCAAAATCGTGTTTCCCACGATTTTCTAGTCAAAATCGAGTTTTCCACGATTTCCTAATCAAAATCGTGTTTTCCACGATTTTCTGGTCAAAATCGTGTATTCCACGATTTTCCAATCAAAATCGTGTTTCCCACAATTTTTTATTCAAAATCGTGTTTCCCACGATTTTCTATTCAAAATCGTGTTTTTCATGATTTCTATTCAAAATCGTGTTTTCCACGATTTCCTAATCAAAATCGTGTTTTCCACGATTTTTTGGTCAAAATCATGTATTCCACGATTTTCTAATCAAAATCGTGTTTCCCACGATTTTCTAATCAAAATCCTGTTTCCCACGATTTTCTAATCAAAATCCTATTTTTCACGATTTTCTATTCAAAATCGTGTTTCCCACGATTTTCTATTCAAAATCGTGTTTCTCACGATTTTCTATTCAAAATCGTGTTTCCCATGATTTTCTATTCAAAATCGTGTTTTTCACGATTTTCTGTTCAAAATCGTGTTTTTCACGATTTTCTGTTCAAAATCGTGTTTTTCACGATTTTGTGTTCAAAATCACGTTTTGCACGATTTTGTTCCCTGACAATCGTGATTGCTCACAATCGTAAATAACACAATTTTCTTATGAAAATCGTGTTCTGGGAATCACGATTTTGTGTTTGACTACAGAATTGCGATTCTGTTAATTTTTTGAAAATTTTCAGGTATTGATTTTTAAAGTTTTATTTCACCTATAGAATCGCCATACCTACTTTTTAACATGCAATGAAAGTGTTCTCCAAAATCTTTTTATTTTCTTACAGAAATTTCAAAAGTCAAAAATCATGATTCCGTGTTTTTCTATTATTTCCTATTTTTTTGTGCTTTATGATCATAAAAATTGTAAGAAATGCAACAAAATAGTATTGAGGCCCCTTACCTTGCTTGCTTGGTTCACACTCACTCCAAATCTTTTTTCTGCAGAAAATCGCGATCTTGCTTGCTCTCTCTCTCTCTCACACTCAAATGAGTTTCTTCTAAAATTCTAGGATTTTTATAGTGTCCTTAAAATCGCGATTCCGTGCAATTTCCACTATTTTTCACTCTTTCACTTGTCCAATTTCATCCTTCCACAACTTTATGGTTTTTTAATCCTCTATTCTTAATTTTTCCTGATTAATCACTCCCCTTAGCTATTGAAGAAAATCGTGATTTTGTCCTTTTCTACCTCTTTCACTTGATACTCACTCTTCCCTGCTTCTTTGGAATTTAACTTCCCTCTCTTTCTCAATATTAATGAAATCTCTTGGAATTACCTTTTTTCCAAAAACCCAAATATGCTGAAAATTCCAGAAATTTTTTCTCCTACAGAAAATTGCGATTTTGTGCAGAGAATCATGTTTTTTCTGTACTTCCTATTTTGTGCAAATTTGAGTATTCTTTTCTCTTGTTTCCCTTCAGTACCATTTACCAATTCCAATTCAACAGACACCTGTACTTTTGCATCAAAATCACAACATTATTCAGAAAATTGCGATCCTGTGCAAAAAATCGTGTTTTCAAGTTTTCTAGTTTTTTGACAAATTTTTGCTTTCCTTTCACTTGGTCCCTATTACTCTTATCAACAAAGCTTCAATCCAACTTCCTAAGAAGAAAAGAAATTTGTTTGATTGTTTTAATGAATTTTATGAATTTTTTTTGTATTTTGCCCTAAATTAAGGTAAACACTTCACTTAGGGTTTCTTGTTTGATGATCTATTGATCCTGTGTTCCTTGATTGGTTATACTATCTTATGCTTTGGCTATCAAAACAGTTCATGAGAAAACTTCCCAAAGGAAAATGTGTTAAGAAATGCAAGTATCAATTTTTGCAAAGATAAACTCAAACATTTTTTTCTTCAAGATGCAATTCAATTTTTTTCAAGATTAATGCTTTGACTTGGTAAACAAATGGATCTTATCTACTTGCATCTAGCTACTTTACTTGACTTTTCCTTAATGCAACCATGTTATCTTCCCAAGATCAATAATTTTGCCTAGTACTTGGTCAAAAAGCACTCTATAAATGCAAGAATAGACATATGTTACCTTATCATCAGCTTTCTTGATTCAATTTTTTTTCAGACACCTGCACTTTACTTCAAAAAATGAGATGAGCAACTATCAATTTACAAAAATTTCAGCACTTCTAAAAAGATTATCTATTGCTTTCTTTTCCCAAAAGACAAACAAAGACATCTACCTTTTCATGTTCACATTTCTTGATTAAAGAGTATTACCTTTCCCATGTGCTCATTACCATCATCAATAGAAGATCCAGCAAGGTCCAACTTCAATGAAGCTTTTGATATACTCCCCGGCAACGGTGCCAAAAATGTTTGTTATTGACCTTTGGAGTTGTCCTCTCCAATCATTTAGCATAAAGAATTAACAATACATCTTTATTTTGTCAATCCTAGAAGTATTCAAGAGACCATAGCCCCTTCTAGATAATAGAATCCAAGAAATAAGAGAATAATTTTTTATTTCTGAGAATAGTGAAAATGAAGAGGAATTTCTAGGGTTTGGATTATCTTGAGCAAATCTCCACCATTTTCCACAATCTTGGTGTCTAAAGCATGCTATTTTCTCAGCAAAACACAATTATGAAGTCAAAACTAAAAAATGTTACCTGTACCATACAGACGAGACAATCGCGATTCTGTGAAAACAGACGATTTTCATCTCCAGCACCATCCTTCATCATATTCTCACTCAATACATCAGCATTCAGCTCTCTTCATACACATTCAACAGAATTACACAATAGAAGCTCACAAATCTCCATAGATACACAAGAAATAGACTCAACAAATCAAAGAAACCACACAAAGAGGAGAAACACGATTTTCAGCAGGAAACTCTCTCTATTCACTTGGATAGCATGTAAACAAATAACCAACCCTCTCAAAATAGAGGAAATTGTCTTTTATATGTGTCCCTTTTCACACTTGAAATTTGGTCCTGCTCTTTAATTCTAAAAATATGCTATCTAAGAGTTTCCAAAAATTTCAGAAAAATTACATAAGTTTCCATTCTACATAAGGAAGACTCTTCCTTATTTTTACATCAATTACATAAATAGTTTTACAAGTTTTTGGCATTTTTCAATTATTTTCCATCAGAAATGCTCCAAAAAATACATCTTCTTACAGGGACCAAGCAAAGAACCTTCCTTGGCAGGATCAAGGTATTATGTCTCATTTATTGATGACCATAGTAGATGGACTATTTTGTACTTTATCAAGAGTAAGAATGAAGTGTTTGATTGCTTCAAAAAGTATCTAGCACATGTGGAGAAACATACAAGTAGATCACTCAAGAAGCTTAGATCTGATGGAGGGGGAGAATACTTCTCCAAAGAATTTGATGAGTTCTTGCAAGCTAAAGGTATCAAAAGGGAAGTGACTACCAAGTACTTTCCTCAATTAAATGGGATTGCAAAGAGGAGAAACAAGACATTGGTTGGATCAGCAAGAACAATTCTTGAAGAGAAGAGGTTGCCACATTATCTATGGGCAAAGGCTATTTCAACTGCCCTGTATCTTGTCGATAGAATACCATCCAAATCACTCCAAGGTACTACTCCTTATGAAGCATGGTATGGAAGAAAACCTAGTCTTGGAGGTAGTGTTTATTGGGTATGACACAACTCAGATGGGTTATAGGTTTTATAATCCTTCAACCAAGAAATTCACTACACGTAGGGATGTTGCATTTGAAGAACACAAGTCTTGGTATTATGAACACAAAGAAAAGGTAACTCTACCATATGATCTTGATTCTGACTCTAATCAATTAGGAAGCAAGCCTGATAAACATGTCCAGGATCCAAGAAGTGATACAGATGATGACCAAGATGAAAAGGAAAAGGATTACAAGCTATGAAAGTCAAGAGGCAAAGCAAAGATGCAAGAGTGTGGAGAATGCTCCAAGCAAGCACCTAGAAGGTCAAAAAGGGAGAAAAGACAACCATAAAGGTATGGTTATGATTCCTCATTTGTTATAAAACATTCAATCTACTTGGCAAAGGACTCAATTTTGTGATAGGTGATGATGATGGAGATTGTTAATCTCCAAAAGAACAAGTTATGCTTGATGTTAGAACACCTCTATATCAAGAATAACTCAAAACCTCTACCAATTTGGAGAACCAATACGAGATTACCAAAATTTTGAACTAATTGTGAAGAGAGTCACTACTCAGAAAAGTCTGCTACACATAATTCACTCATTGACTAACCAAAATGTGTAAAGTGTTTTATAAACTTCACACAATTTTGTCTAAAGATTGTGCACCTTTTCCAAGTTAAATCATCACAAAAGATTCAATAGATCTTGAGAAATGATCCAAACAATCCATCTATGTCTAAAACTATACTTCTCTACAGTCGACTTTGAAACCTGTAACTTTTAATGGGCACTATATTCCAAACAACCAAAAACACGCAGATGAGCAAGAGATGGCTTGCGATCATGCCAAGCCTCATATGGAGTGATAGACTACAATGCTTAAGTGGGACACCTGTTCAGTACATATGCTGCACACATGACATCCTCAAGCTAGAAACTATGTGGTAAAGCCTGACTCTTGACCATACACCTCGCCATCTCCATGAGTGACCTGTTCTTTCGTTCAGCAACTCCATTCTGTTGAGGTGTATATGGCACTATACACTAGTGTTTTATCCCACGTTCGGCCAGAAATGCATTAAAATCAGAGGACATATATTCTCCCCCGCAATCAGAATCGAGGGTGCCCATTTTACATGCTGACAGATTTTCAGCCAAACCCAAAAACTGTTTGAAGTACATGAACACTTCGGACTTTGCCTTCAAAGGATATACCCATGCATGCCTGGAAAAATCATCGATGAAAGTCACGAAGTAAAGATAATTCCCAAAAGAAGGTGTCTGCATAGGACCACAGACATCACTATGTACAAGCTGCAATTTCTGAGTAGCCCGAACTGAACCATATTTTGGAAAGGATGAACGCTTCATTTTGCCCAAAATACAGCCTTCACAAACATGTTTTCCAGGTGCCTCAAGTTTGGGCAAAGAGGACACCATTTTAGATTTTTGTAGGCATAGCAAATTAGATGACCAAAGTGTGCATGCCAAAGCTTGGCATCTGACATAGCCTGAGAATCATTTATTGCACATGCCAAATCATTTACAGATCTTTCATAGTCTATGAGCTTATACAACCCACGACATAAAATGCCAGAAGCAATAATCACATAGCCATTTGACAGATCATGAAATGTACACCTGTCATCAACAAATTTCACAACCAAACCAATCTTGGCTAATGCAAAAACTGATAACAGATTCTTCTTGATCCCTAGCACAAATAAAGCATCTGGCAAAGTGAAAGAACTACCATCAGTAGTAGTCAAAATGATCTTACCAACTTCCATAACAGGATAAGAGGAGTTGTTGGCACATGTAACAGTATTCCCTGTAGGGGCAGGCTTGAGTGAAGAGAAGAAACTGTGTTGCAAGGTAATATGTTTGGTCGCCCCACTGTCAAAGTACCAAACATCTGAGTCTATTGCAGACATGCACTGCTCATTAGAAGATGGGTCAAAACTGCAAACAGTAGTAAATGCCCATTCTTCTTCCTGCACAAGATTAGCAGACTCCTTTTTTTGTGTAGAGGCTGCTGCAACAACCATTCCAGCCTCTTTCTTCTTTGCCTCTTTTGCAGCTAGTTTTGGACAGTTCTTTATGATATGATCATTCCCTTTACAGTAGTTACAAAACAGTTTTTGCTTTTCTGATTTTTTCTCATCTTTGTCTTGGTTCTTCGAATGTGCAGCATTTGCAGATTTCTGCTTATTAGTAGAAGAGCTCCATTTTCCTTTGCCCTTTTGACTAGACAGGAAAGCTTGATCTGCAACACGCATAATGGACATGTTCTGCCTGGACTGATCTTCGTGCAACAGAACAGAGGCTAACTCCTCAAATGAAAAGGCATTTGGATTGCCTTTCATCATCAACAGAAGAGTAGAAGCAAAACTCTGATATGAATCAGGAAGACCATTCAGAACGGTCTGCACAAGTGAGCTATCTATTATAACCTCATCAGTAGAAATCAACTGTTCCTTCAAGTCTTTGATGTTTGTTAGGAAACTGTCCATAGAATCACCTTCATTCATGTGCTCACTCTCCAACTGTTTTCGGAGGTAATCAACACGAGCCTCATTCCTAGCTTGGTACAATGTGGTAAGTGTACCCCAAGCATCCTTAGTTGTTCTGCAAGAGCAAATATGAGGAATAATGGCACGTTTGGCAGACAAATCTATCAATGCATGTGCCTGGGCATCTCTGCCATCCCAACAAATCTGCTCTATAGTAGGTGCAGCAGAAACCGCAGCACGAACAGGAATATGCAGAATATCACCATCTTTGATACCTTCTTTATCAGCTTCAGTACTTGCAGTTGTAACAGTTGCAGGTGTGATAGGACGTTTTTTGACACCCTGCACAATGTTCCACAATCCTTTTGCAACCAACACATGTCGCATCATATAAGCCCATAACGGGTAGTTGGTACCATCCAACTTATCCTGAATAGCCAACATACGAAATACATCATTGCTTTCAGCCATGGCGGGTGACTAAAATACCTTGATGCAAAAAGTTTGAACAGAACTGCCCAGACGAATTCCGCTAGACCTGTAGCAGACTTCCAGATGCTTATACTAGCAAACAGAAACTGGTATATACCTTTGGCACAAAAAGATGAAATAGCCTGCACAAGCATTGCGATAGTGCGTTTGAAGTCCCAAACGAGCTCAGATCGCGATTTCGGCACGACAGAAGGAAGTTGTTTTGATCTCGAAAACACGCTGAGTATGCTCACCAAACTTTGAGCGATTCTGAGATTGCAAATGAAGGAGTGTCAACGGTGCCCTAGATGAAGCGACAACCTGCTCTGATACCAATTGTTGGAGTTAGACGTCTATAGAAGCACACGAACAGCACAAGGAAGAAGAAGAAGCTTGGAGCACAACAAGTATATGTTCAAAGAATGAAGATATGTATACATATGTACATTAACTTAGAGTTAGCTCACTTATACTTTTGTATACTTATGAGCTTGTACATATTTTCCTATATATTATAAGGAAAAAATGTCAAAGCAAATATGAGAGAGCATGTGAATAGAGAAATTACAAGTTGTATGAGTCATTAGACACTTTAGAAGTGAGTAAGATCTCTCTCATCACTCAGATGTAAATTTTTTCATAAATGAAGAAAAGCTGCACCCGATATTTCTGAGAGTTCTCCTTCTGTGTTGAATCTTTTGTGAAATGCTTCTGTAGAACTCTAAGTCTATAGTTGATTGACCTCTGTACAAATTTTCAGCTTCTAATTTTGATCAGGCTAATGAGAATTGAGTATAGGAACATTTGCATGTGTAAATGTAAAGAAGAGAAGTTGTAGGAGGTGCAAAATTTGATGCTAATGTTTTGGTTAGTTCTCCTTCCACAATGTAATGTTTTGAGCAAAAAAGCACTCATTCTTTAAGTTGGAAGGTAAGCTACCTATGGCTAAAAGCATTTGATTAAGTGGGATCTAGTTTGGGAGAACCAAGCTTTAGAAGTTGTACGTGTCAAAGTCGATTGTAAATAACTACAGTTTTAGACATAGGTGACTTGTTAAGACCATTTCTCAAGATCTACTGAGTCTTTTGGAATGCTTTAACTTGGAGGAGATGTGAAACTATAGACAATACCTTGCAAAAAGTTTTATCAAAAACTTTACTCATTTGATAATTCAATGAGTGAGTTATGTGCAGCAGACTTTCTCTGTAATCACCTTCTTCACAGTTTGTTCAAGATTTTGGAAATTGAGTATTGAGCCTCCAAATTGGTGAAGGTTTTAAGTTATTCTTGATATAGATGTGTTCTAACTTCAAGGATAACTTGTTCTTTTGGAGATTAACACTCTCCATCAGTGGTATCAGAGTAGGAAGCATCAAAATTGAAGAAAGGAGGAGCCCGACTGCTGCAATTATAAAGAATTCAACATTTGAAGACACAAAGGGTGAAAGCTTGAAAGCAAAGCTTGAAAAAGATGCGAGAAGATATCAAGGAAGACAATAGAAAGTTTATTCAAAGCAAAGGTAATCTTATTCCTCATAAAGCTTGAAGGATTTAATACACAGGTGAAGAAAGGATGGGAGATTCTCTTCAGATAGAGAAATTGGATAGAGAGAACTATCCAGCATGGTCAATGAGGATGGAAGCTCATCTTATGAGCAAAGACTTGATAGGTTATATTATAGGTGAAGAAGAAAAGCCTCAATTTAGAGATCCTAGTGTTCCAACTAGGGATGAATTGTCAGATTTGAAGACTTGGATGAAGAGAGATGCTCAAGCTAGAAGCATTATCTATATGGGAGTTAATGACTACTTGCTTTGAAAGTGCAAGTGATATATGGAATGCTTTGGAGGAGCATTTCCAAAACACCATAAAGTCAAGGAAGGCATCCTTGTGAGCAGAGTTTACCACATTCAAGAGAAAGGCCTCTCAATCCATCTCAGATTATGTAACAAAGATGAAGGACATTGCAGATGCATTAGGAGCAGTTGATGAAGATATTGAGGAGGATAAATTGGTAAGGCAAATCCTCACATGTTTGAGAGGTGATGACAAATGGAAGCCATTCATTTTTTCTACTGAATTATCAGTAGATCATTTTACTCCTGATTTAAATCAGTTGCTAGGGCACATGCTAACCTTTGAGCAGGATGTCAAAGGTGAAAGTGATAAAAGTGCAGGTCAAGAAATGTATTCAAAGGATAAGAAGAAGAATAGCAAAAGGAAGCAACAAGGAAATGAAGATGAAGGTACAACTAGCCAAACTAACTTCCTAAGAGGAAGAGGAGGTGGCAAAGGTAGAGGAAGAGGCAGAAGTAATAAAGATGGCGTCAAAGATTGCTGGATTTGTGGTAAGACAAATCACTTAGCTCATGATTGTTGGTATAATACTCAGAATAATGATGGATATAATCAGAACTTTAATTCAAGAGGAAGAGGTGGCAGAAATCAAAGAGGTAATTTCAGAGGTAGAGGTAGTAGAGGTTACTTTGGAAGAAATGCAGGTAGAGGATTCCAAATTCAACAATACAACAATACCTACTATAATTATGCTTCAAATCAGAAGGAGTATTCAACATTGATAATGAATGCAACTTGTGAAAGGCAAAGCGAAGACCAAAGAGTCTTCTACATTGACTCAAGGTGTAGCAATCACCTGAGTGGAAACATAGCTTTGATGAATGATTTGGAGAATAAGGTAACTAATCATGTAGTTCAAACATATGACAATACAAAACACAATGTGAAGTCAAATGGATCAGTGAAGGCCAAGGATGGAAGTACTCTCTTGAGTAAGGTTTTCTATGTTCCTACAATTCCAAAGAATCTAATACGTGTAGGACAAATTGTTGAAAAAGGTTATGAAGTTAGGTTCAGTAATAAAGGATTTTTTGTGGAAGACCCTGTTGGAGCAGAACAATCAACAATTAGTGATTAGATAAAATCGAGAAGTGGAAAAATGAATGGAAGATTGAAGATCAGTTTCAAGAAAGAGGAGATTCAGAAACAAAGTTCTTTTGTACATTACTCTTGTAAAAATTTTTAATGTATTTGGAAAATTGACGAGTTAGACTCGTATATATATATATAGATACATGTTCATAGTCGTGAGTGAGATGTAGAAGAGATAGAGAAGACAATAGAAGTGAAGAATAGAAGAATAGGAGAGAATGAGATGAACATTATGCATGTCATCTATCAGATGTATGAAAAGATATGAGAAGAAAAATCTTTCAGAGAATTGCGCGTCGAACTTTTCTTTGATTCTCCTTCTGTGGTTAATCTTTTGAGAAATCCTTTTGAACATGTCTAAGTCCATAGTTAATCCATCTATGGTTGAAATTTGAGATTCCATTTGCAAACAGGCTGAGATAATTTTGAATAGGAACATTCATATGTAGGAAGTTCTAAATGTCTTCTGAAACAGGCGCAGATTCGATGGTCAAAGAAATGGACAATGCTTAGTGCATAGTGTAAAGTTTTACACAAATGAGGACTCAAAATTTAAGTTGAGAGGTGAGCCATCTATGGCTAAAAGCATTTGGTTAAATGGGTTATAATTTGGGAGAACCATGGCTTAGAAGTTACAGGTGTCAAAGTCGTCATTACAGAGAGAGAGTTTCAGACATAGGTGCATTGTTTGAGTCATTTCTCACAATCTACTCAAGCATTTGAAGATTTTTAACTTGGAGAAGATGTGCAACCTTTAGGCGACACATTCTACAAAGGTTTATCAAAAACTTTATACGAATGATTAGTCGATGAATGATTAATGTGCAGTAGACGTTTTCTGAGAAGTGATTTTTCACAGTTGATCGATTTCTTGATAGTTTGGTGATTGTTCTTTAAAATTAAGTGGAGTCTGAAGTTATTCTTGAGATAGAGGTGGTCTAACATCAAGGATAGCTTGTGTAACACTCTCCATCAGTGGTATCAGAGCAGGTTATATCAAAATTGAGGAAAGGAAGACTCCAACTGTTGCAGACATACAAACTTCACATCTGGAAGGATCAAAAGGATAAAGTGTGAAGAAAGATTGAAGGAAGACACATAAAGGTTGTCCAAAGGATCAGAAGGAGCAACATTCAAAGCTAAGGTACATTCATTCTTTATAAGGACTAAAGATTTGAGACTACAGGTGAAGCAAGGATGGGAGATAGTCTCCAAATTGAAAAGTTGGATAGAGAAAATTATCCAGCTTGGTCTATGAGAATGGAATCTCATCTTATGAGCAAAGATCTGATGGGATATATCACAGGAGAGGAAGAAAAGCCAGAGTTTAGAGATCCTAGTGTTCCAACTAGGGAGGAGCTAGGAGATGTAAAGATTTGGATGAAGAAGGATGCTCAAGCAAGGAGCATAATCTACATGGCAGTGAATGATTATTTGCTTCCTCATATTAGAGGACTTGAAAGTGACATTTGGAATGCTTTGGAAGAGCATTTTCAGAACACAACCAAATCAAGGAAAGCTTCATTATGGGCAGAGTTCACTACCTTCAAGAAGAAGGCTTCACAATCAATATCTGATTATGTGACAAAGATGAAGGACATTGCAGATTCTTTAGGTGCAGTGGATGAAGATATTGAAGAAGATAAATTGGTAAGACAAATTCTCACAGGGCTAAGATGAGATGAGAAGTGGAAGCCTTTTATTTTGTCTACAGAACTTTCATTAGATCATTTCACTCCTGATCTAAATCAATTGTTAGGACATATGCTAACTTAAGGAGATATTGATAAGAGTGCAGGACATGCAATGTATTCTAAAGATAAGAAGAAAGCTAGCAAAGGAAAGCAACAATCAGTTGAAGATGAAGGTACTCCAAGCCAAGCAAACTTCCTAAGAGGAAGAGGAAGTGGCAGAAATAGAGGAAGAGGTAGAAATAACAAAGATAATGTCAGAGCTTGTTGGATATGTGGTAAGACCAATCATCTATCTCATGATTGTTGGCACAATAATCAAAGCAATGGTAATTTTAATCAGAATTTTAATCAAAGAGGAAGAGGTGGCAGATATGAGAGAGGAAACTTCAGAGGTAGAGGTGGTAGGAATTCTTTTGGAAGAGGTGGAGGAAGAAACTTCAAAAATCAATCATATAATAACACCTACTACAATTATGCATCAGATCAGAAAGAAGACTCGACTCTTATTATGAATGCAACATGTGAAGCCTCACGTGAAGACATGAGAGTATTTTATAATGACTCAGAATGTAGTAACCTTTTGAGTGGAAACATTGCCTTGATGACTGATCTAGATTATAATGCAATTAATCATACAGTCCAAACAGGTGATAATACAAAGCACATGTTAAAGTCAATTGGTTCAGTCAAAGCCAAAGATGGAAGCACTCTCTTGAGTAAGGTTTTGTATGTTCCTACAATTCCTAAAAATCTGATAAGTGTAGGACAAATTGTGGAAAAAGGATATGAAGTAAGGCTCACTAATGATGGAGTTTATGTTGAAGACCCTAGTCAAGGGTATAAACAGATTGTTACAGGGAAGAAGGAAGGAAGGCTCTTCACATTAAAGGTACAAGGAAATATTGGACATGCTATGTTTGCATATGGAGAGCAAAAGGTGTCAGAATTGGATCTTTGGCACAAAAGACTTGGACACTTTAATGAGAGAGGTATTAAAGAAATGATAAACAATGGTTCAGTAGTTGGATTGCCTAACGTTGCAGGTCAACACATGACATAGAGATGTGAAGCATGTCAGTTAGGTAAGGCTCATAAGCAATCATACAATAAGCATGGTTTTATGTATTCAGAAAGACTTGAATTGGTACATACAGATGTGTGGGGTCCTTCAAAGGACTTTAGTATAAATAGTTCAAGATATTATGTCATATACGTTGATGATTGTCACTCTAGCACAATGGTGAGTACCAATGTGAGGAGATACACCTCATAAATGTCAATCCGTGGAGACATGAGGACCGGTATGAAGACCGCGAGCAAGTGATGGCACAAGTGCGTGAGTGAAAGCACACAAGCATGCACACACATACACACACACGCGCACAAGGTAAGAGCAAAGAGTGGAACAATGGAAAGCTTTGATTACAAAAGAGCTCTCTTCCAAAACTGAAATCTACAACCAGTTAACCCAAAAATGAGCTCTCCAGCCCTTTTTATAGTTTTTGAGTGGTTTTGGCCCTGTCCAGACCTAGTGTCCGGCCTAGTTAAAAATTATGTTCTAGGGCTTATTTGGGGGCTCAAACGGAATCTAAAAATTATGAAAATTGGTATTATGATACATCTAATACTCCTCAAGCTCAAGGACTCCTTGGCTTGAACAAAATGGAGCTGTAAAAATAGAAAATGGTATTTACAATGATATTTAGTGATAAAAATCACTATTTTTATAGGGATTTCTTCTGAAAATTTGACATGTGAATCTTGGAGCTCCCTACTTGCTCCTTCTTCTCGTGTGTTCACTTCCTTGATGCGCTTCCATGCTTTGTCCTTGATCTTGAGCTGCAACACTCTCCCCCCTCTTGAGTCTGTCGTCCCGGACAGACCCTTGTTGTCGTGGTTGTTCCATGTAGTACATTGAGAGGTAGTGCCCTTCATGTGTCAACAGCACCGGTCCATCGTTCCAATGCAGCTTGGTTATTTTTCTGGTTCTTCACTTTGTCATGGCTGCCTTTGCATGGACTTCTTCCTTGTATTCCAGTTTGCTACTGTCTTTGTGAGCTTTCAAAAATTGTGAGCTACTCAAAAGGGGTTATCACTGTGGATTATGAGTAACTCTCATGGTGCATTGCTTCTACGCTTGTTGTTGTCACCGTGATGTCCGCTGGTTCGTCCAAAGATGGGGTTCCGTGTTTTCATGCCCAGTACTTGTAACCCAGAAATGATGATGGGTAAGTGCTTTAGTGCGTGGGTTGAACAAAATATGTGCCTTGTGCAAGGCCTTGTAATGTGGCCCTACGTATGCGTACTTGGAAAATGCATGGCAAGAAGTATGGTGCAAGAGATTGGGTCTTGAGCTAAGTGCTCAAGGGTATGCTGACGAAGAGGTTTCCTAATCGATCATGGTTATAGTGTTGTTGAAGCATACACGTCTTACCATGGTGAAGGGTTCGTTGATCTTCATCTCTTCGTGTTGTATTCCATCATGTTGTTTGACCATCGGCTTGTCCATTTGTTGATGGATGTTCTTGCTGAAAGTTCGCTGATGAGCATTTTCAAGCACAGTCCTCTTCTTTGCCTCTTTTTTTTTTTTTTTTTTTTTTTTTGGAACAATGGCATCAAACAAGAAGAAAGATATTAGTATCAATAACATATTTTGCATGTGAAAATTGTGCTGTGTCTCATGTGCCTGGGATTTCTCAATTGTGTCTATGCATGGCCATGTAAGGTGGCCCTATATTGATGCATACTTTGGAAATGCATGACCTGAATGGTGCAAAAGACAAGGTTATGCCAAAGGCACAGGGTTGCTGCACGTCGAGGCTTTCGATGTTACTCGCATAGTTGATGCATTCTTTGTTTGGAGGTGTCGATTGGATCTCGAAATGATGTAATCCTCCTAATGGGAACCCATTTCCGAATAGTATTTGGCCCTGTAGAGATCACCTCAGGCCAGTTCTTCTTTGGATGCTGTCCAAACTTTGGTATCCAGTGTGGTTGGCCCCTTGGTTCTGTGGGTGTTGCTTGTGCTTTAGGCTTCCAAACCCATATCCTGGGTGAATGCCTACCTTTTTTTGTAGAAGGGTTGAGTTTAGCTTCCTTTGGTCTTTGTGCTCTGTTCTTACCCTTTGCTTTCCTTGGCTTCTTTGTTGAGGCCTTTCGCATGGTGGGGAGCATAGGTCTTTGTACGTGTAAGAGCTTCTTGGGTACCCACATCTGTAATCGCCCTTGTTGAGCTGTAGCTAATTTTTTAGGCACCCAAATTTGTACCTGATTGTGGTCGACCTTCATTGATAGCTTCGATACCCAAATTTGATGGATTCTTTGTGCTTGACCCTGTCGTAGGTGCGTGGTCCTTCTGTAGTCATGGTCGATCTGGTTGGGTGGGAGTCCTTGAGGCAACATCGATGGTTGTACGCCTTTCTTTACCCAGATTTGTGTCATGCCCAACACTTCTTTCTTCTTGAATTCTGTTTGTCGAGTTGATATAGCAGACGTCATTTTTGCTTGCCTCCTTGGTTGGGTTACACTTGCATTAGTATGTGAAGGAGAAGGGAGGTGTGCTGGCCTTTGAGCTTTGGCTTTCATGATTGAGTCCTTGTGCGTCAGAGGGTCGGTGACACACACAAAATTTTCTTTATGAAGATTAGTTTCAGGAGAACTCAGAGAATGTGTGACCTTTGGATTTGTGAGCATGCACTTGCCTAATTCTAATGTAATGCATTGTTCATGTACCCAAACTTGAAGAAGTTGACTTCTTAGGTTCAAGTTGACTGCATGGTCATAGATCCAATCTTGACCTAGGACAAGTGGCTCTGTAAGGTCTGCATCATGACACACTAGCATTTTGACTTTCATTGGAACATCTTGAAGGTAGATGGGAAGTTCCACCTCGCCTAAACAAGGGGTTTCCACACCTCCCAATCCTATGAGATAGGCTTCTATGGGCTTGATGTCCAATTGCAGGTCTTGGCAGTATGAAAGTCTAACTGCACTAGTTGCTGCACCTGAGTCAATTAATGCTCTCACAGTCTTTGCATTCTTCCCTTGCCCTACCGCTATGGTCACAAATGGACGTCGATCAATTATTTGAGAAGCAGTTAGGTCCGATTTTTGGCACATGTCCATGTGATATTTTGGAGCTTTTGTGTTGACCTCTAGGCCTAATCGTCGTAACTTATTTCTTCTGATGCGCTCTCTCGCCTCTGCTTGTGCTTCTTCTCTAACCCTTAACTCCTCTTCTTTTCGCTTCTTAGCAGTGTTGAGTCTCATTAGCATTTCCTCTGTAAGAGGTTCTTGATATAGCTTGACTCGACAACCACTGATATAGTTTGGTAAGACATCGCCTTCTAGTGTGGCCAATTGAACTGCACCGCTAGTGGAAATTCTATTAATGATCATGGGTCCATATCCTCTTTTTTCCAATTTACGGGCGTGTTGCTTTAGTGTATAAACCAACACTAGGTCTCCCTCTTTCAAGCCTTTATCCTTGATATGTGCATCAAAGTATGCTTTTTGCCTTTTCTTAGCAGCATAGATGCCTGCCGCTGCCCGTAGCCTTGTCTCACCTAAGCGTTCTAAATCAAAGATCCTCGAGGATAACTCATGTCCATTCCAATCATGCTCTTGTGCTACTTTTAAAGTTGGGATTAGGAAATCCAATGGTAGCACAACATTTTGTCCGAAGACCATCTGAAATGGGGTGGCATTGAGTACCGTTTTATAAGCAACTCGGTAGGCCCAAACAGCATGATGAAGTTGTTTGTCCCAATCAGAGCGTTTGTTATTTACGAGTTTTGTCAACACGTTACATAGGATCTTATTCGTGCTCTCAGCTTGTCCGTTAGCTTGTGGATGATAGGGGGCAGACTTCTTATGTATCACCAAGAACTCTTGGAGGAGATTTTCAATGACATCATTTAAGAAGTGTGTGCCTCTATCACTTACTAACTCTATTGGTAATCCGTATCTAGTGAACACATTCTCAAATAAGAACTTAGCTGTAGTTTGAGCATCGTTCTTTGTTGTGGCTTTGACTTCTACCCACTTTGTGAGATAATCCGTGGCTACAATAATGTACTCGACATGGGAGTTTCTGGCTGGGGGGTTAATAGGACCTACAAAGTCTATGCCCCACTTCGAAAATGCACGTCCTCCCATCATTGGTCTCAAAGGCATCTCATCTTTTCTAATCGGATATTGTGTACGTTGGCATGTGTCACATTTCTTCACATAGGTATGTGCATCCATATGAAGAGTGGGCCACCAAAGTCCTGAGAATAGAATAGTCTTAATTACCCGATCAGGACCAAAATGTCCGCCTGCCACACTGCTATGTGCAGTTTCTAAGACACTCAAATAATCTGATTCATGAACGCACAATCTTAAATAGCCATCTTTGCCTCTTCGGTATAGGTTATCACCTACTAAGGCATAGTCTTTAGCCTCCTGCTCCATACTTCGTTTTCTTGCTAGACTTGCCTCCTTGGGGGATGTTCTCGATCTCATGAATTCTACCAATGGAGCACTCCAGTCAGGAATTAACGACACGTGATAAAGGGTAGCATGCTCCACTGGGGTTCGCTCTTTGCACATTGGACAATTCATTATCCACTCATGAATTACTTTATCCATACTAGGCCAATACACTCCTAAACGTTTTAGATTTTGCAGTGTTCGTTGTTTAGAATAGTGATTCCCTAGAAATCCTTCATGGGCGTGTTGCAACCAACTACTATGCTCATCATCCTCGACACAACAAGCTAGAACACCTTCCGTGTCTTGTTTATACATGCTTCCTGCCAATATTTGATAGCTTTGTGACCGCACAATTTCATCCCTGTCCGTCTTCACCTTTTTATTTGCGGGTCCAAAGGTTAGGACTGGTACCAACTTATTTGCCCATTTTGGAACAACTTCTAGATTGAACAGATAAGCATCGGGTAATTCATCCGACACTCCTTGCGGTGGCTCTCCTGAAGTGATGCGAGAAAGGTGATCAGCTCTGAGGTGGGTCTTACCTTGTCTAACAACCACTTCAAAGTCATATTCCATTAGTAAGAGGAACCATCTTACTAAGCGTCCAGTATTGCAAGGTTTATTGACCAAGTATAATAAGGCTTGATGATCGGTGAAGAACTTAAACTTGTTGGCCAATAAATAGTGTCTAAATTTCTTTACAGCATATACCATGCCTAAGCCTTCTCTTTCGGTTGTGGTGTAGTTTCGTTCAACAACATTCAATTGCCTGCTAGCATATGCTATAGGCAAATCTAAATTCCCTTCACCAGTTGGTTGTGACAGCACACATCCTATTGCATAATTGGATGCATCCACATGTACGTGGAATGGCTTATTCCAATCAGGAGTCGTCAGTATTGGTGCTGTGCACAAGCGTCTCTTCAACTCATTGAAGGACTTCTCACATTCATCGTTCCACTCAAAATTTGTCAACAAGGCATAAAGAGGTTTAGCTATGATTGCATACATGTGAATGAACCTACGGTAATATCCACAATGGCCCATAAAGGCTTGTACCTCTTTAACATTCCTTGGCCTTGGTAGCTCCGCTATGGCTTTTACTTTGTCCTCATCTGTTGATATTCCGTTCTTAGAAACAATATGACCTAAGATTTTACCTTGACGTACCATGAACACACACTTTTCTGGGTTCAGACACACTCGGTATTGTCTACACTTATTGAAGATTTGTCTAAGCTCAGGGATGTGGTATCTTCGCTCTTGGGAATGAGCACATAAATCATCCACATATACTTCTAAGCTCTTTCGCAAGAACTCTTTGAAGACATGACACATGAGTCTTTGGAATGTTGCAGGTGCATTGGTGAGCCCAAATGGCATCACACGAAATGCAAAGATTCCCCACTCTGTGGCAAAAGCTGTTTTGTGTTGATCCTCTGGGGCAATGGCTACTTGGTTGTAACATGAAAATCCATCAAGGAAGCTATAAACTTCCTTGTCTGCAACACGCTCCAATAAATGATCAGTGATTGGAAGTGGGTAGCTATCTCTAATCGTAGGGGCATTAACTTTTTTAAGGTTAATACACACACGTAACTTTCCATTCTTCTTGGGCACCACTACAACGGGGGACACCCATTCAGTATGCTCAATTTCATAGATGAATCCGGCTTCAATCAATCTGTCGATTTCTTCTTTTATTTTGGCTGCATAGGTGTCATTATATGTGTAGGGCTTCTGTTTGGTGGGCTTGGCATCTGCTATCATGGGGATCGTATGAGAACAAACCTTCGGATCTACTCCCTTCAAGTCTCTATAATGCCAGGCAAACACATCCCTATATTCCCTTAACAAAGCTACCAGCTCTGCTTCCTCTTCTTTACTTAGGTCGTCTCCTATGTATGTACATCTCTCTTCATTTTCTTCAATGGTGACTACAACTTTTTTGGTCTTTTCTTTGTTATCATATGCTTCTCCTGTCGTGGCCTCTCTCTTAGGCATTCGTACCAAAATTTTTCGGTCTTCCACTTCATATTTCTTGAAATTTTTTGGTACTTCAAATAATTGCTCCTCCTCTCCTTGTTTAACTACTTTTCTTTTCTTTTTCTTTTGACTACCTTCACTCCCATCCTTTGAATTTACCGTTTTGATGCTTGTGAGAGGTTCTTCTTCTTTTTGCATAAATACTCCTATGTCTTCAAGATAGTGCTCCTCTGAAGCAAAGCAGCTATCCATCACAATGGACTCTAGATCATGATCGTCCTCTTCTTTTTCCATGAAGTCACTAGGGTCACATTCATCTAGCAAGGGCTGACATATGAACACTGAAATATCATATCCCTCCTCATCACAATGAGGTGTCCATTGTTCTTCATTGACAGCAATGTCCATGGTGTCTAGGATTTCTGCCCAACCATGAGGCTCAAATTCCTCATCTGGAAATATCATTGGCGTATAGGCTGGGTCTCTAACTGGTCTATCTCCTTGAGAAGTTCCTTTTTCTCTAGCCTTTAAGCGTTTTTCCTCTTCCTTTGCGACCTTGCACATCCACAAATGAGTATCCTCATGCATCCAAGATGTATCAGATGAACTTTTAGAATGCAGAGAGACTGAATCTCCTTGTTCCTTGTGGATAGGATTCCACTGTAGGGGTGGAACATCTCTGAAGGTGTAATCCTTCAAATTTACCTTGGTCGTGACCCCTAAGCGTTGCAAGTATAAGGAATTGGTTCCCCAATCCCGTACCACTTGCAGTTGTCGTAGGAAGGGCCTTCCTAGGATCATCTCGTAGACATTATTTTTTTCAAAGTTACATATGGCAAATGTGTGCTCAAACTCTACTCCACAGGTGGTTAGAGTTATCCCTTCGAGCAATCCTAGAGGTCTTTCCACATGGCCATCAGCCATCTGAAGCTTCATTCTAGTTGGTTTTAATGTGGGCTTGCCCCATCGCTTCCACAGGGAGGTGGTTGCAATAGCAGCACCAGCACCTGAATCTATGATTGCTTTGGTTGTGTAACCTTGGTAGGTGATTGGAAGATAAGTATTACCTTCTTCACCTTCACACATGTCCCCTATTTTATCAAGAGGTATCTCTGGAACTTTCTCTTTAGAGCCTACTTTTGGCATTTTGGAGTCAAGTTCGGGAACTTGATCCTTCACATGATTCCATAGCTCGGGTTTTGCTTTGATCAGCTCCTCTACCGTGAGATGACACTGAACTTTAGTGTTCTTCACGACGTCAGTGTTTCTTGGAATCACCGAGTCTTCATTTCTTACCACAATTGTGGGAGCTCTAATCTGGATAGATTCAGTTTCCCATGGGTCTGTGAACTGTGGCAACTCTTGTAAACAATTAGATTCAAAATCTAATTGTTCATCTTCTTGTTGCACTGTTTCTTCTCCATAAGTAGACGGAATGTCTTGTGGAAACTGATCATGAAGGTCATCAATCTCAAGGATAGGAGGAGGATCATCCTTCTCCTTGGCCCATTTCTCTTCTTGTATTTCCCGCAAGAACGTTTGAGAGTGTTGTTGGATTGAAAGAGGCTCTCTCTCATCTATGGAGTCAGGAACATAGACTTTCTTTGGTGATGAGCTTTCTCTTTCAATAGTTAGTTGAGCCTGTGGAGGTAACGAAACTTGTGGCTTGTTTACCAACTGCTCTAATCTATCTAGTAAGCCCTGGAAGTGCAAACCCGGTGTAATAGCGTTCGTCTGATTGAATGATTGATTGGCCTCGAACATAGCTTGAGCTAGTTCCACCATTTTAATGCACATTTTTGTCCGTTCAATCTCTAAATCTGCTCTAGGGTAGCTCTTATCTAGGTTTGCAGGTGTTGGCCCTTCTTGAAGTCGAGCCTGGTATGCTTTGAACATCATGTCCAAGTGTTCTGGGGTTGGATCTGCAAGAACAGACCCCGGTTGTGGTGGTTCATTTACCGTGGTTGGTGAGTGGGGATGAGGTGATGTGGATGGAGTTTGGACTTGTGAGGGGCTTTGAGAGGCAATATCTTCTATTTTTGTTTTTGCATCCTTCAGGCTTTCTTCTAGATCGGATAGCTTTTTGGTCCACTTACGATTGGCCTTTTCTCTAGTATCCTTCCATGTTCTTGTTCTTCTCTTACTAGGCTCTCCTGATTCACTTGGCTCTGATTGCTCAGCTGGTTTATTTTGCTGTAAGGCTTGTGCCCTAGTAACTGCGTGTATAGGAGCCACATTATCGCTACTGGAACTTGAATCCCTTGCTAGGCCGACAACATTAATGGGTGTAACCTTTGGTACACTAGCAAGATGTCCGAGACAATCTCTCAAAAGCTGTTCTTTGCCACACTCTAGACATACAACTTGTATCGTGATGTTCTGCCCTTGTGTCGGAGCTAGTGTGTGGGGTGGTTTTTGTCTTGGCATAGATTGAGGTTGGCTATTTCCTTCATGTTCATATGGTCTAGTTGCTTCTCGTGGTTCTGGACATGGGCTATACCTAGGAACTTCTCTTCCTTGTTCTGTAGGAGGGTACCCGTATGGTCTATAGTGGGGTGGTACAAATGGTCGCGGCTGTCTATTCATTAGATAGTTTTCATTGTTGTAGTTGGGGTACTTTGGCTCACTATAAGAGTACATGTTAGGCACTTGAGTTGATCGTCTATCGTACGGGTAAGGTTGTGATAATCCTAATGCTTCTTGGTTACAGACATGAGATGGATGATCCCCACCGCAAAGTGTGCAACTTCCTAACATTGGCATTCTCAAGGGGGAGTTCTGGTAGTTCCTTTGTCCTTGTACTCCTAATTTCTTGGCCACCAACTCTGTCACTTCCTCCACATAACTCAAACTAGAAGTTTCCTTGCTCCTTGTCTCCTCTGATTTGATAGGATCCTGTGTGATTTTGAGATCCTCAGCTAAGTTGTCTTCCAAATCTATGCACTCCTGAAGACACTGACTTAGGGTTTGCAGTCGTTTTACGTATACTAAGACTCTCAATGTTCCATTGGTTAGACCTTCTAAAGATAGGGATATCATTTTTTGCTGAGAAGGTCTCTCTGTCACAGGGCATCGGGTTACGTATTGCTTAAACCTTCGTGCTGCATTTTTTACTGTCTCATTGGGAGCTTGTTTGAAACTATGTAGTAAGGACGACGAATTGTGCTTGATCCCGCGCTTCGTGAATTCCCAAATAAGTTCTTGGAAGAATTGTTCAATATGTTCAAAGCAATTTGGATCCAGAGATTGAAACCAAGTTAAGGCTATTCCCGTAAGTGTTAGCCCAAAGGATTCATATTGCATGAAAAAGTCATCCACTTGCTCTACTCGCAACACCTGCTTGAATTCTGCAATGTGGTCATAGGGTTCTCCTGTGCCATTGTGATGATTCCTCATACATTTGGCCAATTGGATTGGTCTCAGTCTTCTGTCGGGTTCTGGGGATCGAGTTATGATGGGGACACCTTGGGGCGGTTCTGTCCTAAAGGTAGGTCTATTCGTATTTCCCATCCTCTGACTAGAGTGGCCGTGGGGGTTGATTCTTGGCATGTCGAATTGTTCATGTAGTCTATCGAGTATGCTACCTTGGCTCATTCGTCCTAACGTCACATTTTCTGTTCTTTGTTGGGTTTCGAATGGGTTTTGCGAGGTAGTTTCCTGATCTCGAGCTAACTCTCCTCTTTCATTAATCTGATTAGGACTTTCAGTTACTGCATATATCTGGCCCATCTTGTCCATGTAGACTCCGTCTTCATACTTGACAGCTGGTCTTGGAACTATTTCTAATTCTGTGGTGTTTATCATTCTTGCCACTGTCCTCTGTAGACCATCAAGGTAGATGGGTATTCCTTGCAAGTTAGTGGATATATACTGAAGAGACATTCGATATTCGCCTTCCACTCTAGACATAAAACCTTCCCTAGGTACGGAACTATGCATGTCTTCAGAAACCAAGAGCCTCTCCCAGTTAAGTGACATTTTTGACTCACTTGTCTATGAACTCAGCACGTAGAGTTAACCCCAGAGTTGGGAGTCCCTGACTCGATTGTGTGGTTGATCTTAGTTTCAAGTGATATGGTACTTTATCTATCTCTTCCTAGGTATCATCTTGAGCTTAGGTTCATAAGCCTTGTTTACAAGTCCACAATTGTCCTTTGAATTGCTCAAAATCTTGTGGAACCCCTTGCTTCCTAGTCCAACCTGAGGGTCAACTTAAAAATACCCTATCTAATAATCCTGGTATTAATATTAACATAACCAGTCGATGTTTTTGTTGTACTCCTCACGAGCTTTCCAACAAAACCAAAATCACAGCAAACGGATTTCGTATGAGAAAGTTATGCCCGTTCAGGGTTCTGGGGTTTAAAACAGGGAAACAGGATCACTCTGGGAGCTCAGAAACAGACGAGAAGATACCAGATTCTCCACGATACGCGATCTTTGATAGGCATCGCGATCGCTGTATAACGATACACGATACTTACCTTGTCACGATACACGATAGTTGAGAAATATCGAGATACTTGACAAACGATACCGATCTCCGACCGAAACGATACCGATCTCTCACAAAACGATCGCTGGACAAAACGATCTTTGACAAAACGATCGCTGGCAAACGATAGCTGACTCAAAACGATACTCGATACTTGCTAGGTATCGCGATCGCTGAACCAAACGATACTCGATCGACGATCTTTGCGAAACGATCGCTGATGAAACGATCTTTGGCAAACGATCTCTCACAAAACGATCGCTGGACAAAACGATCGCTGACAAAACGATCGCTGACTCAAAACGATACTCGATACTTGCTAGGTATCGCGATCGCTGAACCAAACGATACTCGATCGACGATCTTTGCGAAACGATCGCTGATGAAACGATCTTTGGCAAACGATCTCTCACAAAACGATCGCTGGACAAAACGATCGCTGGCCAAGTATCGCGATCGGTATGAAACGATACACGATCGGAGGGAAATATCGCGATACTCAACCACAGGAGATTCACGATACTTGTCAGGTATCGCGATACTCGACCGCGGGAGCAAAACGATACTTGACCCTTTGCCAAGATTTTTGCAAGATTTTTCAAGTTTTGTTTTGATGCCCTTGTTTTCCTAGTCCTTCTGCCCTCTCCTCACTCTCTGTATCACCCAAAACTCAACATTTAACCTCTGTAAATCCCAAACAATACTTGACGCAGGTCGACTTTTTTTTCTGAAAAAACTTGGATTTCCTGAGAGTTCATGAGTATGAAGTGGGTTTGCTTACCTTTGATACTCTCTTCCAACTCTCCTAGCACCCTATTTTGCTCCGCGTAGCTCCCAAAAGCTTTGTTTCTCAAAAACGATACTTGACGCAGGTTTTAGCACTTCCGAAAATGGCCGCTCAGATTCTTGGTGTTTGGAGAGTGTTTCACGAGTTTTTCTTTAGCGATTCAGTTCTGCACCCCCCTCTAAGCCTCTTGTTCACAACCACAAGCAAAAAGCAAGGTGAATGTACTCTTAAAAATGGAAAAAACTGAGGAGATGGTGATGATGGTGAAGATGGAAAATTCAAAAACTGAACTGAAAATGATGATTTTTTTACCTTCCAACGTCGCTACTCTACGTCTTACCGTCACACGCTCGTCCTCCAAGCTCTCTCCCCGGCAACGGCGCCAAATTTGGTGTCACTCTAGCACAATGGTGAGTACGAACGTGAGGAGATACACCTCATAAATGTCAATCCGTGGAGACATGAGGACCGGTATGAAGACCGCGAGCAAGTGATGGCACAAGTGCATGAGTGAAAGCACACAAGCATGCACACACATACACACACACGCGCACAAGGTAAGAGCAAAGAGTGGAACAATGGAAAGCTTTGATTACAAAAGAGCTCTCTTCCAAAACTGAAATCTACAACCAGTTAACCCAAAAATGAGCTCTCCAGCCCTTTTTATAGTTTTTGAGTGGTTTTGGCCCTGTCCAGACCTAGTGTCCGGCCTAGTTAAAAATTATGTTCTAGGGCTTATTTGGGGGCTCAAACGGAATCTAAAAATTATGAAAATTGGTATTATGATACATCTAATACTCCTCAAGCTCAAGGACTCCTTGGCTTGAACAAAATGGAGCTGTAAAAATAGAAAATGGTATTTACAATGATATTTAGTGATAAAAATCACTATTTTTATAGGGATTTCTTCTGAAAATTTGGCATGTGAATCTTGGAGCTCCCTACTTGCTCCTTCTTCTCGTGTGTTCACTTCCTTGATGCGCTTCCATGCTTTGTCCTTGATCTTGAGCTGCAACAATGATGCTACCAGGTGGATCACAATCTATGTGATCAAAGATAAATCAGAAGTGTTTAATACATTTAAACACTATCATGCATATGCAGAAAGAATTACAGGTCAAAAATTGAAGAGGTTAAGGTCAGATGGAGGGGGGGAGTATTTTTCTAATGAGTTCAGTGATTATTTGTGGAATGCAGGTATAAAGAGGGAAATTACTTGCAGGTACTCTCCTCAACAAAATGGGGTAGCAGAAAGAAGAAATAGGACACTTGTTGAATTTGCAAGATCCATGTTGAAAGAGAAAAATTGTCCAAATTATTTATGGGCTGAGGATGTAAACACAGCCACATATTTGGTTAATAGATTGCCTTGTAAAGCTTTGCAGGGTATGACACCATATGAAGCTTGGTGGGGTAAGAGACCTACCTTGGATCATTGTAAAATATTTGGATGCTTGGCATATGCATATGTGCCATCTCAATTAAGGCATAAATTGGAGCCTAAAGCAGAGAAGTATGTACTCATTGGTTATGATGACAAGCAGATGGGTTATAGATTGTGGAATCCATCCACAAAACAATTCCTTGTGTCCAAGGATGTTACATTTGATGAGCAAGGTACTTGGTATGCAGGTACATCTAATGTGTATGCAGAAGTTGAAGAAATTATGAATCAGAAGAAAGGTAAAACAAAGGTTCAGATATTTGATGAAGAAGCGAAAAATGAAATACAAGTTGGAGGTGAAGAAGTGCCAAGGTTTGATCCAGAATGTGATGAACCAGAAACTTCAAGAAGTGGAGAACTCGGGAGGTCTACAAGGCACAAATGGCAACCTACAAGGTATAGCTATGATACTTCCTTCTGGACTAGTAAGGATTATGCTTACATGATAAAAGCAGATGAAGATCCATCTACATATGATGAAGCCAAAGGGAAGAAAAATTGGGAAGAATCTATGCAAGAGGAGTATGATGTTGTAGCTCAATGATGAGTAGCACCTCCTTTAATGTCAATCCGGGAAGACGTGAGGATGGTATGAAGACCTCGAGCAAGTGGCGGCACAAGTGCGTGAGTGAGAAGCACACAAGCATGCACACACATACACACACACGCGCACACACGGCAAGACAAAGAGAGAGAATCAATGGAGTTCTTTAGATTACTTTCAAATGCTCTTACAAGTTTGTTTCAATTACAATCTAACCTCAAAAATGAGCTCTCTAGCTCTTTTTATAGTTTTTGACTAGCTTTTGGCCCTGTCCAGACCTAGTGTCCGGCCTAGTTAAAAATTAGGTTCCAGGGCTTATTTGGGGGCTCAAACGAGATCTAAAAAACACGAAAATTGGTACGCAACTACTTCTAAGGCTCCTCAAGCTCAAGGACTCCTTGGCTTGCACAAAATGGAGCTACAAAAATGTGAAATGATATTTACAATGATTGTTAGTGATAAAAATCACTGTTGTTGTAGGGATTTCTTCTAGTGATCTGCCATACATATCTTCGAGCTCCCTACTTGCTCTTCCTCCCTGCATGTCCATCTCTTTGATTTGCATTAATGTCTTGAAAAAATATTGGCCTACTTGCCAGATCTTCTTTGACTGCCCTGTTTGCTTGTGCTGTCCCTTCGCTCTGACTCCCTTCTTTGACTTTCACGTCTTGTAAGTCCTGGTGTACCAAGGCTACTGCCAACACCCCCCCCCACTCTCGCGTCTCTCGCCCCTGACAGACCCTTGTCTAGCTGCTTTTTGGACGTAGTATTGTACAACATCGGCGGCGAGGTGGTGTTCTTCTAACTTGAGTCCCCTTGCTAGATCTGTCAGCAATGCATCCCAATTGACTGGCCCTGGGACATCTGGATGTGGCACCCGTAACTGTTCGGAGTGAATGGTTTGCTCCACAGCAAATAAATGGAGGAGATGTGAGGGTCTGGGTACAAATATTTCTGAGTGGTATTCCCAGAACCCTGTTATGAACATCTCTTCGAATGTTTGTTTAAAGCAGGCTGGGAGGTATTTTATTCTGGCGTGCCAAGCATATATCACCTCTATGGAAGGAGTGGTGCTCATGTCATAAACTAAATCTTGGTTTCCTGTAAGGAATCCGACGCCTGAGAAGTGTGGGTCCTTGATATTCTTGAATGTCCTGAATGTAATAAGCATTAACTAAAAAATTTTCATGCACATCTGGGCCATTACATCAGGGGTATTCCTTAATCGGATGCTCCAGTGCCGTATAGTGGAAATCATGTAATTGACGGTGGGAGGCCCTTGAGGGGGTGCTAGATAGACGTAGTTTAACCATTTGGCGCATCCCTTGATATTCTTGACTGCAATGGTAAACTCTGGCCATGTGCGTCTGCGGAGTACAGGAACATAACAAGGGTTATATTTAATAAAAAGAGGCATATTCGTCCAGGTGCGAACCATCTCCGGGTAGGTTTCGAGGAGTCGGATCCTCCAAGTGGGTTGATGAATGGATCCTTTTTGAGCGCTCTCTGGGATGTCATCTGGCCCAAATTGTGTAGCAAACGTTGGAGGTTTGCCACATCTTTGTTGGATTTCTGCATTGTAGTCCGCCAGTAGTATACAATATGGCACGTATTGATCATCATTGGTTCCTATCCATCTATGGTGGGACATGCTGCGGAAGTATTCTGATTTAATAATAGTGTCCTCTATCTTTGCCATAGATTGGATTTGAACTGCCACTCGATCTTCATGAGTTGATGCTGTTTTCTCTAGTGTCTGGAGCCACTCAGGTACTTCAATTTCTAACGTATCCATTCCTTCTGCGGTTTGCTCACCACTTGGCATTGGCATAGGAACGTATGGTTCCTCATACGTCTCATCTACCTCGATGGGTACCAAATCCTCGGGTTCTGGTTCGACAACTGGAGAGGGCTGCCTTTCGTGTGTGAGTAATCTTGCCTGTAATTCGGCCACCTGCTCTTTCAATGTCTTGACTTCCTCAGAAGTCGTGGTCGTTTCTGTGACTCTGGGTGCTGTCTGTTGCTCTTGGAGTTGATTGCGCAGCGCATCACGTTCCCTTTCCAAGTCATCATGTGCTTCTAATAGATCTGCATAGCTGTCCAAGATGGTCTTCATTGTCTCTGAGGGCACAGCTTTAAACTGCTCTAGATCAATTTCGTGGGGAGATCCTTCCATTGCTGCTTCTAGATTTGCTTCATTTTGCTGCTGTAGTCTCTTGTTCTCTTCAAGGGCGGCCGCCATGTGTTTTCTGAGTAGTGCCAGGTTACGCCGGACTTTGAGATTATCGGCTTGGTATACTTCGAGCAAAGCTTCTAGTTGTTTGACACCTGATTCTGTCGATGGTTGGGGTGCCTCCAATAATGTTTGGTGAGCCTGCTCAAGCGTCGTGTAGCGTTGATTCAGTTCTGCATTTTCTGTTTGTAGAATGTGAAATTATCTTTGTAAGTTCTGATGGTGCGTTGCCAGTTGTTGATACCGGTTGTCCAGAGCTTTGTACTCATTCTGGAGCTGGTATACACATTGATTTAATGCTAAAAATATGCTATTTACATTAAATAATGCTGGGAGGGGTGAAGATGCAGGGGGAATGGGGGCGGGAATGGGAGATGTGAATGATGTGGATGTAAGTGGAGAGGTGGGTGGAGGGGGTATGGGTGATGAAGGTGGCATGGGGGGAGGGAGCGATGCTGTGGCAGGTGATGTTTCCATCGTGTCAACTGTTTGAGTGACGGTGTAGATGGGAATCGTGGGTGGAGTGGATGTGACATCCGTGAACAGGGTGGTGAAGGTGGGCAAGGTGACTCCCCCGAATTGGATTCCCGGAGAGAGTGGAATGCCCATGACAATGGTAGTGGTAGTGGACGTGGTAGTGCTAGTGTCCTGTGGTGGGGAAAATTGGGTAGTGCGAGGTGGGGATGGTGGTGACAGCGGTGCTTCGTGATATTCTTCTGCTTGCGCTGCCTCGCCTGGTGCTGATGTATTGATGTGAATTTGCTTCCCGGACCTCCTGGGACGAACGGGAACCCTTTTCTCAAACCTGTGAATGTAGGCCACTGCCTCATGAATGGCCTCATCCAGTCCTACGGCGTCGGCATGAAGGTTCATGGACTCAATGAACAACTCGTCCACACCTTCCTCAGCTAGCAAGTCGTTCATGAGTCTCTTGCCCTGTTCTAGAGACATCTTATGTTGTTCCTGAACCAGTCGCATGGTTCGATATAGTCTCTTGATTTGTGCCGAATATGCTGGGGCACTTGCTAACTCGGAGAGTTCGTCATATTCTTGATGTTGTTCTTCGTCAGCTTCTTTTTCGTCTCCTCCTGCCTCTTGTTCATCTACATCGACTTCTACAACTTGTGGTTGGGTGGGGGCCGATGTTGTTGTTTGGGGTTGTGGTTCCTGAGCTCGCTCTGCTTTAGCTTCGAGATTAGAGTCATAGATCAACCTGGCAATTTCTTCATCCGTGAGGTCCTCAAGAGTAAATCCCTGTGGAAATTCCAAATCTGATGGAATGGGTGGAAACACCAGATTAGGTCCCTCTGTGCTTGGTCTTGGTAGCCGGATTGTGAATGGCCTAACTCGTCGTGTCTGGGGAGGGGTGATCTCTGGTGTAGTGGTAGCTCCCCTTGGTTGAGCACAGGGTAGTTGGACTCCCCCCCTCATCTTCTTTGATGGGGGACCTGCTGCTGATAGTCTTCTCTGGAATTCTTGGACTCGGGACCATACGAGTGCCCGCTGAACAGGCACGTCATAAGCCAAGCATCTATAAATTATTCTGGTCAGAGCACAACACCCGTGGAGCACATTCTTCTGTTTCTTGTTCCACCTTTGATGGGCTAGGTGGATCTGATCTATGATCCAGTGTGGCACATTGATGGGCAGGCTTTCTGTCTCTGCTAGATACAAGCTGAACCATATTTTCTTCGGAGGCATTGTGAATCGTTCTTGGGCGGGAAAAGCAAAATGTTGCATGATGGTTCGCAGGTGAAGCGCAATGGTAGGTGTCATCGCTACCATATCCTTCAACTTATTAAGATCCTTGTGCTTCATTCGACCTGCGACCATGGTTTCCTTTTCTGTTGGGATGTGCATGCCATACATACCCAATGCTTCTCTTACCAGATTGAGGGTCAACTTGAATCTTTTAAGCTCATTACCCGGTAGCAGTGATGGCAACACAAAGGTGCTGTCGCCTCCCTTGGCCCTGCTTGGCGTGATGGTACTGATCAGATATGAACATCGTAAAAAATCCGGCTTTGGTAAGTGAGTCCTGAAATAACTGTCCACACCCGCTTTGATCCAAACTGATCTCATGACTTCGGCATTTTGATAGCTTTCAAACTCGCGTGTGAAAAAGTGGTATCGACCCCATTTGCCATTGAATTCCAATTCTGCTTCCCAGAAATAGGTTCCATCGCCCAGTGGTCCAGCAACATCACTGAACCAATGCGCATGCTTACCTACTTGAGAAGTGTGCCCTTGAGGAGGATCCTGAATGGGGAGCACATGTACTGCTTGAAGTTCTTGCGGCCTTGCTGTGAGACGTGGCTCAAGGAGAAGTGTTTCTATGTCCACAATCTGGGCACCAGATCCGACTTGAGAACTGGTACCTGCTTCTGCCATGGCCCTGTTTGCTGATTGGTTCTGTGAGAATATAGAACCAAGTGTTAACATCGTAATGGACAAAATAAATCCGTTGTTGTCCCCGTTACAACATTAACATGAGGTAGATGGTGAGTTAGTGGTTAGTAAGTGCATGAAGACAGTGTGTGTAGTTAGTGATTGTGTTGTCCTAGGAAACTATTGCAGTTAGTAAGTGGGTATGAATTTACAAATTGGGGTCGGGGGGTTTATTACATGTCCTAGGCTGCCAAATGCAGTGAATGGGCTTTGCTTTCGGTTTCGGAGAGTCTCTAGAGAGCTTCCTCGGTGTCGTGGTTTGAAAACGAGGCCTTTTTGGGACCCATTTACAATTGATTACATGCACGCTCTTGGGTCTTGGTGTGTTCTTGAGAGTTGAGAACGAGTGAATACTGGCAGCATGCGTAGCTGCGTTATGCTGTTTAGGTTGTGGCCTCAGCGTAGCTACTTGTGCCATCAAGCAAGCCTTAGGCACCCAAATTTGTCTTGATTGTGGGCTTGCCTTCATCGACTTCTTGGGCACCCAAATAGATTTTACTTTAGCAGAAGAATTTCTGAAAGACTTCTTATTAGCGTCGTGCTGTTGGTCACTAATAAGAGGCTTTGCCCCTGTAGTTGACGGTGGTGCAACCGGTTGTTCGCCTTTCCGCACCCACACCTGGTTTATTTTCTGGGCCATTCTGCTGCGCAGGTACTTTTGATCTCGGACATAGGTAGTACTCTGCTTCTGCTGCCTTTGATCCACCTTGGGTTGCTGCCTTCTTCTGGCCTTTGGAAAAGAAGGGAGTTCCTTTGCATCCCGGACTCCTTTTTTGCTAATATCCTTCCTCTGCAACACATAGTTTTGGACAAGAACAGCATGGTCAACTTCATGTGCACCCCTGGAAGGACCAGGAGTCTGTGCCTTTCCTAGTTCCTTGAGTGCTCCATTGTCTAATTCTACTGTAACTCGACTATGATTGACCCATACCTGAAGAAGTCCACTTCTTAGGTTTAAGTTGACTGCTTGGTCATAGATCCAGTCTTGACCCAAGACAAGTGGTTCAGTGAGATCCTCATCCTGACACACCAGTACTTTAACTGTCATTGCCTCATCATGCATGTAGAGGGGAAGTTCCACCTCGCCCATGCAAGGGGTTTCCACGCCTCCCAATCCTATGAGATATGCCTCCAC
Source organism: Ceratopteris richardii (assembly GCA_020310875.1). Taxonomy (NCBI): domain Eukaryota; kingdom Viridiplantae; phylum Streptophyta; class Polypodiopsida; order Polypodiales; family Pteridaceae; genus Ceratopteris; species Ceratopteris richardii. The sequence goes on along the minus strand of CM035432.1, from coordinate 17,329,354 downwards.
AGGATAGACAGTTAACTGCAACTCTTGACAGTAAGACAATTTAACAGCACTAGTGGCTGCACCTGAGTCAATCAAGGCTCTTACGGTCCTTGCACTCTTTCCTTGTCCTATATCTAGGGTTATGAAAGGACGTCGATCAATTATCCTATGCGAACTTGTTCCAGCGACTTCACACATGGCCATGGGATATCCTTGATCTGCATAGTCATTTGTCCTAGGATGCTCTCTACCTTGCCTACGTAATTTCATCCTTCTGATGCGTTCTAAAGCTTCTGCTTGAGCTTCTTCTCTAACTCGCTTTTCTTCCTCTTTGCGTTTCTTAGCAGTGTTGAGTCGGCTGAGCATTTCCTCCGTGAGGGGTTCCTGATACAACTTGACTCTGCAACCGCTAATATAATTTGGGAGAACATCACCCTCTAATGTGGCCAATTGTACTGCTCCGCTTGTGGAGATCCTATTGATGATCATAGGTCCGTAGCCTCTCTTTTCTAGCTTCCTCGCGTGTTGTTTGAGTGTATAGACTAGGACTAGATCTCCTGCTTTCAAGCCTTTATCCTTCACATGGGCATCGAAATATGCCTTCTGTCTCTTCTTGGCGGCATATATTCCTGCAGCGGCTCTTAGTCTTGTTTCCCCTAATCGTTCAAGGTCAAAGATCCTAGAAGAGAGTTCGTGACCTGTCCATTCGTGCTCTTGTGCTACTCTCAATGTAGGAATCAGGAAGTCCAAGGGTAGCACAGCATTTTGGCCAAATACCATCTGAAAGGGAGTGGCTTGGAGTACCGTTTTGTAGGCAACTCGGTATGCCCAAACAGCATGGTGTAGCTGTTTGTCCCAATCAGAGCGTTTTGTGTTCACCAATTTTGTCAGTACATTGCATAAAATCTTATTAGTGCTCTCAGCTTGTCCATTAGCTTGAGGGTGATAAGGGGCAGACTTCTTGTGTATTACCAAGAATTCTTGGAGTAGATTTTCAATCACTTCGTTCAAGAAATGAGTGCCTCTATCACTTACAAGCTCTATAGGTAGCCCGTATCTCGTGAATACATTCTCAAACAAGAATTTGGCAGTTGTTTGAGCATCGTTCTTGGTTGTAGCTTTTACCTCTACCCACTTGGTGAGATAATCTGTTGCCACAATGATGTATTCCGCATGAGAACCCTTAGCTGGGGGATTAATAGGACCTACGAAGTCTATTCCCCACTTAGAGAATGCACGTCCACCCATCATAGGTTTCAGTGGCATCTCATCTTTGCGTATAGGATACTGAGTCCTCTGGCAGACATCACACCGTTTCACATAGGTATGTGCATCCATGTGAAGGGTGGGCCACCAGAAGCCTGCAAATAGTATAGCCTTGATCACCCGATCTGGTCCAAAATGTCCTCCTGCTACACCTTGATGAGCAGTTTCTAAGATCTTAAGATACTCACTTTCATGGACACATAGCCTCAGGTAACCATCTTTACCACGCTTATATAGATTATCACCAATGAGTGAATACTCCTGGGCTTCTTGTTCTAAACTCCTTTTCCTAGCTAGAGTCATGTCTGGAGGGAATGTGTTTGTCCTCAAGAATGATACTAGAGGTTCACTCCAATCTGGCACTATGGCTACTTGATAAAGAGTAGCGTGTTCCACAGGTGGTTTAGTACAACAGGTTGGGCATTCCTTGCACAACTTTTGGACATCCGCTTCCATAGTTGGCCAATGCACTCCGAATCTCTTTAGAGTCTGTAAAGTTCGTTGCTTTGAATGGTGTTGCTCTAACGCACCTACATGTGCTAATTGCAACCATTTAGCGTACTCATCCTCTTCTACGCAACAAGCCAAGATCCCTTGATCTGTGTGCTTGTACATACTTCCTGCCATGATGTGGTACTTTTGGGCTTTTACAACCTCCCTATTCCGTGTGTTTATCACTGGATGATTAGGCCCGTATGTCAATACTGGTACCAATGGCTTGGCCCACTGCGGTACAACTTCCAAATTAAACAAGTAAGCATCAGGAAGGTCATCTGGCACTCCTTGTGGGGCTTCTCGAGATGTGAGTCTAGAGAGATGGTCTGCTCGTAAGTGAGTCCTACCTTTCCTTACCACCACCTCAAAATCATATTCCATTAGCAAGAGAAACCATCTCACTAATCTTCCTGTATTGCATGGTTTGTTTACAAGATATAACAATGCCTGATGATCAGTAAAAAATTTAAACTTATTTGCAAGCAAATAGTGTCTAAATTTCTTAACTGTATATACCATGCCTAATCCTTCTCGCTCTGTAGTGGTGTAATTCCGTTCAGCCGCATTCAATTGTCTATTGGCATAGGCAATTGGAAGATCCATATTACCTTCACCAGTAGGTTGTGCAAGCACACATCCAATAGCATAATTGGATGCATCAACATGAACATGGAATGGCTTATTCCAATCTGGTGTGGTCAAGATTGGTGCTGAACATAATCTTCGTTTAAGTTCCTGGAAGGAATTCTCACATTCATCCGTCCACTCAAAGTTAGTCAGAAGTCCGTATATGGGCTTTGCAATGACAGCATACATGTGTATAAATCGTCGATAATAACCACAATGCCCCATGAAAGCTTGTACTTCCTTGACATTCTTTGGCCTAGCTAACTCTGCTATGGCTCTCACCTTTTCTTCGTCGGTAGATATGCCATTCTTTGACACTATGTGTCCTAGAATCTTGCCTTGCCTGACCATAAAAACGCACTTTTCTGGGTTCAGGCAGACTTGGTATTCTCTACATTTGTCAAAGATTTGTCTGAGTTCAGGAATATGGGTTTGTCTAACATTGGAATGAGCACAGAGATCATCAACATAGACTTCTAAACTCTTTCTTAGGAACTCCTTAAACACATGGCACATCAGCCTCTGGAAGGTAGCTGGTGCATTGGTAAGCCCAAATGGCATTACTCTAAAGGCAAAAATGCCCCATTCTGTGGCAAAGGCTGTCTTATGCTGATCCTCTGGAGCTATGGCTACTTGATTGTAACCCGAAAATCCATCAAGGAAGCTGTACACTTCCTTGCCTGCCACTCTTTCTAAGAGATGTTCTGTGATGGGAAGCGGATAGTTATCTCGAATCGTGGCGGCGTTAACCTTTTTCAAGTTAATGCACACACTCAGTTTGCCATTCTTCTTGGGCACCACTACGATGGGGGATACCCATTCAGTGTGCTCAATTTCATAGATAAATCCGGCTTCGACCAGTCTATCTATCTCTTCCTTGATCTTAGCAGCGTAATTATCGTTATATGTATAAGGCTTTTGCTTAGAGGGTTTGGCATCTGAGGTCATGGGGATGGTGTGCGAGCATATGTCTGGGTCAACCCCTTTCAAATCCTTGTAACTCCAAGCGAATACATCTCTGTATTCTCTTAGCAAGGCAATCAATTCGTGCTCTTCTTCTTCTGTCAGGTCATGGCCTATATACGTGCATCTCTCCTCTCCTTCTTCTATGGCCACTACTATTTTCTTGGTGGTTTCTTTGTTATCATAGGCCTCTCCTGATTGTGCCTCTCGTTTAGGCATTCTAATCATGACTCTCCTGTCATCTATCTCATACTTCTTAAAATTTTCTGGGACCTCAAACAAAGATTCTTCCTCTTTTGGTGAGGCTTCTCTCTTCTTTCGTTTCTTTCCTTCTTCCGTCGGGGTCACATGTGTTGCTAATCTTACATTAGTCGTCACCTCTCCATGCCTCTGGGGTTGAAATTCTACTTCATGGAAGTATTCTTCATCTGATGCAAATGGTGGGTCCATAATGATTGACTGGAGATCGGAGTCACTTGTATCCTCAATTGCATCAGGGCTAGGTTCGCATTCTTCTAGAACTGCCTCTCCCATGATTGGCTCTATGGAGAAGACTGAGATGTCATAGCCATCCTCATCACAGTGAGGTGTCCATTGTTCTTCATTGATGGCTACGTCCATGGTTGCTAAAATTTCCGCCCAGCCATGGGGTTCAAACTCCTCATCTGGAAAGACTATAGGTGCATAGGCTGGGTCTTGAATGGGTCTATGAGTTTCGTTCGCACCTACCTCTCTCGCTTTCTCTCTCTTCTCTTCTTCTACTGCTACCTTGCACATCCATAAGTGAGTATCTTCATGCATCCATGAGGATTCAGACCCTATGGAATGCACCGATTCTGTATCATCTTTGGCTCTATGGATGGGATTCCATTGGATAGGAGGGACATCTCTATGAGAATAATCCTTGAGATTGACTTTGGTTGTAACACCTAAGTGCTGCAGGTACAAAGAATTGGTCCCCCAATCCTGTACCACTTGCAACTGTCGCATGAATGGTCTCCCCAAAATCATCTCATAGGCATGATTTTTGCTGAAGTCACATATAGCAAAGGTATGTTCAAACTCGACACCACAAGTGGTGAGAGTTATTCCTTCTAGCAATCCTAGGGGTCTCTCTATGTGACCATCGGCCATTTGCAATTTCATTCTCGTTGGCCTGAGTGCTGGCTTGCCCCAACGCTTCCATAAGGAGGTAGTGGCAATTGCAACTCCTGCACCTGAGTCCAAAATTGCCTTCGTGGTGTAGTCCTGGTAGGTGATGGGAAGATAGGTGTTCCCTTCTTCACCTTCACACATATCTCCTATCTTATCCAAGGGAATTTCTGGCACTGTCCTATGGGATCCTGCTCGGGAATGAGGTTTTGCAATTTCAGTTACTCGACTAGCTACATATTTCCGCGCTTCTGGTCTATCCTTGGGCAGTTCTTCCAAAGTGAGGTTGCGCTGCACTTTGGTGTTCTTTACTATCTCCGTGTTCCTAGGTATGACTGAATCGTCATTCCTTACCATGACTGTGGGTGCTCTCATACATGTGGACTTTGCTTCCCATGGGCCTGTGAAGTGGGGTAGCTCCTGTATGGAATTAGACTCAAAGTCCAATCTCTCATGAGATTGAGCACTCTCATGTTCCCCGTAAATTGATGGGATGTCTTGTGGGAATTGGTCGTGTGCATCGTCCACAAGTTCAAAAGGAGGGGCGACCTCACTTTCGTTATCCCATTTGTCTTCTTGAATCTCTCGTAGGAAGTCTGGTGCAAACCGATTCATGGAAGAAGAAGTGTCTGGCTCCGTAGAATTGGGTATATATGCTACCTGGGAAGGAGGGCTTATTCTATTGTTGGCTCTTTCCTCGTTCTCATAGATAGCTGGAGCACAAGCCTCCTGGGGAGGGTTACTTATTCTATTACTTTTCTGATCAGGCTCATACGCTCTCTGGGAAGGAATGTGGGTTACCTGTGGAGGTACATAAGCTTTCGAGGGAGGCTCCTGTGACCTTTGGGGGGGAAGATAAGTTTCTTGGGAAGGCACGTGGGCTTCTTGATGAGGCTGGCTTTTCCGTTCTCTTGCCCTTTCCTTTCTTTGAGGGGTAGGTTCCTTTTCTGACTATGCAATTAGCCTCTCTAACCTTTCTAGGGAGGGAAAGGTGTCTGGTTTAGTGGAATTGGCCACATACACTTCTGATGGGGAATGCTTCATGTTTTTGCTTGCTTTATCTTTTCCTTGATTTTTTTCTTCCTTAGCAGATCTTGCAATTATTTCCTCTAACTTCTCTAGGAATCCATCCAAGTGTAATTGCGTTTTGGCTGAGCCCGAGTAATTGAAAAGGCGGCTGGCTTCAAACATAGTTTGAGCCAATGCGACCATTTTCGCGCACAGTTTGGTTCTTTCTATCTCTAGGTCAGCTCTAGGATAACACTTGTCATGATCCATGACGTTTGGCCCTTCTTGGATTCTGGCCTGATATGCTTTGGGCATCATGTCTATGTCTTCAGGAGTGGGGTCAGCTAACACTGATCCTACCCTAGGAGGTGGTGGAATCGTATGGCGTGGTGGGGAAGGTGGTGGGTCGGATGGAGATGGGAGGGGTGGCGGCGGGGTATTGTGAGAGGGGATTTGAGAGGTGATTTCAGTTATCCTAGCTTTGGTTTCTCTTATGCTTTCCTCAAGTTCACTCATCTTTTTAGCCCATTGTCTTTTCATTCTTTCCCGACTATCTTTCCATGCTCTAGTCCTTTTCTTTGTTATGCTCTCGGTTTCACCAGCCTCTGAGTTCTTATCCTGGTTTGTCTCTTGGTTTTGCTGCAATGCCTGAGCTCTAGTGACTACCTGCACTGGTGCAGTGGAAGTGACGCTTCCTGAGGAATCTACAACCAAACCAATCACATTGATAGGAGTGATTTTTGGCATATTATTGGGGTTCTTTGGGCAATCTCGTAAAAGATGCTCTTTTCCACAATCTTGGCAAAAACCTTGGATAGTCACTGACTGGGGTTGTGTAGGTGGGGGCAAGGGACAATCACGAATGAGATGATCTCCTTGGCATCTGTAGCACGGTCCTCTTGGGAATGGAGGTCTTACTTGCCTAGGTTGAGGCCTGGGGTTGGGGTTTGCATACATGACGTTCGTGTAATCTGACTCCCAACTAGGTTCACTTGGTTCTTCACTATAGTAAGACTCACCATGTTCTGGAGACTGCATGTAGTAAGCCTGGGGACTATCGACATGTGTAGAATCAAAGCTATGGTCACTTGGGTCACTTTCTGAGATCAATGGGGTTACTGGTACTATGGCCCTATTCAGGTTTTCTTCTGCAACAGCATACTTTACCGGAATCACGTTAGCGGGGTTTGGGGGCTGTTGAGCTAGCACCGGTTGGGGTCTCTGTTGGGCCTGATATTGTGGTTGGTAGGTTTGTTGGGGTCTAGCATATTGTGGTGGTGGAGGGTACTGGTTCTGGTATCTTCCTTGTTGGTAGGGCTAGGGGTAAGGTTGCCTAACTGCCTGCTTGTTGTATGGGCAATCTTGTGCGGTGTGATTGGTGTATCTCCGTTCTATGGTGCAGTACTGGCTACTAGGGTTTACTTGGGGTTGAGCCATAATAGGGCAGACATTCGCCATGTGGTCGCCACCGCATGTATAGCACCTCTTCGCTGGGGCAAACCTTGGGATTTGTTTGCTAGTTACACCTAATTTCTGAGCTACCTTTTCGGCAAGTTCCTCAATTGATGGGGACTGTGTGGAAGAGTGACTAGATGCACTATCTGAATCTTTGTAAATTTTGGAAAGCTCTAGTTCTTCCCCTAGGTTATCTTCAATGTCAATGCACATGCGTACACATTCTTCTATAGTCCTAGGGTCCTTCAGATACACATAGGATCTCAATTTTGTACTCAGCAATCCGTCAAGGAATAAGGCTACTTGTTTAGCAGATGTGGGTAGCTCCGAAATAGGGCACCTTTCAAGATATTGTCTAAATCTTCTTCCGGCCAATCTGACAGTCTCTTGGGGGGTCTGTTTGAAGCTGTGAATCAATGAGGAGGTATTGTGTCTTATGCCGCTCTTAGAGAACTCTACAATGAATGCCTCTAGGAGTTGGTCTATGCTCCTGAACTGACGCTCGTCTAATGGCTGAAACCATGTAAGTGCTGTGTTCCTAAGGGTTAGACCTAAGGCATTGTACTGCGTGAACAGATCTTCCACTTGTTCAGCTCTCAAGACTTGCTTGAACTCCGCCACATGATCATAGGGATCTCCTGTGCCGTCAAAGTAATTCTTCATGGACTTAACTAGCTGGGTGGGTCTCAAAGTTCTTGTGTGCTCTCTAGGCCTCGGCAGAGGGAATCCATCTACATTTCTTTGGTTCCTGTGGGCTCTAAGCATCTCAGGTTCTACCCTATTCGTCTCCGTTCTCGTTCTTTCTCTGCCCACTGGGTTGGCAAAACTTACTTCCGGTTTATCTCTACTTCTGTCTCTTTGCGTACCATGAGCTTGGGAAGTTCCAGCCCCAGGGTGACCATAGGATACATTTGATCTTGGTTGGGGGAAAATAAATTCACCCTTCCAAGTGTAGGCATGCCTATCATTTTCTCTCACCACGAAGATCCGTTCTGAAGCATGATCTAAGTAGGTCACTCTGCCTGGGCTATCCGGATCCTTAAACTCATAGATCATGATATTTCCTATGTCTGTTGGCTGATTAGACTTATACCTCCAAAAGGCTTCATCAGTTTCTCGATTGAGGAGCAACTCTATGCTCTTGTTGTCTTGGGGGACCCATTCAGGCGTGATAATTCTAGTGAGAACTGATTTACCTCGAGGGGTTCTAGGTTCCGCACCCATGTTCCCTTGTTCCAGGTCACCTAAGTCCGCTTCTGAGATTACATTCCCAAAGTCATCTGTCCTATCAGGGTGACTAGTGACTACATATATAGTTCCTTCCTTGTCCAGGTATGCACCGTTTTCAAACTTGACAGCTGGGTGCTCTAGTCCAATGGATTGATCAGGATTTTTAATCTGGACCACGGATCTTCCTAGGCCGTCCTCATAGATGCTAGCACCTAGTCGGTTGGTCCTAAGATATTCCAGCTGTGTTTTGTAAGGGCCTTCTACCCTGTACAAATAAGGCACTCTTGAACTTCCCGTAGGTCTGTCCATGCCTTGAGACATTTCTGACTCACTGGTCTCAGAGCTAGGGTAGTATGAGTGGTGGCTCAACTGCTGGGCCCAAGACCTTGCAGTGTGATTGACACTAGCCTCTGAAGACCTAAGGCTTTGTCTTTCCCTTGCTAAATGTCGTCCTGATCTAAGGTTCATATGCCTATCTAAGTAGCCCAATTCTTTGCCCAGAGTACAACCTCGTTGCCGCTCAATTGGTATTAGTCACTTGATTCTTTTTAGTTATTTTATCACGTTTGAGTTCTTGTCTGATATCACGTCGTCGGAATACTTGAGTGTTCTTCGTAATTTCAGGTTGATCGTTCCACGTTAGGTTCTTTCCTTTATGTTATCGACAGTACAGTAACTAAGTTTTTAGCTTGAACTTGAGTTTTTTGATAGTCTTCAACTTGATAACTGCTTATCGTCGCCCTGGCTTACTCCTATCACTAGTCGTTCTTAGCTTGAGCTAGGAAATGACAGAGGGAGTTGAGAATATTCCAACCTTACTTGTTGATCCCTTGCTTTATGGTGCTCAAGAACCCGGTTCTCAAGCTTGCAAAGAAATCTTGCTTTGTATGCTCCAAGTTGCTCTCAATGGACCTATAAAAGTCCCACGGTTAGCTCAATGCTTATATTCAAAGGACAAAACCAACCACTTTCATTCATGTGACACAAACACACATCTGCATTGTGACTTTTAGGAAAATAATTCTAAAGACCCCTGACTTGATCCCCCTGGGTATGGTCAACTTCAAAATACCCTCTCTGAAAATCAACGAGCTTTCCAACAAGCCCAAGAGCTCAAAAATTGGATTTCGTATGAAAAAGTTAGGACTGTTCAGGGTTTAGGGAGTTAAATCAGAATTCAATACAAGCTCACAGTCAAACAGGAATACTCGAGTAGCTTGTGGCACGGCCTCGCGATGCAATACTACACCCTAGTGTTTGTCCCACACTCAATCAAAATTTAGACCAATAATTTTGCCTTGAAAATTTGACCTAATTTGCCCTTCTAACGCGTTCGCAAAGTCTGTCGGTCGCGATTGACAGGTCAGTCGCGATCGACGTGTCGATCGCGATTGACAGGTCCGTCGTGGCTGTCAGTCGCGATTGACACGTGGCCGAAAAGTCAAACAATCGTGGTCAAAGCGTCGTTGACTCTGTCGGTCGCGATTGATGAGTCGATCGCGATTGACAGGCCGGTCGCGAGGGTCTGTCGATCGTGGTCAAACAGTCGTTGACCGTGTCGGTTGCGATTGACAGAGCCGTCGTGGTCTGTCCGTCGTGGTCAAACAGTCGTTGACTGTGTCGGTCGCGATTGATGAGTCGGTCGCGATTGATGACTCGATCGCGATTGACACGTGTCATGCGTATGGTCAGTCGGTCGTGGTCAATCGGTCGTTGACTCTATCGGTCGCGATTGACAGAGCCGTCGTGGGCTGTCGATCGCGATTGACGTGTCGATCGCGATTGACAGATCTGTCCGTCGTCGTTTGTCGATCGCGATTGACAGAGCGATCGCGATTGACAGAAATCTGTGGAATTTCAAAAAACTAAGCACATTTTTGGGAAGCTCTTGGCCTGTAGGTCATGGATATGCACTTTGTTTAGCAATTAGAGCAAGTTTTCAGTCGGTCGCGATTGACAGAGCTCGGCGACACACAGACAGTTACTCAGATTTCCGTACCTGCGCAGAGTGCTGGGGATGATGATGCGGCCTGTACCTGCAGAATGCTCACAAAACATGCAAAAAATAGCACATGCAAATTCGCTCTCTCGCTCTCTCTCACAAGTGAAATGAGGGAAATGAGGTGGAGATAGGAATATAGTCAAAAAACTGAAATTTTCGCGATGATGGAGATGGACGTGGGAGATGGTGATGATGATGATGGTGATGAAGATGGTGAAGAAAGTAAAAGAAAATCGATGAGAGTGAAGAAAATACCTACAACTCCAACGCGTCAACTCTACGTCTTACCATCACACGCTCGTCCTCAAAGCTTGATCCCCGGCAACGGCGCCAAAATTTGGTGTAGCTCAGTGATGAGTAGCACCTCCTTTAATGTCAATCCGGGAAGACGTGAGGATGGTATGAAGACCTCGAGCAAGTGGCGGCACAAGTGCGTGAGTGAGAAGCACACAAGCATGCACACACATACACACACACGCGCACACACGGCAAGACAAAGAGAGAGAATCAATGGAGTTCTTTAGATTACTTTCAAATGCTCTTACAAGTTTGTTTCAATTACAATCTAACCTCAAAAATGAGCTCTCTAGCTCTTTTTATAGTTTTTGACTAGCTTTTGGCCCTGTCCAGACCTAGTGTCCGGCCTAGTTAAAAATTAGGTTCCAGGGCTTATTTGGGGGCTCAAACGAGATCTAAAAAACACGAAAATTGGTACGCAACTACTTCTAAGGCTCCTCAAGCTCAAGGACTCCTTGGCTTGCACAAAATGGAGCTACAAAAATGTGAAATGATATTTACAATGATTGTTAGTGATAAAAATCACTGTTGTTGTAGGGATTTCTTCTAGTGATCTGCCATACATATCTTCGAGCTCCCTACTTGCTCTTCCTCCCTGCATGTCCATCTCTTTGATTTGCATTAATGTCTTGAAAAAATATTGGCCTACTTGCCAGATCTTCTTTGACTGCCCTGTTTGCTTGTGCTGTCCCTTCGCTCTGACTCCCTTCTTTGACTTTCACGTCTTGTAAGTCCTGGTGTACCAAGGCTACTGCCAACAGATGCATTGATGGAAAATCAGACATGGGATCTGGTTCCTAAACCTAATAGCCAGAAAATCATTGGATGTAAGTGGGTTTACAAACCAAAAAGATTTGCAGATGGAAGTGTGTCTAGGTACAAAGCCAGACTTGTTGTGAAGGGATATGCACATACATATGGAGTGGACTATGATGAGACTTATAGTCCTGTGGCAAAGATGACAACCATCAGAACACTCATAGCAATTGCTGCTTGCAAAGGTTGGAAATTATCTCAATTAGATGTTAAAAATGCTTTCTTGAATGGTTACATTTCAGATGAAGTTCACATGGAGCAACCAGAAGGTTTTAAAGATCAAGTGTATCCAAATTATGTGTGTAAGCTCAAGAGAGCTTTGTATGGATTGAAGCAGGCCCCAAGGGCATGGAATTATAGGCTTGTAAAGTTCCTAAAGGAACTTGGATTTCAAGCATCAAAGGCAGATAGTAGCTTGCTAGTCAAAGCAAGTGAAGATGGATTTATTTATGTTTGTATTTATGTTGTTGACATAATACTTACAGGAACAGATGATAAAGGCATACAAATGATTAAGAAACAGATGGAGAAAGAGTTCAAAATCAGTGATTTGGGAAATTTGTCATTCTTCTTAGGAATGGAGATTTCATATACTCAACATGGAGTATATGTAACTCAAGAAAGTTGGAGTTCTATCTCAATTCATGCATTGTCCTAGAAAGGAACATTGGATTGCAGGACAAAGAGTACTTAGGTATATCAAGGGTACACTCAAAGAAGGGTTTGTACTATGGGTTTACTTTAGATACAAGGGTCAAGATATATATTGATGCAGATTGGGCAGGTAATTTGGATGATAGAAGATCAACACATGGATATTTGTGTTATGTGGGAGATAAGCTAATCTCATGGTGTTCTAAGAAGCAACATACACTTGCTCTATCATCCACAGAAGCAGAATACAAAGGCATGGTGGAAGCTGCAAAGGAAGTAATATGGCTAAAGACACTTATGAAGAGTTTTGATGTTATTCAGAGTACTCCTATCATTTGTGGAGACAATATGAGTTCTTTATATTTGGCAGCAAATCCTATGTTTCATGCTAGAACTAAACATATTGAAATTCAGTATCATTTTTGAGAGAGAAGGTTATTGATAAAGAAATCGAAATCATGCATACTCCTACAAAAGATCAACTTGCAGATATGATGATAAAAAGTTTGGATGGACCAAAGTTGCAGAGGTTTAAAGATATGGTAGGAATAAAGAAGATGCAGGTAATCACAATTGATGATTGAGGGGGAGCTGTTGGAGCAGAACAATCAACAATTCGTAATTACATAAAATTTAGAAGTGGAAAAATGAATGGAAGATTGAAGATCAGTTTCAAGAAAGAGGAGATTCAGAAACAAACTTCTTTTGTACATTACTCTTGTGAACATTTTTAATGTATTTGGAAAATTGACGAGTTAGACTCGTATATATATATAGATACATGTTCATAGTCGTGAGTAAGATCTAGAAGAGATAGAGAAGACAATAGAAGTGAAGAATAGAAGAATAGGAGAGAATGAGATGAACATTATGCATGTCATCCATCAGATGTATGAAAAGTTATGAGAAGAAAAATCTTTCAGAGAATTGCACGTCGATCTTTTCTCTGATTCTCCTTCTGTGGTTAATCTTTTGAGAAATCCTTTTGAACATCTCTAAGTCCATAGTTAATCCATCTATGGTTGAAATTTGAGAGTCCAATTGCAAACAAGCTGAGATAATTTTGAATAGGAACATTCATATGTAGGAAGTTCTAAATGTCTTCTAAAACAGGTGCAGATTCGATGGTCAAAGAAATGGACAATGCTCAGTGCATAGTGTAAAGTTTTATACAAATGAGGACTTAAAATTTAAGTTGAGAGGTAAGCCATCTATGGCTAAAAGCATTTGGTTAAATGGGCTATAATTTGGGAGAACCATAGCTTAGAAGTTACAGGTGTCAAAGTCGTCATTACAGAGAGACAGTTTCAGACATAGGTGCATTGTTTGAGTCATTTCTCACAATCTACTCAAGCATTTGAAGAGTTTTAACTTGGAGAAGATGTGCAACCTTTAGCTGACACATTCTACAAAGTTTTATCAAAAACTTTACATGAATGATTATCAAAAACTTTACATGAATGATTAATGTGCAGCAGACTTTTTCTGAGAAGTGATTTTTCACAGTTGATCAATTTCTTGATAGTTTGGTGATTGTTCTTTAAAATTAAGTGGAGTCTGAAGTTATTCTTGATATAGAGGTGGTCTAACATCAAGGATAGCTTGTTCTTTTGGAGATTAACACTCTCCATCGGACCCTAGCAATGGGTATAAACAAATTGCTTCAAGGAAGAAAGAAGGAAGATTGTTCACATTGAAGATTCAAGGTAACATTGGTCATGCCTTGTTCACCTATGGAGGACATAAGATCTCTGAGTTAGATCTTTGGCACAAAAGGCTTGGACATTTCAATGAAAGAGGTATTAAAGATATGGTTAACAATGGTTCAAAACATGCCATTATTCCTCACATTCGCTCTTGTAGAACAGCTAAGGATGCTTGGGATACACTTACGACATTGTACCAAGCTAGGAATGAGACTCGTGTTGCTTACCTCCAAAAATAGTTGGAGAGTGAGCACATGAATGAAGGCGATTCTATGGATAGTTTCCTACCAAAGATCAAAAACTTGAAGGAACAGTTGAATTTTGCTGATGAAGTTATACCAGATAGCTCACTTGTGCAAAACATTCTGAATGGTCTTCTTGATTCATATCAGAGTTTTGCTTCTACTCTTCTATTGATGATGAAAGGCAATCCAAATGCCTTGTCATTTGAGGAGTTAGTCTCTATTCTGTTGTAGGAAGATCAGTCCAAGTAGAACAGGTCCATTATGCGAGTTGTAGATCAAGATTTCTTGGCTAGTCAGAAGGGCAAAGGAAAATGGAGCTCTTCAACTAGTAAGCAGAAATCTGCTAATTCTACACATTTGAAGAAGGAAGATAAAGATGAGAAGAAATCAGAAAAGCAGAAATTGTTTTGCAAGTACAATAAAGGGAATGATCATATCATAAAGAATTGTCCAAAACTGGATGTTAAAGAGGCAAAGAAGAAAGAGGCTAGAATGGTTGTTGCAGAGGCCTCTACACCAAAACCAGAGTCTACTAATCTTGTGCAGGAAGAAAAATGGGTGCTTACTACTGTTTGCAATTTTGACCCATCTTCTCATGAGCAGTGCATGTGTGCAGTAGATTCAGATGTTTGGTACTTTAAGAGTGGGGCGACCAAACATATTGCCTCGCAACGCAGTTTCTTCTCTTCACTCGAGCCTGCCCCTACAAGGAATACTGTTACATGCACCAATAACTTCTCTTATCCTTTTATGGGAGTTGGTAAGATCATTTTGACTACTGTTGATGGTAGTTCTTTCACTTTGTCAGATGCTTTGTTTGTGCCAAGGATCAAGAAAACTTTGTTATTAGTTTCTGCATTAGCCAAGATTGGTTTGGTTGTGAAATTTGTTGATGATAGGTGTATAGTTCATGATCTATCAAATGGCGATGTGATTATTGCTTGTCATTTTATGGCATGGGCTATATAAGCCCATAGACAATGAAAGATCTGTAAATGGTTTGGCATATGCAGCACATGATTCTCAGGCTATGTCAGATGCAAAGCTTTGACATGAACGCTTTGATCATCTGAATTTTGCTAGTTTGCTACGCTTGCAGAAATCTGAAATGGTGTCCTCTTTCCCCAAACTTGAGGCGCCTGGAAAACATGTTTGTGAAGGCTGTATTCTGGGCAAAATGCGGCGTTCTTCCTTTCCAAAAGATGGTTCATTTTGGGCTACTCAGAAATTGCAACTTGTACATAGTGATGTCTGTGGTCCTATGCAAACACCTTCTTTTGGAAATTATCTTTACTTCGTGACTTTCATTGATGATTTTTCTAGGCATGCATGGGTATATCCATTGAAGGCAAAGTCCGAAGTGTTCATGTGCTTCAAACAATTTTTGGTTTTGGCTGAAAATCTGTCAGCATGTAAAATGGGCACCCTCCGTTTAGATCGAGGGGGGGAATATATGTCTTCTGATTTTAATGCATTTCTGGCTGAATGTGGGATAAAACACCAGTGTATAGTGCCATATACACCGCAATAGAATGGATTTGTTGAATGAAAGAACAGGTCACTCATGGAGATGACGAGGTGTATGGTCAAGATTCAGGCTTTACCACATAGTTACTCGCTTGAGGTTGTCATGTGTGCAGCATTTGTACTTAACAGGAGTCCCACTAAAGCACTGCAGTCTATCACTCCATATTAGGCTTGGCATGATCGCAAGCCATCTGTTGCTCATTTGCGTGTTTTTGGTTGTTTGGCATATGCATTAGTGCCTGAACAACATCACAAAAAATTGGATGATAAATCAGTAAAATGTATTTTTGTTGGGTACAGTTTAGAAAGTAAAGGCTATCGTCTATATCATCCACATACTAAATGCATTCTGGTGAGCCGTGATGTTGTTTTTGTGGAAGATGCTATTCAGCCATTGCTTTCATGTAATAAGGAGACATCTGTTAGCTCCAAAGACATGTATGATACTTTGCTGCCTCTTTTCACAGGTGGACAGTCTAGTGCTGGTCCTAATGAGGCAACTTCTCAACCTTTGTAGGTTTCATGTGATGATGTAGATCATTCCATTTCTGATGTAGATTTACATGATGCACTTACTGATGAGAGAGTTGATATTCAGCAAGCGAGAACTATGCCAAAATGGCTGGCGCAGACCTTGTGCGATAGCAAATTAGATGCACCTCTATCATATTGTACTCGATCAAGCTCTCATAGTGCCTCTTTTGCATCAGATTGCTATGTTATGGCTGCATCTAGTCTCTGTGATGAGACTGAGCCTATTTTGTTTGATGAAGCACAAAATTGGATGGCTGCTATGCAATCTGAATATGATGCAATAATGAAGAATGGTACTTGGTCTTTATGTGACTTGCCTCTTGGAAAGAAGGCCATTGGCACTAAGTGGGTATACAAGCTGAAGCGTAAACCTGATGGTACAGTTGACAGGTATAAGGCTAGGCTTGTTGCAAAGGGTTATCACAAGAAAAAAGGCATTGATTTTGATGAGACCTTTGCACCTACATGCTGTATGACTACTGTTTGGAGCATATGTGCACTTGCATCCCATCATGGTTGGAATGTACATCAGTTGTACATTAAAATTGCATTTTTGAATGGTGACTTGCATGAAGAAGTGTATGTTTTTCAACCCCGTGGATTTGTGCAAAAAGGGCATGAAAACTAGGTGTGCACGTTAAAGGAGGCATTAAATGGTTTAAAGCAAGCACCACGTGCTTGGTATGGGAAGATACATGCCTATCTCATTGCACGTGGTTTTGAGAATTGTCCAACTGAAAGCACCTTATATGTTAAGCGTGCTAATGGTGTGCTTCTGATCATTGTTGTCTATGTTGATGACATGCTGCTCACTGGTCCTATTGAGAAGCATATTGCTGATTTTAAGGCTGATTTGCATGCCTCATTTGAGATTTATGATTTGGGGCATTTGCATCACTATTTGGGAATTCAATTTATGCAAGTAGATGGTGGAATGGCTTTGTGTCAAATGAAATATATTGACATATTATTGCAGTGTTTTGGCCTTGAAGACTGTAAGCCTATTGCCACTCCTATGGAGAATTGAGTCTTCATGATGCTGGAGATGCATTTGATGTTGTTCTCTATTAGCAGGTTGTTGGATGCTTGATTTACTTATGCATTACTCAGCCAGATATTCAGTTTGATGTCTCATGGATGAGCAGGTTTATGCACTGCCCAGGAGTCAAGCATTGGTAGGCCGTTAAGCGCATCTTTCCCTACTTGAGTGGTACTCGGCTACTTGGGTTGTTTTATCCCAAGGGGGGATCACTACTGCCAGATTTGCATGCTTTTTCTGACTCTGATTGGGCTGGTTGCAATGACACTCGTGTGTCCACCAGTGGCTTTTGCTTCATGCTTGGTAGCTCATGTATATCTTGGTTGAGCAAGAAGCAGCGTACTGTGGCCACTTCTAGTTGTGAGGCTGAGTATAGGACAGCTTTTAGAGTGAACATTGAGTGTGTGTGGCTCAGACGCCTTATGGCTGATTTGGGTGTTGGTCAGTCTTCTGCCACCATAACCTTCACCGACAGTCAGAGTGCATTGGCAGTTGCGAGGAACCTTGTGTTCCATGCTCACACTAAGCACATTGAGGTGCATTATCACTATGTCAAGGAGAGGTTCTCTACTGGGAAGATCAGCTTGGCATATGTGCCCACGCAAGAGAACATTGCAAACCTTTTCACAAAGGCTCTGCCTAGTGAGACGTCTGAAGCTTTCTGCAAAGCTTTGGGCTTACTTCCTTTTGTGGAGTGATTTCCACATAGCTTGGCACTTCCTTATACATGATTGCCAGCTCCTTGTTCACTGCATCACTCCCAGGGGAAATTTGTTGATATATTTAGGTAGTGATGTGTGTGAACACACTAGGACCACCGGGGTACTTTTTTCCCTCTTTAGGAGGTCTTTTTCCCCCGGCTTGTATATACACCTATTGCCCTACTGGACTACTTATCTTTGTACATTCTCTAGTAATAGATTCAATATTGTGTGTTGTGCTCCAAGCTTCTTCTCCTTCCTTGTGTTGTTCGCATGATTCCGTAGACATCTATCTCCAACATACTCAGCAAAAGATCGGGTGCAATTTTCCTTCTTCTCTAAAGATTTTTACATTTGTATGATGAGAGAGATCTTCTACACTTCTCAAGTGTCTAATGACTCTTAAAACTTCTAATTCATATCATCTCATACTCTCTCATATTTGCCCCGACTTTCTACTTGTATATATAGACATATACTACAAGCTCATGACCATAACAAAGGTATAAGTGAGCTAACTATAAGTTTAATGTACAAGTCTTCATTTTCTAAATATGCACTATCTTCAAGCTTCATAGGCTAATCTTTTCTTCAATCTTTGACTTCAATCCTTCATCTAAAACATCAATTGGTGGTTGAGTTGCACCAACAAATGATCTGAATTGCATTCAAAGGATCAAGAGAGACATGCAAGAGGAGTTCAAAATCTGTGACTTAGGTGAGCTCACATATTTCCTAGGTATGCAAGTGATATATAGAGATGATGGTATGTACATAACACAGAGAAGATACATTGAAGACCTACTTCTCAAGTTCCGAATGGAGAACACAAAGCTTGCAAGTACACCTTTGGAATTGAACCATAAACTAAGTGTTTATGAAGGTGAGTATATTGATTATCCTAAAGAGTATCAAAGCTTAGTTTAGCTTGATATATGCTACTCACACAAGAACAAACATATCATATAGTGTGTGAGTGCTTAGTCAGTTCATGCACTCACCTAGAAGGCCACACATGGATGCTGCAAAGAGAGTACTCAAGTACTTCAAAGGGACACTTAATGAAGGTATCTAAATGTGTGTCATGCAGTTTTAAGAAGCAACCAGCAGTTGCTTTATCTTCAACTGAAGGAGAACATAGAGGTCTAACTATTGCAACTCAAGAAGCAATATCACTCAAGGAGTTGTACTCAGATTTGGGACTTCTAAGTTCGAAACCTCACTTACTTGGAGATAATGTTTAGCTGCGAATCCAATTTTTCATTCAGGGACAGAGCACATAGAAGTCCATTACCAATTTGTAAGAGAGAAGCTTATGGCAAAGGAAATTGACATTTCATTTGTTCCTACTAAGAATTAAATAGAAGACATGATGAGAAAGTCACTTGATGCGATAAAGCTTTGTATATTCAAAGCTATGGCAGGTATTCAACCTATGAGAGAATGAAGACTCAAGCATATTTTAGCTTGAGGGGAGTTGTTTTAACATCAAGCTTTCATCATGCTTGAGAATGACATGATCTTCATCAAATCCATCATTTGAATGATTCCACATGTACTCCTTGAAGAGTTTTTAGATGCATTCATTTATTGTATTGAGAGTTTGATCGTAGGATCACCCTCTTATGTAATTTTCAAAGTATTTATCTTTGTGAAATGGAAGAGTAAAAGGCCCAAAAGCCACGAGTTAGAAGTGGTTGGGATTGATTCTCAATCAATCAACTAAGAGGCAGGACTATAGGACTATGTATCATCTTTGCCATAGGACTATAGGTCTCATCATAATCTATACCATATGTCTAAGCATATCCTTTCACAACAAGTCTAGCTTTATACCTAGACACACTTCCATCTGCATACCTCTTTGTCTTGTAGACCCATTTGCATCCAATGATCTTCTGACTATTTGGTTTAGGAACCAAATCCCATGTCTCATTCTCCATCAAAGCATCACACTCTTCCTGCATAGCTTTCTCCCAATTTTCCTTGCCTTTTGCCTCTTCATATGTAGAAGGATCTTCATCTGCTTTCACCATGTAAGCATAATCTTTGGTAGTCAAAAAAGAAGTGTCATAGCTAAACCTTGTAGGTTGCCATTTGTGTCTTGATGACCTTGTGAGTTCTCCATTTCTTGAAGTTTCTGGTTCATCACATTCTGGATCAAACCTTGGCACTTCTTCAACTTCAACTTGTACTTCATTCTCTTCTTCATCAAATATCTGAACCTTTGATTTACCTTTCTTTTGATTCAAAACTTCTTCATCACCTGCATGATTATTGATTGTACCTGCATACCAAGTGCATTGCTCATCAAATGTAACATCCTTTGATACAAGGAATTGCTTTGTGGATGGATTCCACAACCTATAACCCATTTGCTTATCATCATATCCAATAAACACATAGTTTTCAGCTTTAGGTTCGAATTTATGCCTCAACTGAGATGGCACATATGCATAAGACAAACATGCAAACACTTTGCAATGATCTAAGGTAGGTCTCTTAACCCACCAAGCTTCATATGGTGTCATACCCTGGAAATCTTTACATGGTAATCTATTGAGCAAATATGTAGCTATATTTACAGCCTCAGCCCACAAATAATTTGGACAATTTTTCTCCTTCATCATTGATCTTTCAAACTCAACAAGAGCTCTATTTCTCCTTTCTGCTACACCATTTTGTTGAGGAGAGTACCTGCAAGTAACTTCCCTTTTTATACCTACATTCCATAAGTAATCACTGAACTCGTTAGAGAAATACTCTCCCCCTCCATCTGACCTTTGTCTCTTCAACTTCTGACCTGTGATTCTTTTTGTATACACATGATAATGTTTAAATGTATTGAATAGCTTTGATTTATCTATGATCACATATATAGTGATCCACCTGGTAGCATCATCCACATAAATCACATAATATCTTGAACCATTTATATTGAAATCCTTTGATGGTCCCCACACATCTATGTGTACCAATTCAAGCTTCTCTGAATACATGAAACCATGCTTAGAATATATGATTGCTTATGAGCCTTACCTAATTGACATGCCTCACATCTGTATGTCATATGTTGACCTGCAACATTAGGCAATCCAAGCACTGAACCATTGTTATGCTACTCACATAAGAACAGACTCATATAGTGTGTGACTGCTTAGTCAGTTCATGCACTCACCTAGAAGGCCACACATGGATGCTGCAAAGAGAGTACTCAAGTACCTCAAAGGGACACTTAATGAAGGTATCTATTATACTTACTCTTTAGATTTAGATATCAAAATCTATTCAAATGTAGATTGGGCAAGAGCAAAGGATGATAGAAGAAGTACCTTTGGATACTTAGCATTAGCAGGCTCAAAATTTGTGTCATGGAGTTCCAAGAAGCAACCAACACTTGTTTTATCTTCAACTGAAGGAGAATATAGAGGTCTAACTATTGCAACTCGAAAAGCAATATGGCTCAAGGAGTTGTACTCGGATTTGGGATTTGTAAGTTCCAAACCTCACTTACATGGAGATAATGTTTGGTTGCAAATCCAATTTTTCATGCAAGGATAGAGCACATAGAAGTTAATTACCAATTTGTAAGAGAGAAGATTATGGCAAAGGAAATTGACATTTCATTTGTTCCTACTAAGAAGCAAATAGCAGACATGATGAGAAAGGCACTTGATGCGATAAAGCTTTGTATATTCAAAGTTATGGTAGGTATTCAACCTATGAGAGAATGAAGACTCAAGCATATTTTAGCTTGAGGGGAGTTGTTGGAACATCAAGCTTTCATCATGCTTGAGGAGGACATAATCTTCATCAAATCCATCATTTGAATGATTCCACATATATGTGAAGAGAGATGGTGGATGCAATCCAAAGATGAGTAGGTGCTGCTACAACCAGCTTCACACCAGCCAACTGAGACTTCAGAGTTGATTAGTAGACCCTTTGAGATTCCTAAATCCACCAAAATATCAGCCAAGTACTTTGGAATATGTATCCCAAAAGTTTAAGTCAAGACAGACTAGTTGCGAAATGACTAGCTCCCAAAACTTGCTATTTTTGGACATACACCTGCTGGAAAAAATGAACAGTGCTCTCAACCTAGTAGGAACTAGATACATTCCTTTTGGGCATAGCAAATAGACTTATCAAGCTTCGGAATCCAAGTTAAAACACTTCAAATGATGGATTGAGCACTGAGAACAAGATTCATCAATTTCTGGAACATGCCCACCATTCTCGGGGCTTTGCAGAGATAGAACAGTGAGTAGTAAAATGCAGATATCTCCAAAATTGTAAATCCAATGACCTTGAAAATGTATATGAAACAATTAGCCAGTAACATCTATCCAACGCATGCTAAAACACTGAAAACGGTTGTGTAGAACTTGAGATATGACCTTTTGAAGTTACTGCTCTGAGTGAGTATAGCAGAGAACAAAATAGAGAAGTAGGTAATGACAAATGTATAGATTCACATATGATTACAACCACATTGGCAATGAATCTTTGCACAATGGGAGTAGAATGATAGAGCTATGGAGTAAGCTCTTCAATCTCTACAAAATGACATGAAATGGTCACGTACAAGGCTTGCTAATCGCCTCTTCCTTCTTGCTCTTTTTATAGCTATTCTTGGAGGGAGTTTTGAATTCGAATTCGAATAGCTCCACCTAAAAGTGATCCCCAAAGTTAGGAGGTATTCCCTCAGCTCAAAAATTCATGGTTTTAGGTAGTTAGACCCACGAATTTGCTTTTACATAATGGATGAGGTAAGCCATCTTTTTCCGTTTTCCTTTTTCAATTACAAGAGATAAAAATGAACTCTTTTACAAGAGGTGTTCACATGACTACACATGTGACTTACAAATGAGGATAATATCAAGCATATCAAGCATGTAGGCTTGGGTAAAATGCACCAACAGCTCCCCCTCAAGCCTAACATGCTTGGCCTCCAAATAAGTCTTCAATTGTCCTTGATTTCATGCAAGCCAATCATCAACTTGAATCTACTTTGTAGCATCAAGAGATTTAGTCAACATGTCTGCACATTGCATATCTGTAGAGACATAGGATAGTTGAATGTCCTTGCTCATTAGCTTCTCCCTTACATAATGGTAGTGGAATTCAATATGCTTGGTTCTAGCATGGTATACCGGATTAGCTGCTAGATGTACTGAGCTTGTATTGTCACCAAAAATGTGAGGTGTTGAAGAATGAAGTCCAATATCTGTGTACAAACACTTTAGCCACATGATTTCTTGAGTTGCATTAGCCAAACATCTATATTCGGATTCGATAGAAGATAATGCCACGGTTGGTTGCTTCTTCAATGACCAAGAAATGATTTTTGAACCTGCAAATGATATATACCCAGATGTGCTTCTTCTATCATCTCTAGATCCGGCCCAATCTGCATCTGAGTAGACCTTTAGCTCAAGATCTGAAGTATATGAATAGAACAAACCTTCATTCATGGTCCCCTTTAGGTACTTGAGGAATCTCTTGGCTGCTTCCATATGTGGTCTTCTCGGCTTATGCATAAACTGACTCAATATGCTAACACTATAGCATATATCCACCCTTGTGAGTGTTGCATAGTTCAAACTTCCAACCAAGCTTTGATAGCTTGTGATGTCTTCAATTGGCTCTCCTTCATAAGCACTAAGCTTATGATTTTGCTCCATAGGTGTACCTTCACACTTGGTATTTTCCATCTTGAACTTGACGAGCATGTCATGGACATACTTCCTTTGTGTGATGTATATACCTGAATCTATGTAGATTAACTCCCATCCAAGAAAATAAGTGAGTGGTCCGAGGTCACTTATTTTGAACTCCTCCTTCATTTGACTCTTTACCTGTTTGATTCCTTCAAGATCATTGCTTGTGATAATAATATCATCAACATACACACATAAATAGATAACTTCAGATCCATTTCTCTTTATGAACAAAGAGGTATCCGCCTTGCTAGCTTTGAATCCTTGGTCCTGCAAATAAGTCACCAATCTGAAATTCCAAGCTCTTGGAGCTTGCTTCAATCCATACAAAGCTTTCTTTAGTATGCATACATAGTTAGGATGATGTGCATCCTCATATCCAGGAGGTTGTGCCATATACACTTCCTCAAAAATCCATCCATTCAAGAAAGCATTCTTTACATCAAGTTGATAGAGATTCCAATTTCTAGATGCAGCAAGACTAATGAGAACCCTAATTGTAGGAATTTTTGCAACAGAAGAGAAAGTCTCCTCATAAACAATACCATGGGTTTGAGCAAACCCTTTAGCAACTAACCTTGCTCTGTGTCTATTTATGCTTCCATCTGGATTCCTCTTGATTTTGTATATCCATCGAGATCCAATTACCTTCATAGATGGCTTGTTAGGTACAAGCTCCCAAGTGTCATTCTCCTTCAAGGCTTCCATTTCTTCATCCATTGCATCTCTCCAAGCTTTCTTGCTTTGTGCTTCTTCGAATGTGGTAGGTTCTTCATTGGTTGAATCCTTTGCAATGTAGATTGAGTGCTTGGTGACCAAAGAAGTATCATAACCAAACCTCTTTGGTTTCTTCTTCTCCCTTGAAGACCTTCTAAGTGGTTAATGTGAGCTCTCGGGTCCATATGTAGCATCCTACATCTTTGCTTTACCTTTGTTCTTCCATACCTTTAGTCTTTCCAAGTCTTCTAGGTCAATCTCCAAATCACTTTCTTCAAACTGCTTTGGTTCCTTTGGTTGAAGTGATGGAAAATCTTCATCCAAGTCATACGGCAGCTTCATTTTCTTGTCATCATCAAACCATGATTTGTTTTCAGCAAAAATTACATCTCTACTCACAGAAACTCCTTTATTGGTTGGATTGTACAATCTATATCCTTTTTGGTTTTGATCATAAACAATGAATACACACTTCTCTGCCTTGGGATCCAATTTCCCTCTTACTTGAGAAGGAATGTGAGCATAGGCTACGCATCCAAAGATTTTACAATGCTCTAGACTAGGTCTTCTTCCATTCCACACTTCATATGGAGTGGTTCCATCTAGTGACTTAGATGGAAGTCTATTTATGAGATATGTGGCTGTAGACACAGCCTCTGCCCATAGGTAGTTTGGCAATCCCTTTTCGTTGAGCATGGACCTTGCAGCTTCGACAATAGCTTTGTTCCTCCTCTTTGCTACACCATTGAGTTCCGGTGTATACCTTGTAGTGACTTCCCTTTTAATGCCTCTTTCATGCAAGAATGCATCAAATTCAAAAGAGAAGTATTCTCCTCCACCATCTGATCTGAGTCTTTTCAAAGTCCTACCTATTTGGTTTTCAACAAGAGAAATATACTTCTTAAAGAAATTAAACACTTCATCCTTGTCCTTCATGAAAAACAGAATGGTCCACCTGCTACAATCATCTATGAAAGACACATAATATCTTGAGCTTGATATAGATGGCTCCTTACTTGGACCCCACACATCCGTGTGCACTAGATCCAAAGGATTTTGATACATATATCCTTTCTTATTGAAAGTTTGTCTATGAGCATTGTCGAGTTGACAAGCTTCACACTTATAAATCATGTGTTGCCTTGTGATATTAGGCAAACCAAGTACACTTTGGTCCCTGCAAATCTGTTTGAGTGTCCTTTCACCAATGTGAGCAAGCCTTTTGTGCCATATCTCCAACTCTGTTAGAGTTTGAGATCCATAGCTAAACAAAGATATGTTCTTTGTATCTTCCACTTCAAAAGTGAAAAGCCTTCCTGTCTTTTCTCCTTTGGCAATCCATCGAAAGCCTTGCCTTGGGTCTTCAACATATGCTCCAAATCGGTTGAATCTAACTTGCAATCCTTTTTCAACAATCTGTCCAACACTTATTAATTTTTTGGTAATTGTAGGGACATACAAGACTTTGCTTAAGAGGTTCATATTCCCATCTGATGTCTTCACATTACCTATATTTTCCACTGAGTGCTTTGTGTCATCTCTTGTCTGCACTTCATGCTTGTTATGAGGATCTTCCAAATCAGAAAGTAAAGCCACATTTCTTGCTACATGGTTTTAGCATCCCGAATCAATGTATGTGATCATCATCCTTACCCTTCTTCACTGATAGATTCATAATCAATAATGAATCTTCTTTACTTTGGTCCTCTGCATAGTTATTGTAGTCTCTTCTTCCTCTATGGCCACTTTGATAGTTGTTGTTGTTGTAATTGTTGTTGTAGTAGTTGTTGTAGCCTCCATTGTACCTGCCTCTATTTGATCCATAGCCACCTCTCTTGAATCCTCTTCCTCTTGAGTTCCTGGGATTCCTAAAACATTCTTCAGTAGTATGGTTAGATAAGCCACATATATTGCAAGGTTGAGATGATTGGAATGTCCCCCTGCCTTGCTTTCCACCTTTGCCTCTTCCTCTAGCTCTTCCTCTACCTGCAAAGTTTTCTTGGAAAGAGCTACCTTCATCTTCATTCTTCTTATTCTTTGACTTGTCCTTGACCTTATCTTTATCAGAATATAAGGCAGAAGTTTGATTACCTCTTGAGGACTCACCACCTTTGCTAATCTTTGCTTCATGAGTGAAGAGTTGGCCCATGAGTGTGTTGAGGTCGGGTACATGCATATCCATGTATAAATCCATGGCTGTTGTGAATGACTCCCACTTGTCGTCTGCTTTGATTCCATTTATGATTTGTCTAATGATATGCTCCTCTTCAATTACCTCTCCAATGCTTCCAAGTTGGTCGGAAATCTCCTTCATCTTTGTGACATAATCAGTCACATTTTGCTTCGGGCTTTTCTTCATTGTTGTGAACTCCATCCACAATTGGTTCTTCCTTGCTCGAGTGTTGGAAGAGAAGAAAGAAGCAAGTGCATTCCAGGTCTCTCTTGATGTCTTTCATCCCTTGACATGAGGTAAAAGAAAATCAGAGATTGAGTTTAGAATATAGGACCTTGCAAGTGCATCCTTCGAACACCAATTCGAAAGTCCTTCCACTTCTTCATGTGATGGTTGCCCTTTGTTCCTCATGGTTGGCATTGCTTCATCTCCGGATATGAATCCATATAGATTCCTCCCTTGAAGGTAAGCCTCCATCCTTAGAGACCATGCCGGGTAGTTGTTTCAATCCAATTTGTCAATTGTTGATAGAAATCCATCTCCCATGTTGCTTGACTATGCTCTGATACCACAATGAAGAGAGATGGTGGATGCAATCCAAAGATGAGTAGGTGCTGCTACAACCAGCTTCACACTAGCAAACTGAGACTTCAGAGTTGATTAGTAGACCCTTTGAGCTTCCTAAATCCACCAAAATATCAGCCAAGTACTTTGGAATATGTATCCCAAAAGTTTAAGTCAAGACAGACTAGTTGCGAAATGACTAGCTCCCAAAACTTGCTATTTTTGGACATACATCTGCTAGAAAAAAGGAGCAGTGCTCTCAACCTGGTAGGAAATAGATAGATGCCTTTTGGGCATAGCAAATAGACTTAGCAAGCTTCCGAATCCAAGTTAAAACACTTCAAATGATGGACTGAGCACTGAGAACAAGATTCATCAATTTCTGGAACATGCCCACCATTCTCGGGGCTCTGCAGAGATAGACTAGTGAGTAGTAAAATGCAGATATCTCCAAAACTGTAAATCCAATGATCTTGAAAATTTATATGTAAAAATTAGCTAGTAAGAGCTATCCAACGCATGTTAAAACAGTGAAAGCGGGTAGTAGAACTCGAGATATGACCTTCTGAAGTTACTGCTCTGAGTGAGTATAGCAGAGAACAAAACAGAGAAGTAGATAATGATAAATGTATTGATTCACATATGATTACAACCACATTGGCAATGAATCTTTGCACAATGGGAGTAGAATGATAGAGCTATGGAGTAAGCTCTTCAATCTCTACAAAATGACATGAAGTGGTCACGCACAAGGCTTGCTAATCGCCTCTTCCTTCTTGCTCTTTTTATAGCTATTCTTGGAGGGAATTTTGAATTCGAATTCGAATAGCTCCACCTAAAAGTGATCCTCAAAGTTAGGAGATATTCCCTCAGCTCAAAAATTCAGGGTTTTAGGTAGTTAGACCCACGAATTTTCTTTTACATCATGGATGAGGTAAGCCATCTTTTTCCTTTTTCCTTTTTCAATTACAACAGATAAAAATGAACTCTTTTACAAGAGGTGTTCACATGACTACACATGTGACTTACAAATGAGGATAATATCAAGCATATCAAGCATGTAGGCTTGGGTAAAATGCACCAACAATATACTCCTTGAAGAGTTTTTAGATGCATTCATTTATTGTATTGAGCGTTTGATCGTAGGATCACCTGCTTATGTAATTTTCAAAGTATTTATCTTTGTGAAAGGAAAGAGTAAAAGGCCCAAAATCTACGAGTTAGAAGTGGTTGGGATCGATTCTCAATCAATCAATTAAGAGGCAGATTTGATTTTAACTTTCTCTTTTTCTAGATTGTAGGTAATGATTCTTAATTTCAAAATCAAATCCATGAAGAAAAGGCGTGATCATATCATCAAGAGTCTATGTAAAGACTCCAAAACATTTTTACATTAAGGATAGTGTTCGTTTGAAGCAATACATATACTCTTTGATCATTGCTTGGTGCCATTTTTGTTCTCTACTCATTCTTCCTCATACTCAGTCAACTTGCAAAGAGTGTTGCTCTTTGTATAGAGCTCCAAATCCAGTGTTTAAGCATTCATTAGAAATGTATTACTGTCTAGTTAATTGCTACTTAGATCATTTGGTTCATTGCTTTTAGAGATATTCAAGTTTTTTAGTCTCGGGATCATTCTTTACAACCCCTTGAAAAATCGGGATGACACCAATTCAGTGCTAAGGTGATTTCTCCCTCTATAGTTGTACTGAATTAGGTATATTATGCATTATAGCAAGCCAACCCTATGTCTAACACTCCCGTAAGAGGAATGTTTCCAATTGTTATTGTGCTAGCTGCTCTTAGTGTTTGAAGTCACAACTTCCATTCATTTTTAGAAGGTTTTTGTGAGCTAGTCAAGGTGCAAGTTATCTATTTTGCATTAGCTTGTTCTCGTTGATGTTCCAAAGTACATATTGGGTTTATTGAATTAAACACAAGCCTAAAAGACCTTCTTTACATATCCAAAGATGTAGGGCTAGCTCTATGCTGGTTTGTTGGACAAACTTCACCACTTGATAGCTCAACTTTCTAAGCATCTCAAGCTTCTCCAACTTTCTTTCAATAGCTACTATAAGAAACATGTATGTCCTAAGATGTATTGATTATGCTACTAGACGGGCCAAAGCATGGGTTTTCAAGAGATCCAATGCTATTATTGTCAGAAAAATTTACTTAAGGACATGTTCACTCACTTTCACTTGCCTCTAGGACTAGTATCTATTTGAGGCACTCATTTCATGAATTAATTAATTCAAGGCATCACTAAATAGTTCAATATTAAACGCAAATTGAAATCACCATACTATCCCAAGAATCTATCATACATTTATAAATAGCAATACTCAATATCCAAATAGCAATATAACACCATTTGTTGCCGTAAGAATCCCTAGAAGAATGAATGGACATCCTACTGTTAGACGGCCGCCGAACAAAGGACAATTGTACTTAGACAGAGGTTTTTAATGTAGAAAGAACCCTTCTGAAAGTACGCGGTAAAGAAAGATTCGCGTAAAAGCCTTGTAACAAAACTCTATTTAAAGCGATCAGAGAGGGCATCAGAAAAGGAGCCCCGAGCAGCCCCCCCCGCCCCCCGTTTGTTGGAAGTTGCGAATATATTGTGAGAGTTCCCGTTTTTGGGGTTACTTTACTTCTTCTACTGTGTGCAAACGAGTAGAGTGTTTTGGTTCTGTCCTGTCTGTGCACTTTCTCTGTGTAATCATTCGACTGTGTATGCGTGATACACGGTGTGTTACGAGTCGGTACTGCGATTGTGAGAGTCTGTTCGGTAACGAGCTAAAGAGTCTCCTGTGTTTTGGGAATTGCACGTATAAGTGTTGTATGTGTAGAACAAGAGTAACTCTGCTCTGTTTCGTCTGCTCCCTTCCCTCTCCTGTGTATGTGCTTGTGTGCGTATGTGCGTTATACGCAGTGTTACGAATTGATACGGTGTTGCAGAGATTTCACCCGGTAATGATTAAAGTATTTCCTAAGCGTTAGTCGACAGGAATACGTTTGTCTGATCGTTCTTCTGTGGAGCACGGACGCATAGAGAACTAACATGGTTCGGTTGTGAGTTATGAGTCTCTGTGAATGACTGAGCAGGTAGTGTATCTATGTTCAGATTAGTACCAGTAGTGTTCTGAATATGAGTAGAATGATGATAAAGTGCGCGACAAGTTATAGTCAGTAGGTCTTGCAATTTGAATGTGGTACTCGGTAAAGTCGTAAATTGTGCAGAAGGATTTCGTGGTGTGGTCGTGTTAAGTTACCAGCAGTGCGCTTTGTGTATTGATTCTCAGTCCGGATTACTGCTCAACTGTTATAGCAGGTAGATCTTGGAGTACGGGATTCTAAGACGTTGATAGCCTTGGTTGATCAGAAACAACTACTGAGCTAAGACGCGCTGACCGAGTAACGAGTGAGTGAGAAGTTGGGAAAATAGTATAGGGCCTCTGTCTAACAGACCCCTACCACTCCCAAGGACCCACGTGGCCAGAGTCAGTCTATTCTTGCGGTAAGATTGAATACAGAGAAAGAGAGACTCGGAAATATCTGGTACGCAGGTGTGGAACCAGATTCTGGAGTCTCCGAAGGGTTGTTGCGTTGAAGTAGTAATTAACGACCGCGGTAGGCAATTAACAGTTACGATAATCGTAAAGGACGAATTAACCTTTAACATTTGGCGCCGTCTGTGGGAAAGTGGCATCCACCTGCCAGCTCTCTGGCCCAGGTGCCTGCGAGAAAATGGCAACTGATTACCAGTCTCTACGGTAAAGTAGCATTTAATTACGAGTCACTTGTGAGACAGTGGCACTAGAGTGCTAACGGTTTGTAAGAAGCAAACATCCAGCAACATTTTTTTCACTAACAGTAGCAACAGATCCAGATTGTTGCGAACTGCTCGAATAGTATCACTGGGCAATGATACATGCCGGTCACTCGATCGGGCGAAACATATCCTAAGAATCGTCAGACTGGAGCACGAAAATCCCAAAAGATAGCCTCGGAAGAAGTAGGCATAATTAAATCTGACCAAGTGGTCGAGGAAAGTAGAAACGTTACAAGTAATTCCGATCATATTCCGGTAGAACGGTCAACGCCTTTGATACATTCTGATGCTACTTCGACCCAGCATATCGAAGATATAGCAAAACCAGACTCTATCAAAACGCCGTTAAAGGATTTAGAGTTATCCACGGTCAGAAATACGTTAGAAAAATTCGGTAAAAGTAGTAAAACAGGGCATTCTGGCCCAATTTCGGTTCATTCCGGCGAGATTCCGGTAATAGAATCACCGATCGCTGGCAAGGGTTTAGCCTTTTTTGCGGAATCATCAACTCGACCTTCGTGTTTGGAAGAAAGATTTCGAATATTAGACATTCAGAAGGAAGGAAAGCTGTTTGAAACAGAGATCCGAAGCATCTTAAGCCGACACAGTACACCGGAAAACGCACCATCCGGCAATACAAGTCCCGATAGTTCACCCGACCAATCCCGAGATATAGAAGGAAACCCTGAACCCTTCACAATGAGCGGGCAACACCAACAACAACACCATCAACAACTAGGACCACCAAGGCCACCTCCAAGAGGAGTAACCTACGCGAAATTCGGTGGATTCCCAGGAGACGACCCAGACGCCCACGTACGGACGTTCGAAATAAGTTATGCAGTTTTTAACCACCCACCAGATCAGGCGTATAAGGCCATTGTTTTTCAATCGACACTGATCAATGAAGCGGCGAGATGGCTCACGGAATATGATATCAATCATTTCGGTACTTACGATGCAGTACGAGACGCCTTTTTACAGCGATTCAGACTGAAGAAGAATCCTGCTGAAATCTTTGAGTATCTACAGAACAACAGACAGAAGGTAAATCAGACCGTCCAGGAGTACGCTACCCTCTTTAGAACACATTTACGGCAGATACCACAGGCTCACGCTAATCTACCTGATGATGTCATCTCTCAATGGTTTATCAATGGATTAACCCCACAACTGAAGCAGATCATGATCATAAGATGTGTCGGAGCTATGACCTTGGATGCCGTTATTGCAATGGCTCTACAGCTAGAATCCAAGGTTGGTGGATTTTCGGAAGACTTGGAATGGCTAAAAACAAACAAAAATACGGCTGAAGATATCACCAGGCAAGTATATTGCACCACATGCAAAAATTCGGGGCATACAAGTGCCCACTGTGCACTGAACCAAGTGTTTTGCGCTATCTGCAACACTACCGGACACACCACCGGAAACTGTATCTACAACGCTAGGATACAAGGGACAGCAACCGTCAATGCAGTCATCCAAGAACATGGCCAACCAGTAAATCGCTATGTGCCTCCGCAACAGAGAAACAATCAACAACAAGGATATCGGAACTATCGAGGACAGAGAAACAACACTTATAATGCCAACCGATGGCAGAATGGACCACCACCGGAAAAACCTGAGTTACCACCTCCACGATGCCATTTTTGTGGCGAATTCGGCCACATTAGAAGGTTTTGTAAGGACGCAATAGAGTATGATCAAAGAAGGAAGGAACGCCAGAATCCAATGGCCAACATGGTGACAATTACACCGCTTGAGACACAGACTGCTACAATCCAGACCCGTTCTGGTAAACAACTTCAGTCGGCAGCAGAAATCTTTGAACCAGGGATACAAGAACAACGAAGGATGTATAACAAAGCCAGTCACTGGACCACAACAGAACCACCAGTGTTCCCCGAACCTATTCCGGTGACTCAGGCTTCTTCATCAAAGGACGACACAACACAAAAGGATGCATCAGTAGGGCCATCATCATCAGCAGAAACAACAGCAGACATTTCTGCGTCAGTAGAGACTGCAAGTCCAAAAGAACAAGGCAATCAAGCTCAACAGGCCTGGGAAATTTTGTCCAAAGCATCCATCACGCTACCTCTAGGCCAACTTCTGGCCTTAGTGCCTGGGATCCGACAATAGTTTCAGCAACAATTCAGTCCAGTACCTTCTTGCATTCCTACGACAGCCGCCGTTCAACCGGAACCTGATGCTGCGATTGACCACGCAGTACCCTTAATCACAGTATGGTATAAGAACCAAAAGATCACGCAAGTATTGATTGATGGAGGCTCAGGCGTAAACATTGCAACCGCAGCATTATGCAAAAAGCTAGGCTGGACCGAAATTGAACCAGTGCAATTCTTTGTTCGAATGGCAGATCAATCGAGAGTCCATCCTGTAGGACTTGTGCGGAATGTACCAATCACTCTACAAGGTACAACCTTCAAGATGACTTTTGTCATACTAGATCTACCCGAATCCACTTTGGATTACAATCTTCTTTTCGGCCGACCGTGGCTGAAGCATGCGAAGGTAATACAGGACTGGTCTGCACAAGAGCTTACGTTCAAGGATGCCCATCGTAAATATGTGGTGAAACTAGATGCTATGCAATCTTGCGAACCTCACGCCCGACCGTACTTTGCTGAACCAGTTCACATGTTAGATGGACTGTCAGATGATGAAGAAGAGCAATTTCTGAAGAGTAACGCCGATTTAATGACTCTAGGAACTGTTGACCTACAATCCGTCATAGATAACTGGAACACGTCAATATGTACAGTAGTAGCTATCACCGGAAATTCGGTCCAGGAAAATACTTCCTCAACCCATGACGACGAATTACAACCACTGTTCAAGCCAACAGATGATACAGAGAAACCTCAACAATTTTATATTCCAGAAGACCAGCTGATCACGTACAATTTAGGAGATAGAGACCACCCACGACCTGTGAAGATAAGGCAGAACTTACCGGAAACATTTAAGGCGGATTTGATTAAACTTCTTCAAGAATTTGCAGACATCTTTGCATGGGATTACAAAGACATGAAAGGATTAGATCCGCGCATCTATCAACACAGGGTCATGTTGAAACCAGAAGTGAAACCGCAAAGACAACCCAGCTATAGAATGAACCCCCATTATGCATCACAAGTAAAAGCTGAACTTGATAGACTATTAAAAGTCGGGTTCATTGTACCAGTAGAACACGCTGAATGGATCTCACCCATCGTGATCGTGCCAAAGAAAAACAAGCAGTTACGAATCTGTGTGGATTACCGGAAACTAAATGCAGCAACAGTACCAGATCCATTCCCGATCCCCGTTTTGGATACCATGCTCGATAGAGTCGCAGGTCATGAAATGTATTCATTTTTAGATGGATACAGCGGGTACAACCAGGTTAGAATGGCTGAAGAAGATATACCAAAAACTGCCTTCATTACCAATTGGGGTGTTTTTGCCTGTACAGTAATGTGGTTCGGATTAAGAAATGCGCCAAGCACATTTCAAAGATGTATGCAGGAAATATTTTCTCCTTATCTCACTTCATTCATGCAAGTCTACCTCGACGACTTCTCAATCTTTGGGAAGATGATAGCCCATTTGTTTCACTTACGATGCTGCTTTCAGAAGTGTAGAGAATATAGACTCTGCCTTAATCCTAGCAAATCCGTGTTTGCCGTTTCGTGTGGTAAACTACTTGGGCATATCGTATCTGCTCAAGGTATTCAAGTGGACCCCGATAAGATTTCAGCGATTTTAGAAGCCCCGATACCCACAACTCCGAAGGAAGTAATGCGTTTTATGGGTCAAATACGATGGCATGGCAGACACTTACGGTGGATTGCTCACCTAGCAGTACCTCTGAACAAGCTAATCACAAAAACTCCCCGACAGTTTGAATGGACTGAAGAATGTCAAACTACATTTGATCGACTCAAGTATCTCCTGACGCACGCTCCAATTTTACAACCACCGGACTGGGACAATCCGTTCCATGTTTTTGTTGACGCTTCAGATATTGCAATAGGCAGTATTCTGATGCAGCAAACAGACAAGTGGTTTCGCCCTGTTTATTACGCCAGTAGAAGACTTGCGCCTGCAGAAAAGAACTACTCCACCACGGAAAGAGAATGTCTAGGACTAATCTACTCAATCAAAAAGTTCAGACATTATCTACTAGGTCGTAAATTTACCTTCCATGTGGATCATGCTGCCCTTGTTTATCTAGTAAGACAGCAGCACTTAGGAGGACGATTGGCACGATGGGTGCTACTTTTACAAGAATTCGATTATGATGTCATTCACCGACCCGGAAATGCACACGCCTTAGCAGATTTCTTATCACGCCTAGATTCCGGTGAAGCTCCGATAGGAATAGACGACACGACTCCTGCGATTTATAATGCTGAACCACTACCGGATGAGTCACCCAACTTAGAAACACCACCTACATACTATGATCAGATTCTAACTTTCCTCACCGAAGGACGCCTTCCAGCCGAGACTGCCAAGGCAGTTCGAAGAAAAATCGCAGTTGTTAGCCGCCGATTTCGGTTAGTTGCTGGAGAACTGTATTATACAGATCATACCGGAATCCTACTTCGCTGTATTCCACCACATGAAGTTAACTCAGTTATCACTTTGGCTCACTCAATTCCTTCCGGTGGCCATTTTGCAGCAGACTTAACTCACCGGAAAATTCTACAAGGAGGACTCTGGTGGCCAACTATGTACAGAGATATCTCACAGTTTGTTAGACAATGCGATGCGTGCCAAAGAACTGGTCAGCCCTTACAACGGCATCTTTTTCCCCTGCAACCCATCTTACCATTAGAACCTTTTCAGAAATGGGGTTTAGATTTTATCGGGCCAATTACACCTCCAGCAGTATCCAGTAACAATCGATACATATTGACTTGCACAGATTACGCAACTCGATGGGCAGAAGCTTGGGCTTTGCGATCTGCTACAGCAGTTACGGTAGCAAAATGCCTACTCACGGATGTCTTTCCACGATTTGGATTACCACTGGAAATTGTCTCAGATCAAGGTACTCATTTTGTAAACAATTTAATGAGGGCTCTCACACAGTCCTTCCAAGTCACACATAAATTTAGCTCTCCTTATTATCCACGTGCCAATGGACTAGCTGAAAGTACAAACAAAGCACTGTTAAATATCCTCCGGAAATTGATCATGGAAACACCGGAAAGATGGGATCAACTACTACCTGCAGTATTATGGGCATACCGAACTACATATAAAGTAACCACAGGCCTGACACCTTTCAAGTTAGCTTATGGCTTAGAAGCTATCGCTCCCATGGAAATAGTCATCCCAAGTTTGCGGGTAGCAATCACTCAGAAGATGCTTCCAGAATCTTCACTGACAGAACGAATGGACGCACTCAGAGCACTCGATGAGCACCGATGGCTCAGTTTTTTAACTATGCGTGAAGTTCAACTAAGGCAGGCTAAGACGCACGATCGATATTTGAAGACGCCAATCTTTTCGGTAGGACAGCTTGTACTCTTCTATAATGCAAAATCGGACAGAGCAGCAGGAAAATTCAAACTACGATGGTTCGGCCCTTTCAAGATCTCAGCACAAGTAGGTCCGGCAACTTTTCGGTTGACTACGTTGACCGAAATTCCACTTCCAAAAGTAATTAATGGATCGAAGTTGCGACCGTATTATCCCACTACCAGTACGCCTTAATTATTCGGCGACGAGCCACATTTTTGTACAAATTTATACGTTTTGCTTTTAGCCGTCTTTTGTACAGATCTTTATGATATCAGCCGCCTCTCCCTACCGATCACTCAGTACGCACGCCAGCATGCAAACCATATCGTTCCCGCACCACACAATGATCCTCACCTCCACACCGTGTTCTACATATTTAAACCCCTGAGTTGCGCCAAAAACCGCTATTGTGTTTTCGTGATTGTGTATTCTGTGTTTTCTGTGCACTGTGAACGCCATGGAAGCTCTAGCCAACTACGCTTCTTTCCGCGAAGGCATCCCTACAGACGTAGGCGAATACCTGAGATGCAGAGGGTTGGCCAACTTCGCTGAGTTGCCTTGGCACTCAGTGGAAAACCATCCCTTCTCCGCACAGATCATTCAAGCCATTGCCCAAAGCTCCGCCACCGCACGACAGTGGGCCTTCCTTTCCCTCCCACACAGAACTGTCATCACCTTCCAAGCCTTCGCCGACGCCTACCGCCTCACCCCGCAAGGTCGCGAAAATGGCCCTACCATCACTGTAGCCCGTATGGCCGAACTCTTTCCCCGTTCCTCATCAAACGAATACGCCATCCTATGTCGCCCCGAACCCGAGCGATCCGCCCTCCAGTTCCTTGTAGCCATCCTTAACCTGCAGAAACGAACTTATGGCATCTCTCGCCCCTTCTACTCCGCCCTAGATTTAGCTGCCCGCGAACCGGTAAATTTTGCCTCCTATTTCTTCCATAGAATCCATAAAGAATGTGTAGCTATCGTAAAACAGCTCCAAAAGGGTTCTTCCCCCCGCTCTCGCCTTCCACACATCATCTCCTTCCTCTTCCCGACCATCCTCGCCGCGCAACCCCCACCCGCAGGCCCCACACTTCGACACGAAGAGTCCGCCCAACCAATCGAGGACAGCGAAGAAGAAGACGAAGAAATTAATCAGCTCTTCCGTACCAAGCGAATTCGGATCAGCTCCTCGGAGAGTGAAGTCCAAGGATCCGCCGGAAAAGATCAGGAGACCAAGCCAGACGACCAAGAAGAAACGTACCACGACACCACCACACACATCGAAACATCGACGGAGCAACCAGACCAGCCGGATCAAGCAGAGACGGAACTAGTATCCACAGAAAAAGAGTCGGAGCAGCACCAGGATGAACAGGAATCGGCCACCAAAGCTCTGGAACGACTCATCGACGCCATCAACCAGACAGAAACACTCGCCAAGGTAAACCCCTCAGACACCGTCCTCCCTACATCACCTCCGGCCAAACCCCTACCCCCACCTGAACCACCCCTTCCCCCCACCGATGAACCCACAGCATCTTCCTCTTCCTCCCCCAACTACTCTCCACCAAACTCCCAGCAACTCCTCACCGACACATCCTCTCAACCTCGTCGTCCTCCACCACCACCACCGAACGCACTCTCGGAACTTGCCGCCATGGGGCAGTACCTCATCCAGTTATCACACCAGCTACCCGCCCAATTTTCGGCAGCCACGGACCACCTGAAACGCGAATACCAACACAAGGTAGACACCCTGGAAGCCGACATCGCCCCCCTCCAGGAAGAAATTGATGCCGTAAAAACCGAAAATCATCAACTGCGGGCACAGCTAGCAGAACTCGAAGCACGAGTTTCGATAGAACAGACGCTAGTACAGCAACGAGATGAAGCCCTGGACCAGATAGCTGCTAAAGACAAACTCATACACGATGCACATGAGGAAATTCGGACACTGAAGGCCGCCCTTCAAGAACAAGCAAATATCAACGTCTCTCTCGAAGAACTGATCGCAGACACGAAGCGTCAATTACAAGAAACCACCCAGACGATGCAGGAGCACCAGAAAGAAGCTGCCGAAGTTCAAGAACGATTACGGCGAGCCGAAGAATGTGCCGACGCGGTCAACAGCATTCTCAAAAAACAATTAATAAAGGAAGGCCAATATCAAAAGGATATTGCAAGGACGCGCAGAGAACGAGATTCACTGCAGAAAAGTCTGGCATTCCAAAACCAACAGTTTGAACGCAACGACAACCAGATACGCAATCAGAAGGAGTGCATCAGAGAATTGCAGAACAAACTAGTGGAAATAACGACAGCCCGAGATGCGGCACTAGCCAACGACTTCTATCTCCAGGAGGCTTTTCTTCAAACCCAAGCTGAAATTTTGTTAAATCAAGCCATAGCCCTTAGTGCAGTAAGAACCGACGCCCAATTATTAGAACCTACCACCATAGTACAAATGTTAGAAACCCTCAAAAAGAAAATTACCCGAACATTTAGGCTTGCCAGAAGTATGTATTTAGAAGGTATAGTATCCGAACCGTAGGTACTTGCGGGTACGAGTCCCGAGGACCCGATAATACTAAGTCCGAAAGTTAGTATTAGAAGTCACGATTTTTTGTGCATAATACTTTCACACATGTAAAAGACGTTCCAAGTCCAGCACCAGTCTCCAGAATGATGATTCTTGATTCGAGAATCTCGGTAAGCAGCCTAAAATGTCATATCAGAATGGAATACCATCATTCTAGCGACTGGCAGCTTAAGGTCTCGCACTTATAAATACGAATACCCGGGAACGCACACTTACACCAAACGGTGTTGCGACCACAACCGATACTACATCACAGTGGCTTCGATCGAGCTGGCAAGACACTAGGCGTACGCTGTGTGACTTAGTGCGGAACAAGACTGAAAGACAACGCTCTTCATGGTGGCCGGAAAGGGTGATGAAGCAAGGTAGCGTCACGGATGGTGCCGATGCAGACGAAAGCAAGACGGGGAGTGACGAAGTGCGAATACGACTGCGGGGAAGAATTGATCATTTCCAGCGACTCGGGAGAAGTAATCATGGCTAGCGATTCGGAAGACGACAGGCGAAACGAACAGGATCATGACGAGGATTTGATGGAGAATATCAAAGAACTTCGACAACATCACCAGAGGATGGGACTCCTACAGCTTGCTAAGTCACCCTGGGGACAGTGGACTTGTTCCGCCACTAGAACAAGTGCGATCAGAAAGGATTGGGAAGTCAATTCCTGGCATGGACCGACAGACAATATAAATGGATATCTCAGCCAGGTGGTGATAGGATACTGTATGGTTACATGACTTCTGCAGAAGACATGGATTCAACAGCACAGAGGGTACTTTGATTCCATACACGAAGCGCTTAAAGCACAAGATCAAGAAAGAGGGCCCAGGTAACAACGAAATCAAGAGTAGATTCTTATTATATGTATAAATCGACATGTTTTCAGAAGTGCTTAGATGTTCAGAAAACTATTTAAAGGAAGAGCTGCGAGTATCTAAAGTTTTGAGTCCTTGAGGCAACTAGACCAGCTATACGAGTTTGAAGAAATTATGGAGAAAGAGACGACCTACCACGTACAGCGACATATTCGGGATTGGAAGATAGTTGCAGAATCACCCGCAGGATATGGACATTATGAACAATTAACCAGAGTCTTTCTGGTGGATAGCCCAGGCAAAAGGACATTACCAACAGTATTGCACTTGCGGGT
Organism: Ceratopteris richardii; assembly: GCA_020310875.1. Taxonomy (NCBI): domain Eukaryota; kingdom Viridiplantae; phylum Streptophyta; class Polypodiopsida; order Polypodiales; family Pteridaceae; genus Ceratopteris; species Ceratopteris richardii. The sequence continues at coordinate 17,289,356 of CM035432.1, read as the reverse complement.
TCGAGTCCACCGTGCGTGCCAGTGTTAGACGGCCGCCGAACAAAGGACAATTGTACTTAGACAGAGGTTTTTAATGTAGAAAGAACCCTTCTGAAAGTACGCGGTAAAGAAAGATTCGCGTAAAAGCCTTGTAACAAAACTCTATTTAAAGCGATCAGAGAGGGCATCAGAAAAGGAGCCCCGAGCAGCCCCCCCCCGCCCCCCGTTTGTTGGAAGTTGCGAATATATTGTGAGAGTTCCCGTTTTTGGGGTTACTTTACTTCTTCTACTGTGTGCAAACGAGTAGAGTGTTTTGGTTCTGTCCTGTCTGTGCACTTTCTCTGTGTAATCATTCGACTGTGTATGCGTGATACACGGTGTGTTACGAGTCGGTACTGCGATTGTGAGAGTCTGTTCGGTAACGAGCTAAAGAGTCTCCTGTGTTTTGGGAATTGCACGTATAAGTGTTGTATGTGTAGAACAAGAGTAACTCTGCTCTGTTTCGTCTGCTCCCTTCCCTCTCCTGTGTATGTGCTTGTGTGCGTATGTGCGTTATACGCAGTGTTACGAATTGATACGGTGTTGCAGAGATTTCACCCGGTAATGATTAAAGTATTTCCTAAGCGTTAGTCGACAGGAATACGTTTGTCTGATCGTTCTTCTGTGGAGCACGGACGCATAGAGAACTAACATGGTTCGGTTGTGAGTTATGAGTCTCTGTGAATGACTGAGCAGGTAGTGTATCTATGTTCAGATTAGTACCAGTAGTGTTCTGAATACGAGTAGAATGATGATAAAGTGCACGACAAGTTATAGTCAGTAGGTCTTGCAATTTGAATGTGGTACTCGGTAAAGTCGTAAATTGTGCAGAAGGATTTCGTGGTGTGGTCGTGTTAAGTTACCAGCAGTGCGCTTTGTGTATTGATTCTCAGTCCGGATTACTGCTCAACTGTTATAGCAGGTAGATCTTGGAGTACGGGATTCTAAGACGTTGATAGCCTTGGTTGATCAGAAACAACTACTGAGCTAAGACGCGCTGACCGAGTAACGAGTGAGTGAGAAGTTGGGAAAATAGTATAGGGCCTCTGTCTAACAGACCCCTACCACTCCCAAGGACCCACGTGGCCAGAGTCAGTCTATTCTTGCGGTAAGATTGAATACAGAGAAAGAGAGACTCGGAAATATCTGGTACGCAGGTGTGGAACCAGATTCTGGAGTCTCCGAAGGGTTGTTGCGTTGAAGTAGTAATTAACGACCGCGGTAGGCAATTAACAGTTACGATAATCGTAAAGGACGAATTAACCTTTAACACTACACACCCTATAAGGGCAAAGGTACAAAAGTTTTCTTTTGCTTTAGGATGTGCAAGCTCAGTAGAAGAAATGGCATGGGCAAAATTTGTGGATCCATATTTTTAAAATCAGGGATATGGTTCTCTTCTTTGGTTCCAACTTTAAAAATTAAATCAAAAAATAAAAACTTAGTGGACATGCCTCTTTTACATAGACATCAAAATAGGCCCTAGTATATTCACTTTACAAACTCTTCAAGGAATCTCAATTTCCACCTCTGTAAATGGATCTAAATTATGTCTATACAAGCAGTGATGTAGTTCATTCTCCTTTCCTATGCACTTTTCCATTTGTGGCATGCATCATTGCTCCGAGCCTCAAATCTTGAAATTCTCTCTCAATTTCCTCCACTCTCAATTTTGCATCTCTTCATCATTTTGCAAATACATCTTTTTGCATGGCCAACTTCTATAAATATCTACCTCTTGGCTCCACTCATCTATTTGATTGTATGAACTTTCTACTGCAATTTCTCCAGTTCTCTTTAGCATGCTTAGTAAATGGTGAATTATCTAGATTACCAAGCAGTCCTTAGGAATACTCCTTGTTCCATTATGTGATTACTTAGAAAATACATGCCTCCTACTTTGATAGATTGATATCATGTTTTGGTTCATCTTTATGCACTGGAAATTATTGACCAATTTTCATAGCATCACCTTGGATAACCGATATGGAAAAATCACCTCAATAATAGTTTTCTGCACATTACAACAGAGATCATCACCAAGAAGTTATATATTTGTTAGGTTGCAGGACGTCAGATTACTATAATTTTGGTCCTTATTGTATTTTCAGTATGACAATGTAATTTTGGTGAACAATCTTGACCGAAAAGGTAGGACTGTACGATGTATTTTGCCTCTTGTGCAATAGATGACTAGACCATGCCAGAGTGTCTAGCCAGCGTTGTTGTGGCATGATTGTTCGATGCATATTTTGAGTACTCTATCTATCTATATGTTATTTGATTGTCTGTGTAAAGTGAAGATAGTAGGATATAAATTGGTGTTCAAGTAAACCAAATTTTTGATAGTTTGGTGAAGGTAGTAGGATATAATTTGGTGTTCAAGGAAACCAAATTTGTGGCACGATTGTTTGGTGAATATTTTGAGTACTCTATCTATCTACATGGTATTTGATGTCTATGTAAAGTGAAGATAGTAGGATATAATTTGGTGTTCAAGATAGTAGGATATAATTCGGAGCCTATTTTGAGTAATCTATCTATCTATATGGTATTTGATTGTCTGTGTAAAGTGAAGATAGTAGGATAGGAATTTTCGTTAGCCTGTGTGATTGAGAGTGTGCCACAAAATGATAAACTAAATGCATCACTGATTTAATTCTACATTATTATGTTCGGTGGTATATCCAGTACTGCAAGTTCGGTGAGGAATAGTGCGGAATAGTGTTCGATACCATCTATGTATTACATATGCATAATATTAAAAGTATACAAGACTATAGAGCTATTCAGTATAGTAATCCATTTATTGTAATTTGGAATTGTAGAGAAAGTGGATAAACTAAGAGGCTTAAAGTAATCTAGGTCATCCCACCCAAGAATGCATAGTTGACCTACTCCTATCCTTAACTGGAAGAGTGGGCAAAGGCTAACATTGACGATCTTGTTGAGGAGTGTTATTTGCAAACTACATGCCAGTAACAAGATCTAGGGAGACATACCCAAAGTATGATTGATAAGAAATATGTGTGAGTGAATAGTGCATTAGGTGCATCAAAGAGACGAATTGAAGAAGCAGTAGTATCAGACGAGAAAAGAGTAAAAAAACATAGAGATTCAGGCAAAGAGGTATCAAAACAAAAGGAATTTATCGATTTTGCTCTATAGACAACACCAAAAATTTCTTTGGTGGAATTCTATAAAATTTTGGTGTCTAATGGAGCTTTCATAATCCTAAAAATAATGGTTGATCGAGAACCAAAGTCAAACAATCAGACTATTAATCAAAATTTCAACAAGAAATAGATGTGGATATGTTAAAAATCATCAAAGATCCTCTTCCAAATCCAGCAAATACTAGTGAAGGCTGGAGGAAAACAATCAAAAGGCAAAGCACTACATCTTTTCTAACATTTTGAAGCAATAGGAAAGTACTTATGTCTAGTGAACTGGAACCCCTTCAGCATTTGAATTCAAAACTTTTAGGAAACGGGGTACAACCTACAAGTTGAGCATCATCCATAAGACTCTAAAGAAGTAGTAGATGTGGTAGAAGAATTTAGCCATAGACCTATGGTAGACACATGATTACTCCATAGAAGGCAATATCCAACAAGAATGACTTATGCCAAATTTGATGGCTTTCTCAATGATGACCTAGATGCCCATGTTTCGTGCCTTCGAGATTAATTATAGTGTATTGGATAATTCAAACAATAATGCATATAAAGCCCAAGTATTTCAATCAACCTTGGTAAATTAAGCCACCAAGTGGTTGACCAAATTGGATCTGAATAATTTTCAACAATACGATGCATTCTATGATGCCATTCTTATAGAGAATCTCGTTAAAGAAGACCTTGGCACAATTTTTTGATATCTTACAAAACAACAAGCAAAAGCAAAATCAAGGTGTACAAGAATATGCAACCATTTTTAGGACACAATTACAAAAATTACTAGTAATGAATACAACCTTACCAACATACATAATTACACAATGGTTTATCAATGGATTGAACCCCCAATGAGACCAAATCATGATCATCAGATGCATCGGAGGAATGACCCTTGACAATGTCATAGAAATGGCCTTACAATTAGAACATAAAATAGGAGGCCTTGCAGAAGACCTAGATTGGATGCGAACCAAAGGGAATAAATTTGAGGAACTATGGAAACAAGTCTTCGATGTTAAATGCAAGAATCTAGGTCATGTGGCAACAAATTGTGCCCCAAACTAGATTTATTCTGCCATCTCTGAAAATTCAACTCATTGATGTAACACTTCATAGCTAGGATATCCCTATTTTCGAGCACAAAAATAGGGAAACTATAATTTGTCGTGATGGAATCAAGGACCTTTAAACTCCACTAACTGAGGGATACAAATATGTTTTCATTCTTGCAGTGAATTAGGACACATTCAAAGACACTGCAAGGATGCCCAAGAATATGATAAACATAAGAAGGATAGACAAAATTTGATGAACAATATGGTCATTATTACACCAATCAAGGCATAGGCTTCCGTTGTACAACATGATTCAGAAGAGTATTGGAACCAGCTACAAAAGTATTTGAACCAGGATTCAAACAACAACAACAAATGGTAGCAAAAGCTACAAAATGGGCTCAGATAGAAGCCTTAGTCTCTCCTTCATTGAAACTATTAAATGGTTATGCACCTGAAGCACCACCGAAAGGTATACCAATGTCAACATCCCAAAATCGGAAGAGTCTACCAGTACTACAGCATGGGATATCTTAACCCGAGCACCAATCACCTTACTTGGGCCAGCTACTAACATTATTCCCTGGTATCCGGCAACAATTTCAAGAATATGTAGGAGTTGAATGAGTTCTGACACTAGCTATAACAACAATTCATCTAGAGCCAGACACAATGGTGGACCATGTGGTCCCCTTAACTACTGTGTGGTATGAAAATCATCAAATATCTAAGGTTCTAATTGATCGTGGATCACGCGTAAATATAGAAACTACCACACTGTGTTAGAAATTAGGGTGGAATAAGATCAAACCCATTAAATTCTTTGTATGCATGGTAGATTAATCTCGAGTGCACCTAGTGGGACTTGTCCACAAATTCCCATTACACTACAAGGATTAGTATTCTACATTACCTTTGTTGTCCTCGATCTACCTGAATTGAGTCTTGATTATATTTTTGTTCAATAGACCCTGACTAAAACAAGCGAGAGTCCTGCAGGATTGGTCTTACCATGAATTAATCTTTAAGTACAATCACCATAAATACATTGTCCCTCTTGATGATTTCACACCTTGTGAGATTCATGCTTGCCCTTATGTAGCAGAGCCTATCCATATGTTTGGCAAACTGTTGACTGATGAAGAATGACCTTTCTTTCGGCCAATCAAGATTTACTATTGTTAGGCACAATTGACTTGTGACATGTGTTAGATCAATGGTCTCCGACATCTTGTGTTGTCCATCCTAGTGCTGATGAACCAATAGAGTGCCTTGAGGAAGTAGTATAATTCTCTGATCTCCACTAAAAATCATCTAAAGGTGTAGATGATTATCTAGACCATCAATCTTTTGTACCGAAAGCTCAACTGATCACCTATCATCTCAATGATGCCGATAATCCCCGGCCTATTAAAATTAAGTTCAATTTGGAAGAATAATTCTATTGAGACCTACTCTCACTCCTAACTAAGTTTATCAACATCTTTGCCTGGGATTATAAGGATGTGAAGGGCTTAGATCCACGTATATATTAGCATCGGGTTGTGTTTAAACTAGGTGCTTACCCTGCATAACAACAAAGCTACGAAATGAATCCTCAATATGCCAAACAAGTTGAGGAGGAAATTGATCATCTACTATGAGTAGGATTCATTGTCCCCATTGAACATGTGGTGTGGAATACAAAAAGTTAAACACAACCACAGTGCCATACCCCCTTTTGTTACCATTTTTAGATAGCATGCTTAATGAAGTTGCAGGTCGTGAAATCTACTCTTTCCATAATGGATATAGTGGTTATAACCAAGTTCTTATGGTAGAAGAAGATGTACCTAAGATAGATTTTATTACCAATCGGGGATTTTTTGTCTGCATGATGATGTTGTTTGGGTTGCAAAAATGCCCCTAGTACCTTCCAACAATGTATGTAGAACATTTTCTCTCCTTACCCGATGAGCTTCATGCGAGTATTCCTACATGAGTTTTTGGTATTTGATGACAAGGTGGATCACTTATAGCATTTACAAATTTTCTTTCTGAAGTGCAGAGAATATAGATTATGTCTTAATTATGCTAAATCCATCTTTGTAGTTTCCTATGGCAAATTGTTGGGCCTCATCATCTCTCACCAAGGTATACAAGTCGACCTAGATAAAGTGCAAGTCATTCTTGTTGCAACACCTCCAAAATCCTCAGAAGATGTTCTACACTTCTTTGGACAAATCAAATGGCATGGTTATCATCTTTATTGGCTCGCCCATCTAATAATTACTCTCACCTACTTAACCATAGTATCCCCTAGCAAGTTTAAATGGACCAAAGAATATCAAACCAGCTTTCTCTTATTAAAGTTGTGACTAACCCAGGCACCCATACTCTAAGCACCATAGTGGGATTAACGTTTTCATGTTTTTATCAATGCATCTTACATAGCCATTGGTTTTGTTCTAATGCAATTAAAGCATATAAGTGGTATTGTCTGATGTATTATGCTAGTAGGTGACTAGCACCTATTGAGCAAAATTACTCAGTCACCAAAAGAGAGTGCTTAGGCCTTATTTACTATATTAATAAGTTTTGGCACTATCTCTTAGGTTGGAAATTCACATTTCATGGTGACCATTTAACATTGACATTCTTAGTGTGCCAATAGAATCTTGGTAGTCAATTAGCTAGCTGGGTCCTTATCCTTCAGGAATTGGACTATGAAATTATTCATTGGCCTAGATCCTCTCATGCAGTAGCAAATTTTCTTTCCCGGTTGTATTTCGATGAAGCTCATATCGGACTAAATAATTTTTGTGCTCCAATATACAGTTCTCAACCTAGTGTTTCCCTAGTTCATCTGGATTTAGCATATTCCTAGTATGATGCATTACTTACTTTCTTCACTATCGGCTATCCCCCAGATTCTCTTCCCATTGCTACTTGCAATAAGTTGGCACTATACAATCATCAATTATGTACCACTGTCGATCAGCTCTATTATTTTGACCCCTTTGGGAGCTTGGCTTTGATATGTCCTTGCACATGAAGTTTCTTTTATTTTAGCATTAGACCATTTGGACCCACTTGATGGTCATTTTTTGTTCACGTTAACATATAGGAAGTTGTTGTAGAGTGGAGTCTGGTGGCCAACTATTCAAAAGGATACTCAAAATATGTATGGGCTTGTGATCCCTACCAGAGGACAAGACAACCTCTGCCTCATCATCATTTTCCCCTCCAACCTATTCTACTTTTGGATCCCTTCTAGAAGTAGGGATTGGACTTTATTCAGCCAATGACTTCACCTGCAATCCTCTCTCATAATTGGTATATAATCACCTGTACGAATTATGCCACTCGTTGGGATGAAGCCTAGGCTATCAAATCAGCTACTACTTTGGTGGTTGCTCGATGCTTGATGATGCCTTTCCGTGCTTGTTATACCCTTTGAGATTGTATCTGATCATAGAACATATTTTTCTAATGATCAAATTGTAGCCCTTACTCAGTCATTTCATATTACCCATAAATTCGGTGCACCATACTATCCTCGTGCAAATGGATTAATAGAGAGTATTAATAAAATATTGCTAACTATGTTGCTGGTCGTAGCCATAGGCATCGACATAGAGGAAGTGTGTAGAGGCGGACTACAAAGAGTTGGGGGGGGGGGGGGGGACATTCATTTTTTCAAAGAAATATGCTTTATATTACTTTTTCAAGACTTCAGTGATTTTCACCACTTTTGTAACATATGTACCATAGAATACCCTATTTTCAACTAGTGAAGCTGAGGAGTTCTCGAGCTTGAGGAGCTTAGATAGAATGAGCATACCAATTTTGGTTATTTTTAGATCTCATTTGGACCTCCAAATGACCTCAAGAACCTAATTTTTTATTATGCCAGTCACTAGGTACGAAACCAATCAAAGCTAGTCTAGAAACTATAAAAAGAACTAGAGAGCTCATTTTTGGATTGTGTTAGCTTGTGTAGACTTGTAAGAGATGAGAGCTTGTATAAGTGTTCATGAGCAATAGAGTGAATTCTTGATCTTCCATCGTGTCCCTTGTCTCTAAAATGTGTGTGTGCATTCTCATGCTTCTCACACTCGCCTTCACTCACTTCATGTGTTCACAGTCTTCATATCACTCCTATCTCTTCTGTTGATTGACAATTAAGGAGGTGGAACTTCTTAGTGTGGAGCTTATCCTAGCCTAGAACAACACTGAATTTGGTGTCGTTTTCAGGGATCGAGTTCTATGACGAACACTTGATGGTAAGAGTATAGTGAGAATTGGCATTGGAAGGTAAATAATTTCAGTTTTTGTTGTTGTTTTTGCGTTCTTTTTTGTGTTTTTCATCTCCCCTACACTCCATCCCGACATCGTCTTCTTACACTCCAAAAAAATCCGAAAATTCACCATATCTGCCTATTCCCTCCATTTCCTGCATTCGCGCATGTGTGAGAGAGAGAGAGAGATCTTGTGCAAGATTGTGTGTTTGAGTTTGTGAGTTTTCTTGCAGCAAAAGCACTCCAGTACAATAGGGAAGCTCTGAAAAGGTAAAAATTTCACATTTTTGTCAGTTCTACCATAGGTGTCTATTTGTTGTTACCCTTTGGAGTTATCCTCTCCAATCATTTTAGCATAAAGGATCAACAATACATCCTACATTTTTCAATCCGGAAAGTATACAAAGACCACAGCCCCTTCTAAGTTGATGGAATCCAAGAATAAGAGGAAAATGGCTGTTTTTCTGAGAAATGGTGAAGATGAAGAGAAATTTCTAGGGTTTTGATTATCTTGAGCTACACTACATCATTTTTAATGATCTTGGTGCCTAAAGTGTGTTATTTTCTCAGTAGATCACAATTATGAAGTCAAATCTCAAAAATGATACCTATAACCTTCAGACGAGACAATCGTGATTCTGTGAAATTTGATAATTTCCATCTCTAGCTCTCTTCTTTAGCACTTTCTCACTCAATACTCTAAGGATCACCTCTCTTCATGCACATTAATTAGAAATACACAACTGAAGCTTGCAAATCCCATGGATCACACATAGAATAGACTCAACAAATCAAAGAAAATCACATAGAAGTAGAAAACACGACTTCTTGCAGGAGAGCTCTTCACATTACTTGGAAAGCATAAATAATACAACCAACCCTCTCAAAGTAGAGGAAAGTATCTTTTATACATTTTCAAGTGTCCCTTTTCACACTTGATTTTTGGTCCTTTTCCCTTCTAATCTAAAAATATGCTATCAAAGAGCTTCCAAAAATTCTAGAAAAAATATATATGATTCTAATTTATATGAGGAAGACTCTTCCCCATTTGTACATCATTTGCATAAATATTTCTACAATTTTTTGACATTTTACAAAAAATTCCTTTCAAAAAAATGTTTCTTCTAACATTCTTCCCCTCCTAGACTTTTTGGCTCTTGACAAAAAATATTCTTGCTAATATATAATGAGTACTTCCTTCACTTCTTCTTTCTTTGATACACCTGTGACAGTAGATCATGACTCTTTCTTTTTGTGATGTTCAAGTTATTCACCATTTCAAATAGAGCTTTTCTCTACTGTACTGCTGCTTCTGGTTTATCTATCACATTTTTCTTTAAGTATTTTGTATATGCTCCTTCATAAGCTGTGAGTCTAGATTTAGTAACTGCTGATAAGTTCCCAAAAATTTCCTATTCTCTTTCAAAAAATCCATGATCAAAAGCATCCTCAAAAATTTGAAGATAATGACTACCCAAAAATACTATCCTGCTATAATAGGACATTAAACGAATTCTGTCAAGGGTTTCACTTAAATCAAAAAGTAAGGCATTAGTTGGTGAATTGAACCCAATGTAATTAAGGGTTCTAACATCTATATCTGTAAAGTTTTCTATACATGCCAATATAAGTCGCATTACTCTGCTTAATAGAATACAAGCTAGATCATTGACATCTTTATATGTAGATATGACAGACTCTACTATGTCAACCATATATTTCTTTGTTGGCCATGTCCCTACTTTAGGTCCTACTATCTTTGGAAAGTTTAGCCATTTTGCTGGAATCTGTCCTGCATTTCTCCTTTCCCAAAACACAGTCCATTCCCTTCTTCTTGCTTCTCGACAATAGGCGGGATTTATCTTTAGATGAATAGGTGCCTCTTTCCAAATTTTCCTGCATTCTTTGTTAGCATCTAACCACCTGTTCCTCCATTTAGGATTGGATTTTTCAAATAATTCCTTAGTTACATTGATATCCTCTTCATATTCCAGATACTTGTTTGATGACAATCCTACCCTTGCAAGCTGGTAATTTTTAATACTTTCAATAATCATGCAAAAAGGTATACCTAGACCATAGCTGCCCAATGGTGTTGGTCTGGATTTATTCCCTTGTTGAGGGCAAAATTCACAATTTTTTCTTCATATTCATTATGCATTTTTCTGATAAATTCCATTCTAGATTCTCTATCTGTTAAAAGTTTCTGAACAATCTCATCTGAGTACTCCTCAACTGCTGCTTTGTTTTCTTGTTCATCAAAATGTTGAGTTCTGTTATCATCTCCCCCTTCATATTCTTCTGCTTGTGTATTCTATACCTGCTCTTCAACCTGGCTTTGTGGATTTTCTAGCTTTTTTTGTAGCTCCTCCACCATCAGCATTAAGCTTCTATTCTGAGATGTCCACAACTCTCTTTCTGCTTTCCACTCACTTCTTTCTTTTCTATATCAACTGCCAATCACTCCTTTCTTTTGCTATATCCAAATGAAGTTTACTATAACCTCTCATTGAGCTGGCAGCATGTACACTGGCTTGCTTTTCCAATTCCTTGGCTTCCTTTAGTTCTACTTGTAGCTTTAGAATTTCTTTGTTCAATTCCTCCCTCTCATCTTGTGTCACCTATACAATCTTACTTTCTTCCTTCATTTGACCTTCTTCCATCAATAATTTTATTTATCTCTTCATTTGCTTTAACCATAATTTGATATGAGCTTTGAAGTGTTCTGTATCTTCCTTCTATCTTCTTCAGCTCCATTTCTATTTTGATGCAATGCTCTATTTGCTTTGCACATTTCTCCTCAAGAAATTGAATTTTGTTTTGTTGTTGCACTTCCAGCTCTTCTAATGAGATTATTCTTCTGGTCAAATCTTCATTTCTTTCTTGTACAATCTTCAGTTGTTCCTCTAATTGTTCCTTTTCTTTCTTTTGCTCATTAATGATTCTACTACCTTTCACAAACTCTGATTCAGCCACCATTCCTGATATGATCATGTTTCTGCTAGATGGTCTGAATTTCTCTATATTGCTCATGATTACTTTACAAGCAGACCTGATATCTTTAGGTATCCTTTCTAATCCAGCTTCTAGTTCCATCTACTTAACTTCTATCTGCTTTTCTTCTTTGTAGTCATTCTCTTCTTCATCTTCTTCCTCATATTCTATAACCTGGTTCTTTTGTTCTTCATAAACCTTTTCTTCTTTCATTTCTTCTTTATCTGCAGCATCTTCCTCATACTCTAATGTCTGATCCTCTTCTTTCTTATGATCTGATATTTCTTTTATTATCTCCATTTCTGCTACCTTTTCTTTCTCCATTTCCTGTTGTTTCTCTTCAAGGAACTGTCCTTCTTTTTCTTGTGCTTTATTATCCAGAGCTAAGATCGAATCGGTCTCCACAGAGAGCTTTATCTGATCATTGGTTATCTGTTCCTTTTGTCCCTCTTCTTGATCATCTACGTCCATGAGATCCAAGTCTTCTTCTTTCCCCTTATCTTCTGTAGTTGTGAACTCTTCATTATGATTTAGGTCATAAAGTATATCTTCTATACTTTGGTTTATTTCTTTTTCTGTATTCCCTTCTTTCACCTCTTTGGAATTCATTTTTTCTACTACCTCCTCAGTTTCCTTGATTTGATCTTTGTCTTCTTGCTTGTGTACTGAGCTGCATAACTGAGCTTCTTTTTCTGCTTCTAACTTCCCCTCATTAAATTTGAAATAGGTTTGATGTGAAGGTTTTGTCCATACTGTCTTAAACCCTGAGTCCACTAATCCACAACTGAACTCCTTCCTTACTTCAACCTCTTCTTCCATCATCACTGCTTTACCTTTTAGTAACCTTTTCTCTTCTCCAAGACTAACCTATTTTGCTGCTTCTTCTTCGACCTGTTTTCCTTGTGTCTTCTCACTTAAATCTTCTGGTGTTTTATTTTTTTCAGAGGCTTGTACTGTCACATTTGGTGTGCTAGGTATTGATAAATTCAAACTTTTCAACAGAAATTTTTCAATGTCACTCTCTGAATCTGAAGAGAACTGTGAAGAACCTGCTATCCCTGATTTGTCCATTCTTGGCTCTTCTATAACAATGGATTACTGTTGCTTCTTTTCTTCTGCTGCCAATTTTCCTGTCTCCATCCTTTGTACAGGTTCTACTGCTTTTCCTTTATTTTTCTTGGTCAACTTCCTTTTCTGCACAGGTTTCTTCTGAACCTTCTTCTTGACTACTACTGTGGTCCTAGTTTCGGGAGGACCTTGTAACTCCTTGAAGTAAGCCAATAGTTCTACTTCCTTTTTAACAAAAACCTCTTCACTCTCTACTGCCATCATCTGAGCATGCAACTCTTCATAATGTTCCACTTCTTCTTGTATCCAATTGGTTGCTTTACAAGAGTAGTCTTCCAACATTTTTTGATACTGGGCTTCATATACTGCCCTTTTATTGTTTCCTTGAGCCAAATAAGAATACAATTGTTCCTTGCTTGTTTGAGGTGGATGAGGTTCATTTGAAGATTGAACTTCCTTCTGAGCCGCTTCATGCTCTTCTTGGTTGCTTCCACCTGTTCCAATTCTACCTTTCTACGATCCAATCTTCTTTTCTTTACAGGAATGACTTCTTCTGAGACTCCCTTTCTTTTCCTCTCTGCTCCCCTCATGCTTGGTTGGGCTTCTACTTCCCTTATAGTCATCATTTTAGAAGGGCTTTTAATTCCTGACATTAAACTTCTGAAGTATTGAGCTTATGGAGCCAACTTTAACTGATCCTCTATTCCTAGAAGATGATATATAATTCTTGTTAGAAATTGAGCTCCATTCATGAACTTCCTTTGCTCCCAATGTTTGGCTACTTCCTTCAATCAATCATGTATGTATGGAGTTACATCCATCACTCCAAAAGGTTTGGTTCTGTCCTTATTATTGAACAGATCAATGTCACTGGTTTGTGTGGCATGGTGTATCTAGGTAGTTTTGGAAAACAGAAATATTGAAGGAACATTCTGATAGCATACTCTTCATTCTCTTTTCCTTTAAAATCAGGGAATTTGGAATATGCTGCATAGGTAGCTTTATTCTTCTTGACAAAATTGTTGTCCAACTTGGTTCCCATTGAATAGAACTGAAAGGCTGCCCTAATATGCTCTGCCTTTATAGTAATATTCACTTCTTTGTTTTCCTTGTCTTTGACTGAACACCTGAAATATGCATCATTGCCCTTTCCAACTTCCAGCAGACTATTCATCACTTGTGATACTCTTTCAAAGTCTATGAAAAATAAGGGTTCATCCAACAATCTGTGTAATCCTACTGCTTTCCATCTTTTGTAATTGACTCCAATTTTTTGAAATTTGTAAAATTCCTGGCACAACATGGTGTACTTGTGACCTCCAACTCCTACTGTGAAAATATGCTGACCAATGATACTAAGGGTTTCCTTGAGTTCTTGGACTATCTTCTCTGCTTCTGGAATTTCTTGCTCTTCATCAAACTCTAGCTCTACTTGTTCTACTATTGCTTCACTATCTAAGAACCAATGTCCTCTAAACAAAGTTACTGAGTCTGCTTTAAAATCATGGATTGGTAGTTCCTTTGGATTCACCATTCTGGAGAAAATATAACATCACACAAAAAAGAAGACTCCACCCACATGAGTCACAGTAATTATAAATGAAATCACATTTGTCTTAAGAAAAAAATGAAAGAGAATGAAAATAAAATCTAAGATGAATCTTGACTTCCTCATTTGTGTCACAGATAAAAACTCAATTGAAGTGATCATCACATGTGTAGCAAGATGTCTAGTGCTCTCTTTCCTTTTAACAGCTCTTTTTTTATATATTTTTTAATAATAAAAAGAACAAATGAAAAAAGAGAAATTGAATGAAAAATAGAAACCTGCTAAATTACACCCTACATCTTGCTTGTGCAATATAACTTATATAAACAAAAGAATTACAAAAGAATTGATAATTTTTCTCTCTCTTTTTTTAATTTAATTTTTCTCTTTCTTTTTTTTCTTGTTTTTCTTTTTTTTCTTTTTTTTCTTTTTTTTCTTTTTTTCTTTTTTTCCTTTTTTTTCTTTTTTTCTTTTTTTTCTTTTTTTTCTTTTTTTTCTTTTTTTTCTTTTTTTTCTTTTTTTTCTTTTTTTTCTTTTTTTTCTTTTTTTTCTTTTTTTTCTTTTTTTTCTTTTTTTTCTTTTTTTTCTTTTTTTTCTTTTTTTTCTTTTTTTTCTTTTTTCCTCTTCTCTTTTTTTTATATAATAATAATTTCCTCCACTTCTCTCTCTTCCCCTCCTATTTCTTTTCTTAGAAAGAGAATAAGGTAGAGTCAAATGGAAATAATTTCCAAGATGCCATAATTTCCTTCTTGTAAAATTCTGAATTTCTTCAAGAATCCCATGTGTGTATCAGATAAGTCTTTCCCTCCATCTGTAACTCTTTATGCTTTTTTGAGCTGTTTTAGTATCTTCCTGTTTGTTTCCTTTCCATTGAATCAGATCTGATTTTTTCACCCAATAATACTTGATTCCTCTTGACTTTGTTCTAGGAATAAAACCATCTTCTTTTGATAAGTACTTGGAAGTTTTTGGCTTCCATATCCATTTAGTTCTGGGAGTTTGTTTTGATGAGCAGTGCTTGTATGTACTTTGTTTCCACATTCTTCCTGTCTTGATGCCTAGATGCTTCTGACCATTCCATACTTTCCACCTTCTTCTGTCTCTTCAACATCTTTTGTTTCTTCAACTTTCTCCTATTTTTGATTGAATGAAATTTGATCATTTTGTAATGTCTTTGTGGCTTCTAATGAAAAAGTAAATCCTTCAAGGTCTGAGTCATGGATATCTTGTTGATCTTCCTGTTCTTCAACACTCCACAAAAGCATTAAAAACCTTTTGTCATTTACTGTCAACTTAAGCTTCATTTTTTCAAAATCCAAAATTACTTTACCTTGCCTTAGCCATGGTTGTCCCAGAATCAATTTCTCAGTCATCATGTGATCAGGCCATTCTTCACAATCTATTCTCATATATTCTTCATTGTACTTAACTTCAATAGATGGTGAAGACATGCTTTATATTATCTGTTCTTTTAAGGTTTTGATAAGTGTTTTGCTTTCAGTCCTTTTTAGGTTAAACCTTTCCAACAAAACTGAACTGATCAAATTAACTTGTGCACCTGAATCTATCAAAACCTTAATTTTTTCATCATGAAAATTCATTGCTGTAACAGGCAAATGCTCTCTTACTCTTAGAGGTGTTTCACACAAAAGGACTTCTCTAAGATCTTTGATTTTTCTTATCCTTTCCTTTGCCTCATGTTGAGCCTCCTTTCTAATTTTTTCCTCTTCTTTTTTCCTATTTTGAGCTTGATGTATTCTTCTCCATTGAGAAACAGTTAATGGAAGATCATACCTTTTTACTCTACATACACTTATGAAATTTGGCATGATTTCACCATTTATATTAGCTAATTGGATAGCTCCACTATTACTTATTTGATTGATAATATAAGGCCCATGTCCTTTTTTCTGGAATTTCTTCTGATGTTCTTTTACTATGTATGCCAAAACTAGATCTCCTTCTTGTAAGTCCTTTTCTTTAATATGAACGTCATGATAAGCTTTTTGCCTTCTCTTGTCTGCATATATACTCATGATTGCTTGAAGTCTAGAAGCTCCCAACTTTTCCAACTCCACCACTCTCTCAGGCAATTCATGTCCCGTCCACTTGTATTGACTACCCACTTTTAGTGTTGGAATAAGGAATTCTAAAGGCAGAACTGCATTTTGTCCATATACCAAATTAAATGGTGTGGTTCCAAGTGCAGTTTTGTATGCCACTCTGTAGGCCCATAAGACATGATTAAGTTGCAAATCCCAATCATTCCTATTTGTGTTTACCAATTTTGACAATACAGTGCAAAGTACTTTATTAGTACTTTCTGCTAATCCATTGGCTTGTGGGTGATATGGGGCTAACTTTCTATGACTCATCATGAAATATTCAGTTATGTTTTCTATTATTTGGTTCAAAAAATGAGTCCCCCTATCACTTACCAACTCAATTGGTAATCCAAATCTGGTGATTATATTTTCATAAAGAAATCTTGCAGTGGTCTAAGCATCATTCCTTTTTGTAGCCCTAGCCTCTGCCCATTTAGTCAGGTAATTTGTGGCTACTAGTATATATTCAGCATGGGATTGTTTTGCTGAAGGATGTATGGGTCCAATGAAATCCAATCCCCGTTTACTAAATGCTCTTGTTGAAATCAATGGTACTAATGGCATATTGTCTCTTTTATTTGGTTGACTCACTCTTTGACAAATGTCACATCTTTTTACATATGTTCTTGCATCAGGAAATAGAGTTGGCCACCAAAAACCGGAATATAATATGAGTTTAGCAGTTCTTTCACTTGAAAAATTTCCTCCTGCCACTCCAAAATGTGCCATTTCTAACATTTCCAAATATTTATTTTCAAGAACACAGATTCTTAAATATCCATCCATCCCCTTCTTGTACAATTGATCTCCTATGAGTTGATACTCTTCAAAAATCATTTGTAGATTCTTTGAATCTGCACTGGCTCCTACTTGCTTTCCTTTCTTGTTTCTTTTCAACTCCTCAATTATGTTTTCACTCCACTCTGGATTTTTTTGAAACCAGTATTAGGTTATAACTTCTAAATTTTGCAAGGATTGGCATTCCCAACAGTTGGAAATATATTTTTTTACATCTTGTATTTTATTAGGCCAATGTACTCCCATCCTATTGAGATTGTTTAGGGTGACTATCATGGAAGCATGAATCCAGGGATTCCAACAATGAGCTCTTCTTAAATACTCTTGCTGCTCCTCTTCTTGAGTATGTTAGACGGCCGCCGGAGTAGGACAAATGTATGCCGGATGTAACGGAGTTCCTTGAATTACGCGCGAAAAGTCGGTATGCGCATCTTGTAATTCTATATAAAGTAATGAAAAGAGAATGGTCGAGAGAGATGTTTTTTCCTGGAATTGTCAGATTGTCCGCCTTGATATTTGTTAGAGTATTGTTACACTATTGTGAAGTTCTGAGTATTGTTAATGTTGATCTCTGTTCTATCTGCATCGTCTGCTTACACTGAAGTTCACTGTGATGATTGTTAAGTGACGGATTGTGTGTCTGAGTACTGTTTCCGCATAGTATTGTTGTATGCTCTTCGGTCGTTGAAGTAGTTTAAGTCAGTCTGAGTAGTTATATTACTGCGTGATTTGATTTGACAACTTAATACACTGTGGAGTATGTTCTGTTTGTTTTACTGAACTTATTGCATTCGATGACGAAGACGAATTATTACTTTCGGTAAACGTAAACTTTTAATTGAGATCGCTGTAAGTGTTATGACGAACGAATCTGTCGGTTAAAGTAGTATCTCCGGTTGATTACTATTGTTAATACTGTAGTCCAGACTACTGCTCTGTTCCAATAGCAGGGTAGTCTGAAGAAGTACGGTACCCAGGAATATAGAAAGCGAGTCTCGCCCAGTTAATGTTAATGATTTGAGCTAAGACACACAGTAGTGTTGTTTTTTATTGTAAAGAAGGTTTGGGAAATTAGTACAGGGCCTCTGTCTAACAGACCCCTACCACTCCCAAGAACCCACGCTGGTCTGGTAACGTTTTTTTTTGGTAATGATACTGAAAGTTTAACCCATTTTACGGTAAAACATTGTTTCACGTTTAACATTTGTTCGGTAACGATTTCGGTTGGTCAGCGTTACTGTTTCTGTAACACGTTAACACTTGGCGCCGTCTGTGGGAAGGTGGCATCAAGATTGTCAGTCGTCTGTCAGAATTAGATTATCGTTCGATTGGTAGTAGCAACAGAATCAGATTGTTGCAGACTGTTCCGTTAGTAATACTACACGATTAGTACAGAAGATGATACATGCCGGTTACTCGATCTGGTGAAACGTATCCCAAGAACCATCAGTCTAGAATACTAAAGCCAACTTTGGGAGGTAGAAGTACAACTAGGACTGACCCAGTTGTCAAGAAAGTTAAGAACGTTAAAACTGATTCCGGTCATATTCCGATGGAACCTGTTACGCCTCTGGTACATTCCGGTACTATTTCAGCACAGCCTGTCGAAAATATAGTAATTCCAGAACCTACCAAGACGCAGTTGGAATCTAGTTTAACACTCTTGGAAAAAGATTCAGATTCATCTATGATTAGAAATGCTTTAGTCAAAGAAATCGGCAATGGCGAAAAAACGCCGAATTCGGGCATAATTTCGGTTCATTCCGGTGAAATTTCGATAAAAGAATCACAGTTTTTCGGTGACGATTTAGCATTTTCCGCTGAATCTTCAGCCCATCTGTCGTGTCTGGAAGCGAGTTCCCATACACTGGACATCAAGGAGGAAGGAAGGCTGTTCAAACAGAGATTCGAAGCATATTAAGCAAGATAATCGCACCGAAAAGTACGTCATCCGACGATACAGATTCCGGTAGTTCAGAAGGAAAGTATAACACGCCCACGATGAACGGACAACAACAGTTATGTCCACCCAGGCCACCTCCAACGGGAGTGACATACACGAAGTTTGGTGGATTTCCAGGAGATGATCCGGATGCTCACGTACGCACTTTCGAGATAAGCTACGCAGTTCTCAACCATCCACCGGATCAGGCCTACAAAGCCATTGTCTTCCAATCTACACTTGTTAATGAAGCAGCTAGATGGCTTACAGAATATAATATTAATCATTTCGGCACCTACAAAGCAGTACGAGATGCTTTTCTGCAGCGATTCAGGCTAAAAAAGAATCCAGCCGAAATTTTTGATTATCTGCAGAATAACAGACAGAAACCAAATCAAACCGTACATGAGTATGCTACTCTCTTCAGAACACACTTAAGGCAGCTACCACCGGCCCATGCTAACTTACCAGATGATGTTATCACTCAGTGGTTCATCAATGGCTTGGTTCCACAACTTAAGTAGATCATGATCATAAGATGTGTCGGAGCCATGTCCCTCGATGCAGTCATTGCAATGACTCTGCAACTGGAACACAAAGTTGGTGGATTTACAGAAGATTTAGAATGGTTAAAAGCAAACAGGAATGTTGCAGAAGATATGACTAGATAGGTATACTACAACATATGCAAAAATTCAGGACATACCAGTGCTAATTGCGCACTTAATCACACATTCTGCGCTATCTGCAACATTGCCGGACACACCACCGAAAACTGCGCATACAACGCTAGAGTACAAGGAACAACGACTGTCAATGCAATTATCCAGGAACAAGGACAGCCAGCCAATCACTATGTGCCTCCATAAATGAGAAACAACCAGCAGCAAGGATATCGAAATTACCGAGGACAGAGGAATAACAACTATAATCCAAACCGTTGGCAGAACGGACCACCACCGGAAAATCCCAATTTACCACCACCACGCTGTCATTTTTGTGGTGAATTTAGGCATATTAGGAGATTTTGCAAAGATGCAGCTGAGTATGATCAAAGGAAGAAGGAACGTCAAAATCCAATGGCCAACATGGTAAAAATCACACCGGTAGAGACACAGGCTGCTGCAGTCCAGACCCGTTCCGGTAAACAACTGCAACCGGCAGCAGAATTATTTGAACCAGGGATACGTGAACAACACAGAATGTACAACAAGGCTAGTCAATGGACCACAGCAGAACCACCAGTCTTTCCAGAGCCTATTCCGGTAGCCCAGCCCTCGTTAACAAAGGAAGGAACACAACAAAGGGAGTTAGCAGCAGAAACATCATCAGCAGCAGATACATTGCCCACCATAGACACCTCCGCATCAGCAGAGGCATCAACTTCAACATCAGTAGAGCCTGTCAACGAATCTCAACAGGCCTGGGAAATCTTATCTAAGGCATCTATCACTTTGCCTCTGGGCCAACTACTCGCATTAGTACCTGGGATTCGCCAACAGTTCCAACAACAGTTCAGTCCGGTACCTTCTTGTATTCCGGCGACAGCAGCAGTTCAATCGGAACCTGATTCCACGGTTGATCATTCAGTTCCCTTGATTACAGTATGGTATAAGAATCATAAGATTACGCAGGTATTAATTGATGGAGGCTCTGGTGTTAACATTGCGACTGCGGCATTATGCAAAAGATTAGGATGGACCAAAATCGAACCAGTTCAATTATTTGTCAGAATGGCAGATCAATCAAGAGTCGATCCCGTAGGACTTGTGCGAAATATACCCATCACTTTGCAAGGTAGGACCTTTAAGATGACCTTTTTCATACTAGATTTGCCGGAATCCACTTTGGATTACAACCTTCTTTTCGGTCGACCTTGGCTGAAGCGTGCGAAGGTAATACAGGACTGGTCTGCACAAGAGCTTGCGTTCAAAGATGCCAATCGAAGATATGTGGTAAAATTAGATGCGATACAACCTTGCGAGCTACACACTAGACCGTATTTTGCCAAACCAGTCCATATGCTAGATGGATTGTCAGATGATGAAGAAGAAGAGTTTCTGAAGAATAACGCTGATTTAATTTCCTTAGGAACTGTTGATCTACATACCGTTGTAGATAATTGGAATGCTTCAATCTGTACGGTAATACCCATCACAGAAGAAGCTAAGAAGGAAGACACTGTTTCGACACATGACGATGAACTGCAGCCACTTCTTAAACCAACAGACAACACAGAGAAACATCAACAGTTGTATGTCCCCGAAGATCAGCTGATTACTTACAATTTAGGAGATGAAGATCATCCGCGTCCTGTGAAGATAAAGCAAGACTTACCGGAAACATTTCAAGCAGATTTAATCCAGCTACTCCAAGAATTCACTGATGTCTTTGCATGGGACTACAAAGACATGAAAGGATTGGACCCCCATATCTACTAGCACAGGGTCATGCTGAAGCCAAAAGCAAGATCGATAAAGCAAACCAGCTATCGGATGAATCCCCATTATGCATCCCAGGTAAAGGCAGAACTTGATAGGTTATTGAAAGTTGGATTTATCGTGCCAGTAGAGCATGCTGAATGGATCTCTCCGATTGTGATTGTGCCAAAGAAAAACAAGCAATTGAGAATCTGTGTAGATTATCGGAAATTAAATGCAGCAACCGTACCGGATCCCTTTCCAATTCCCTTTTTGGATACCATGCTTGATAGAGTAGCAGGTCATGAGATGTATTCATTCCTAGATGGATACAGTGGCTACAACCAAGTAAGAATGGCCGAAGAAGATATACCGAAAACTGCATTTATTACAAATTGGGGTGTCTTTGCTTGTACGGTAATGTGGTTTGGATTAAGAAACGCACCAAGCACATTTCAAAGATGTATGCAGGAGATATTTTCTCCTTATCTCACTTCATTTATGCAAGTATATCTCGACGATTTTTCAATTTTCGGTAAGATGATAGCACATTTGTTCCATTTACGGTGCTGCTTTCAGAAATGTAGAGAGTATAGACTCTGTTTGAATCCAAACAAATCGGTGTTTGCGGTCTCATGTGGCAAGTTACTTGGCCACATTGTATCTGCACAAGGTATCCAAGTAGATCCAGATAAAATTTCAGTAGTATTAGAAGCTCCGGTGCCAGCTACTCCAAAAGAAGTCATGCGCTTTTTGGGTCAAGTACGGTGGCATGGAAGACACTTACGGTGGCTTGCTCATTTGGCAAACCCCTGAACAAGCTAATTACCAAGACTCCTCGACAATTTGAATGGACCTAGGAATGCCAGATAGCATTTGATCGTTTAAAGCATTTATTAACACAAGTTCCTATCTTACAACCGCCGGACTGGGATCACCCATTTCATGTATTTGTTGATGCTTCATATATAGCAATAGGAAGTGTGTTGATGCAACAAATTGATTAATGGTTCAGACTAGTGTATTATGCAAGTCGAAGATTAGCGCCTGCTGAGAAGAATTACTCTGTAACAGAAAGAGAATGTCTAGGGCTAGTATATTCTGTCAAGAAATTCAGACATTACTTGCTAGGCCGTACATTTACATTTCATGTAGATCATGCTGCACTTGTCTATCTAGTTCGGCAACAGCATCTAGGTGGTCGATTAGCGCGATGGGTCTTACTCTTGCAGGAATTTGACTACGAAGTCATTCACCGGCCAGGCAGTTCACATGCCTTAGCAGATTTCTTATCCCGCTTAGATTCCGGTGAAGCTCCGGTGGGCATAGATGACACGACACCCGTGATTTATGTATCAGAACCAATTAACGAAGAATCTACAGACCCACCTATCCCATTTTCGTATTATGATCAGATCTTGACCTTTCTCACTGATGGTTGCCTTCCATCTCAGACTTCTACGGTGGTACGCAGAAAAATTGCAGTCTTTAGCCGTCGATTTTGGTTAATTGCTGGAGAATTATATTATGTAGATCATACCGGAATCTTAATTTGCTGTATTCCACCACATGAAGTTAATTCAGTTATTACTTTGGCTCACTCAATTCCTTCCGATGGCCATTTTGCAGTAGACTTAACTCACCGGAAAATTTTGCAGAGTGGTCTCTGGTGGCCAACAATGAATAGAGATATCTCACAGTTTGTCAAACAATGTGATACATGTCAGAGATCTGGTCAGCCTTTGCAACGTCATCTTTTTCCTCTGCAACCCATCTTACCATTGGAACCTTTTTGAGAAATGGGGTCTAGATTTTATCAGTCCGATTACACCTCCAGCAGTCTCCAATAATAACCGTTACATACTGACCTGCACAGACTATGCAACCAGATGGGCAGAAGCCTGGGCTTTACGGTCTGCTACAACAATTACGGTAGCAAAGTGTCTGCTAACCGATGTCTTTCCATGTTTTGGCTTACCACTAGAAATTGTCTCAGATCAAGGCACTCATTTTGTAAACAAGTTAATGAAGGCACTTACATAGTCGTTCCAGGTCACACATAAATTTAGTTCTCCTTATTATCCTCGTGCCAATGGATTGGCCGAAAGTACAAACAAATCTCTGTTGAATATCCTTCGAAAATTGATCATGGAATCACCGGAAAGATGGGATCAACTGCTACCTGCAGTATTATGGGCATACCGGACTACATACAAGGTAACAACAGGATTGACACCTTTCAAATTAGCTTATGGCTTAGAAGCAATAGCACCAATGGAGATAGTTATATCAAGTTTACGAGTAGCCATTACCCAGAAACTGCTACCGGAAGACTCATTGTCAATTCGGTTGGACACCCTTAGAGAGTTAGACGAGCACCGATGGCTCAGTTTTTTAACCATGCACGAAGTTCAACTAAGACAAGCAAGGACGCACGACCAAAACCTGAAGACTCTTGTATTTTCGGTAGGACAGCTTGTACTTTTTTATAATGCAAAGTCAAATAGATCCGCAGGCAAATTCAAATTACGGTGGTTCGGCCCTTACAAGATCTCAGAGCAAATCGGTCCAGCAACTTTTCGGTTGACTACGTTGACCGGAAATCCACTTCCAAAAGCAATCAACGGCTCGAAGCTGCGGCCGTATCAAAGTGCTACTAGTCCGCATTAAATCATTCGGCGGTGGACCACATTTTTTAGCTTTTGTTTTTACTTTTCATTCTGTTCTTTCTTTTCTTTTTTTTTTATAGCCGTGTTTTGTCATAAGCCGCCCTCCTTACCAATTACTCAAGTATGCATGCCAAATTAAAAGCAATATCATTCCAGCACCGCACAATGATAACCATCACTTCCTACCCCCCCCCCCCCCACCGTAATGTCTGTACTTAAGCTCTTCGGTTGCGCCAAAAAACGCTATTGTGTTCTTGTGATTGTGCTCGTGTCTTCTGTGTACTGTGTATTCGTGTGTTGTGATCTGTGTATTCGTGTTCACGTGAGAAATGGAAGCATTGGTGAATTTCGCAGCTTTCCATGATGGTATCCCTACCGAGGTAGGAGATTACCTGCGTATCCGAGGGTTGGCCAACTGAAGGAGAGTGTAAATCTCCTAAAGAACAAGCTACCCTTGGTATTAGACGACCTCTAGACCAAGAATAACTTTAGACTCCATAGAATTTTAGAAATCAACTGTCACATTATCAAGAAATTGATCAACTGTGAAGAAATCACTTCTCTGAAAAGTCTGCTGCAATTTAATCACTCATTGACTAATCAATCCTGTAAAGTTTTTGATAAAACTTTGTACAATGCTTCACCTTAAGATTGTGCAACTTCTCCAAGTTAAATTTCTCAAAATGATTAAGTATATTGTGAGAAATGTGTGAAACACGTCACCTATGTCTGAAACTGCTTCTTTGCAATGGCGACTTTGACACCTGCAACTTCTTAACACTGGTTCTCCCAAAGTAAATCCTGTTTGATCAAGATCTTTTAACCATAGATGGCTTACCTCTCAACTTAGATTTTGAGCCCTCACTTGTCTAAAACTTTACACTGAGCATGGAGCAATGTCCATTTCTTTGACCACGAAATTTGCGCCAGCTTCAGACAACTCTCAGAACATCTTCACATATGAATGTCCCTCAACAAAATTCTCTCAGTCTGATTACAATTAAACACTTAAACTCTGGCCATAGATAGATTGACTATGGACTTAGATACGTGCAAAAGGATTCCTCAAACTAACAAACACAGAAGGAGAATAGGAGAGAAGATCGACACGCCATATCTGAAACTTTCACTTATATTTTTCTTCATACATCTGATGGATGATTTGTACAATGTACATCAACTAACTCATCTCATACTCAATTCTCTATCTCATACGACTATAAGCATGCACTTATATATATATACAAGTCCTAACTCATAACTACTTCAAATAAATTGAAGTATCTAAAGAACTAATATACATTTGATTAATGGACTTTGTTATCTGATTCGTTTCTTCAATCCATGACATTGATCTTCAATCTTCTCTTTATGTCTTTACTTCTAGCCTTTGTATAATCACAATTTATGGATTGTTCTGCTCGAACAGCTCCCCCTCAATCATCAATTGTGATTATCTGTACCTTCTTTATTCTTGCCATATCTTTGAACTTCTGCAACTTTGGTCCATCTAAACTCTTTGTCATCATATTTGCAAGTTGATCTTTTGTAGGAGTATGCATCACTTCAATTTCCTTATCAATAACCTTTTCTCTCAAGAAATGGTACTGTATTTCAATATGTTTAGTTCTAGCATGAAATACAGGATTAGCTGCCAAGTATAGAGAACTCATATTATCACCACAAATGATAGGAGTACTCTGAATCACATCAAAACTCTTCATGAGTGTCTTTAGCCATATTACCTCCTTTGCAGCTTCCACCATACCTTTGTATTCTGCTTCTGTAGATGACAAAGCAACTGTATGTTGCTTCTTAGAACACCATGAAATCAATTTGTCTCCTACATAGCACAAATATCCATGTGTTGATCTTCTATCATCCACATTACCTGCCCAATCTGCATCACTATATATCTTCACTTTTGTATCAGAAGTAAAACCATAGTACAATCCTTCTTTGAGTGTACCCTTGATGTACCTAAGTACTCTTTGTCCTGCAATCCAATGTTCCTTTCTAGGACAATGCATGAATTGAGATAGAACTCCAACTGCATATGATAGATCAGGCCTTGTTAATGTAGCATAAATCAAGCTACCCACCAAACTCTGATAGAGCTTCATGTCTCTGAGTTCTTCTCCTCCATATCTAGTCAATTTATGATTGACTTCCATTGGAGTTGGTGCTATCCTGCAATCTTCCATTTTAAATTTGGTTAGCAAATTTTTCAGATACCTTTCTTGAGTCACATATACTCCATGTTCAGTATATGAAATCTCCATTCCCAAGAAGAATGACAAATTTCCCAAATCACTGATTTTGAATTCTTTCTCCATCTATTTCTTAATCATATGTATGCCCTTGTCATCTGTTCGTGTAAGTATTATGTCATCAACATAAATACAAACATAAATAAATCCATCTTCACTTGCTTTGATTAGCAAGCTACTATCTGCCTTTGATGCTTGAAACCCAAGTTCCTTCAAGAATTTTACAAGCCTATAGTTCCATGCCCTTGGGGCTTGCTTTAACCCATACAAATCTCTTTTGAGCTTACACACATAATTTGGATACATCTGATCCTTGAAACCATCTGGTTGCTCCATGTAGACTTCATCTGAAATGTAACCATTCAAAATAGCATTTTTAACATCTAGTTGAGATAATTTCCAACCTTTGCAAGCAGCAATTGCTATGAGAGTCTTGATGGTTGTCATTTTTGCCACAGGACTATAGGTCTCATCATAATCCACTCCATATGTCTGTGCATACCCTTTCACAACAAGTCTTGCCTTGTATCTAGACACACTTCCATCTGCAAATATTTTTGTTTTGTAAACCCATTTACAACCAATGATTTTCTGACTATTTGGTTTAGGAACCAAATCCCAAGTCTGATTCTCTATCAATGCATCATACTCCTCTTGCATGGCATCTTCGCAATTCTTCTTCCCTTTGGCCTCTTCATATGTAGAAGGGTCTTCATCTGTTTTAACCAAGTAAGCATAATCCTTAGTAGTCAGAAATGATGTATCATAGCTATACCTTGTAGGTTGCCACTTATGCCTAGATGACCTCCTCACTTCTGCACTTTTTGAAGTTTCTGGTTCATCAACTTCTGGATCAAATCTTGGCCTTTCTTCAGCTTCAATCTGTACTTCACAACTCTCTTCTTCATCAACAATTTGAACCTTTGATTTACCTTTCTTCTGATTCATGACTTCTTCAAGTTCTGTATATGCATTATATTTACCTGCATACCAAGTACCTTGCTCATCAAATGTGACATCCTTGGACACAAGGAAGTGCTTTGTGGATGGACTCCACAACCTGTATCCCATTTGCTTATCATCATAACCAATGAATACATATTTTTCTGCCTTAGGCTCCAACTTATGCCTCAATTGTGATGGCACATATGCATATGCCAAGCATCCAAATATTCTGCAATGATCCAAGGTAGGTCTCTTACCCCACCAAGCTTCATATGGTGTCATACCCTGCAAAGCTTTACAAGGCAATCTATTAACCAAATATGTGGCTGTATTTACAGCCTCAGTCCACAAATAATTAGGGCAATTCTTTTCTTTCATCATGGACCTTGCAAATTCAACAAGTGTTCTATTCCTCCTTTCTGCTACACCATTTTGTTGAGGAGAGTACCTGCAAGTAACTTCTCTTTTTATACCTGCATTCCACAAGTAATCACTAAACTCATTGGAGAAATACTCTCCCCCTCTATCTGACCTTAGTCTCTTCAATTTTTGACCTGTAATTCTTTCTGCATATGAATGAAAGTGTTTAAATGTATTAAACACTTCTGATTTGTCTTTGATCACATAGATTGTGATCCACCTGGTAGCATCATCAACATATATGACATAATATCTTGAACCATTTATACTAAAGTCCTTTGAAGGACCCCACACATCTGTGTGTACCAATTCAAGTCTTTCTGTATACATAAAACCATGTTTATTGTATGATTGTTTATGGGCCTTACCTAACTAACATGCTTCATACTTGTATGTCATATGTTAACCTGCAATGTTAGGCAATCCAAGCACTGAACCATTGTTAATCATGTCTTTGATACCTCTTTCATTGAAGTGTCCAAGTCTCTTATGCCAAAGATCCAATTCAGATACTTTCTGCTCTCCATATGTGAACATAGCATGTCCAACATTTCCTTGTACCTTCAATGTGAATAGCCTTCCTTCCTTCTTTCCTGTAACAACCTGTTTATACCCTTGACTAGGGTCTTCAACATAGACTCCATCATTGGTAAACCTTACCTCATATCCTTTTTCCACAATTTGACCTACACTGATCAAATTCTTTGGAATTGTGGGAACATAAAGAACCTTACTCAGAAGAGTGCTCCCATCTTTAGCTTTGACTGAACCAATTGACTTCACCTTATGCTTTGTATTATCACCTGTCTGAACTGTATGATTAATTGCATTATGATCTAGATCAGTCATCAAAGTAATATTTCCACTTAAATGATTACTACATCCTGAATCAATATAGAACACTCTCATGTCCTCATGTGAAGTTTCACAAGTTGCATTCATAATGAGAGTCGAGTCCTCCTTCTGATCTGATGCATAGTTGTAGTAGGTGTTATTATAGGATTGATTTTGGAAGCTTCTTCCTCCACCTCTTCCAAAAGAATTCCTACCACCTCTACCTCTGAAGTTTCCTCTCTGAAATCTACCACCTCTTGCTCTTTGATTAAAGTTCTGATTAAAATTACCATTGCTTTGATTATTATGCCAACAATCATGAGATAGATGATTGGTCTTACCACATATCCAACAAGCTCTTGCATTATCTTTGTTGTTTCTGCCTCTTCCTCTACTTCTGCCATTTCCTCTTCCTCTTATGAAATTTGCTTGGTTTGAAGTACCTTCTTCTTCACCTGATTGTTGCTTTCCTTTGCTAGCTTTCTTCTTGTCTTTAGAGTACATTGCATGACCTGCACTCTTATCAACATCTCCTTTGATATCATTCTCAAAAGTTAGCATATGTCCTAACAATTGATTCAAATTAGGAGTGAAATGATCTAAAGAAAGTTCTGTAGACAAAATAAAAGGCTTCCACTTCTCATCTCCTCTTAGCCCTGTGAGAATTTGTCTTACCAACTTATCTTCTTCAATGTCTTCATCCACTGCACCTAAGGAACCTGCAATGTCCATCTTTGTTACATAATCAGATATTGATTGTGAAGCCTTCTTCTTGAAGGTAGTAAACTCTGCCCATAGTGAAGCCTTTCTTGATTTGGTAGTGTTTTGGAAATGCTCTTCCAAAGCATTCCAAATGTCACATGCACTTTCAAGTCCTCTAATGTGAGGAAGCAAGTAGTCATTGACTGCCATGTAGATTATACTCCTTGCTTGAGCATCCTTCTTCATCCAATTCTTCATGTCTGCAAGCTCCTCTCTAGTTGGAACACTAGAGTCTCTAAATTCTGGCTTTTCTTCCTCTCCTGTGATGTATCCCATCAGATCTTTGCTCATAAGATGAGCTTCCATCCTCATTGACCATGCAGGATAGTTCTCTCTATCCAACTTCTCAATTTGGAGACTATCTCCCATTGTTTCTTTACCTGTATTGCCAGATCTTTAATCTTTATGAGAAATAAATGTACCTTGACTTAGAATCTTACTCCTTCTGATCCTTTTGACAACTTCAATGTGTCTTCTTCCAAGCTTTCTTCAACCTTTATCCTTTTCTACCTTCGAGATGTAAAGATTTGTATTTCTGCAGTAGTCGGAGTCTTCTTCACTTCAATTTTGACACATCCTGCTCTGATACCACTGAAGGAGAGTGTAAATCTCCTAAAGAACAAGATACCCTTGGTATTAGACCACCTCTAGACCAAGAATAACTTTAGACTCCATAGAATTTTCGAAATCAACTGTCACATTATCAAGAAATTGATCAACTGTGAAGAAATCACTTCTCTGAAAAGTCTGCTGCAATTTAATCACTCATTGACTAATCAATCCTGTAAAGTGATAAGATCGACATGCCATATCTGAAACTTTCACTTATATTTTTCTTCATACATCTGATGGATGATTTGTACAATGTACATCAACTAACTCATCTCATACTCAATTCTCTATCTCATACGACTATAAGCATGCACTTATATATATATACAAGTCCTAACTTGTAACTACTTCAAATAAATTGAAGTATCTAAAGAACTAATATACATTTGATTAAAGGACTTTGTTATCTGATTCTTTTCTTCAATCCATGACATTGATCTTCAATCTTCTCTTTATGTCTTTACTTCTAGCCTTTGTATAATCACAATTTATTGATTGTTCTGCTCCAACACCAACTTCGCTGAGCTACCATGGCACTCAGTGGAAGCCCATCCCTTCTTCGCACAAATCATCCCTACCATCGCCCAATCCCCCGTCGCTGAACGACAATGGCTCTTCCCCTCCCTACCATCTAGAACCGTCATAATCTTCCAGGCCTTCGCCGAAGCCTTCCGTCTCACCCCACAAGGCCGCGAAAATGGCCCAAGCATCCCTGTAGCTCGAATGGTAGAACTTTTTCCCGGATTTTCATCAAATGAATACGCCATTCTCTGCCGCCCCGAACCTGAAAAAACCGCATTACAGTTCTTAGTTGCGATCCTTAACCTCCAAAAACGCACATACGGTATCTCCCACCCATTCTATTCCGCCATCGACCTTGCCACACGAGAACCCGTTAATTTCGCCTCATTTTTCTTTCACCGAATCCATAAGGAGTGCGTCGCCATAGTGAAACAAGTCAACAAAGGAACCACCCCTCGATCCAGACTTCCCCACATCCTTTCTTTCCTCTTCCCAACCATACTCGCCGCTCAACCACCACCACGAGGACCAGTCTTAAGGCACGAAGAGTCAGTTCAACTACTAGAAGATGAGGAAGAAGAAGATGAAGAAGAGCTCAATCAGTTGTTCCGCAGGAAACGTATCAGAATTAGCTCCTCAGAAAGTGAAGCACAAGGCTCAACTGGCAAAGTTAACGATGACAATAAAGACGAAGAGAAGAACGAAGAAGAAACCTTCCATGATACAGCAACTTCAATGCACAATGAATCATCGGCAGAGCAACAAGAACAACAGGATCAAGCAGAAACAGAATCCATCTCGACCGAAAAAGAATCAGAGCAACAGGAAAATGAGCAACAATCTAATCAAGATGCACTAGACAAGCTACTGAAGGCAGCGGAATCTACAGAAGCGCACAATGCAGAAACGGAACAAACAAACAAGGTAACAACTACTGACTCTGCCCTCCCCAAAACACCGCCTGTTAACCCCATTTCCCAACCGGAACCACCCCGCAACCCCATCAAGCCCAGTCACCCCACCGGAACTACCTAAACCTCGACATCCTCCCTCAACTATTCACCACCGAATTCACAACAACTCCTCACCGGAACCTCGTCGCAACATCGCCCTCCTCTGCCACCCCATCCCATTCCAGTTTTTTGAGAATTAGAAGCCATGGGTGGCCTCTTAATTAATCTATCCCAACAACTGCCGCAACACCTGAAACAAGCCACAAACGATGCACGAGAAGAATTCCAAAGGAAATTGGAAATAATGGAGGCGGATATCACCCCTCTTCAGGAAGAATTACAAGCAACAAGAGTGGAAAATCATGCACTACATGAGCAGATCAAGCAACTACAGGCTACACTCCAAGCACAAGAAGAAAGCTCAAGCCAGCGAGATAAGGCATTAGCTGAAAAAGACAAATTACTGACAGCTGCCGACACCGAAATAATAAAAAAACAAATAATCAAAGATATAGACGATACAAAAATAGCACTAGGAAACCTACTGGAAGAAACAAGACGCCAGTTGCAGGACACAGTACAGAAATACCAAGAGCAGCAGAGAGAAGCAAAGCAGGCAGTAGAAGAGCTACAGAGAACAAAAGAATCACTGGATGAGGTGAACTCTATCCTTAAACATCAATTACTTAGGGAAGCTAAACATCAAAAAGAATTAGCGAATGTCCGCAAAGAACGAGATGCCTACCATAAAACCATACAGTTCCAGAATCAACAGTTTGAAAGACTGGATAATGAGGTACGAAACCAGAAAGACAGAATCAATGAGATACAGAAACAAGTAACGGACATGAAGACAGCAAGAGATGCGGCATTATCAAACGATTTTTATTTACAGGAGGCCTTTTTGCAAACACAGGCCAAAATTTTGCTTACTGAAGCTATCGCACTTAGTTCCGTTAGAGTAGATGCGCAGATTTTAGAACCCGATACCCTTAAACAATTATTAGAAACCCTTAAGAAAAAAATAGCCCGCACATTTAGATTAGCAAGAAATATGTATCTAGAAGGAATCATAGATGAACAATGAGTTTTGTAATCAAAAATCACTTGCGGGTTCGAGTCCACCGTGCGTGCCAGTGTTAGACGGCTGCCGGAGTAGGACAAATGTAGGCCGGATGTAACGGAGTTCCTTGAATTACGCACGAAAAGTCGGTACGCACATCTTGTAATTCTATATAAAGTAATGAAAAGAGAATGGTCGAGAGAGATGTTTTTTCTTGGAATTGTTAGATTGTCCGCCTTGATATTTGTTAGAGTATTGTTACACTATTGTGAAGTTCTGAGTATTGTTAATGTTGATCTCTGTTCTGTCTGCATCGTCTGCTTACACTGAAGTTCACTGTGATGATTGTTAAGTGACGGATTGTGTGTCTGAGTACTGTTTCCGCATAGTATTGTTGTATGCTCTTCGGTCGTTGAAGTAGTTTAAGTCAGTCTGAGTAGTTATATTACTGTGTGATTTGATTTGACAACTTAATACATTGTGGAGTATGTTCTGTTTGTTTTACTGAACTTATTGCATTCGGTGACGAAGATAAATTATTACTTTCG
This sequence comes from Ceratopteris richardii, assembly GCA_020310875.1. Taxonomy (NCBI): domain Eukaryota; kingdom Viridiplantae; phylum Streptophyta; class Polypodiopsida; order Polypodiales; family Pteridaceae; genus Ceratopteris; species Ceratopteris richardii. The sequence continues at coordinate 17,256,350 of CM035432.1, read as the reverse complement.
GTAAACGTAAACTTTTAATTGAGATCGCTGTAAGTGTTGTGACGAACGAATCTGTCGGTTAAAGTAGTATCTCCGGTTGATTACTACTGTTAATACTATAGTCCAGACTACTGCTCTGTTCCAATAGCAGGGTAGTCTGAAGAAGTACGGTACCCAGGAATATAGAAAGCCAGTCTCGCCCAGTTAATGTTAATGATTTGAGCTAAGACACGCATTAGTGTTGTTGTTGATTGTAAAGAAGGTTTGGGAAATTAGTACAAGGCCTCTGTCTAACAGACCCCTACCACTCCCAAGAACCCACGCTGGTCTGGTAATGTTTTTTTTTGGTAATGATACTGAAAGTTTAACCCATTTTACGGTAAAGCACTGTTTCACGTTTAACATTTGTTCGGTAACGATTTCGGTTGGTCAGCGTTACTGTTTCTGTAACACGTTAACAAGTACAATATTCTAATATACCCATCTGATTGAGATGATACAAATGTCCAACTATGAGCATAAAATTCTTACTTTGTAATACCAGATTTATGTTGTTTTCAAATGTTCTACATGGTCCCATGGTTAGCAAAGGTACTAAAATCATGGCCAATTCAGGAATACTTTCTATTTTGAACAGATATGCATCTCGTAAATCTTCATCTAGAGGTGAACTTGGATCCTGGACAAATGGTCTGCTCTCAACTGAGTTTTTCCTTGTCTGACCACTACCTCAAACTCAAATTCCATCAGTAGGAGAAACCATCTGACTATCCTACTTGTATGACATGGTTTGTTTACTAAGTAGAGTAGAGCTTGGTGATCCACAAAGAATTTAAACTTTTTGGCCAAAAGATAATGTCTATATTTTTTTACAGCAAATATCATTCCCAACCCTTCCTCTCAGTGGTTGTATAATTTTTTTCTACTGAATTCAATTGCCTACTAGCATAAGCAACTGGAAAGTCTAGTTTGCTCCCTTCTATTGGTTGTGCTAACACACATCCCAAAGCATAATTTGAAGCATCCACATGGACATGAAAATTTTTATCCCACTGTGGTGTCTTTAGAATTGGTGTTGTTACCAAACAAGTTTTTAAAGTCTCAAAAGCCTGGTCACACTCTTTGGTCCACTCAAATCTTGTGATCAAAGCATACAAGGGTTTTGCAATGTCTGCAAACTTGTGTACAAATTTTCTATAATAACCACAATGTCCCATGAAAGTTTGAAGTTCCTTTACATTTGTTGGTCTTGGAAGTTCCACTATGGCCTTGATTTTTCTTTCATCAGTTGAAATTCCATTTCTAGAGACTATGTGACCCAACATTCTCCCTTGCCTCATAAAGAACACACATTGCTCTGGATTTAGACATACTCTGTATGTTCTACACTTTTTGAATATATTTTCCAGATCCTTCAAATGATCTTGTCTTTTTAATTAAAAAGTGCAAAGATCATCCACATAAATTTCCATGATATTTCTAAGGAATTCTTTGAATATGTGACACATAAATCTTTGAAAAGTTGATGGGGCATTAGTTAGACCAAAAGGCATAACCCTAAAAGCATAGATTCCCCATTCAGTGGAGAAGGCAGTTTTATGTTGGTCTTCCAAAGCTATGGGTACCTGATTATATCCTGAAAAACCATCCAAAAAACTATAGACCTCCTTAACTGCAACTCTTTCCAAAAGATGGTTTGTTATGGGTAATGGATAGCTATCCCTTATAGTTGCAGCATTCACCTTTTTCAAGTTAATGCATACCCTGAGTTTCCCATTCTTTTTTGGTATTACAACTATAGGAGATATCCACTTTGTATACTCAATCTCATAGATGAAATTGGCAGCCAGCAGCTTGTCAATTTCTTTCTTTATTTTGGCAGAGTATTTGTCATTGAATGTGTAGTGTCTTTGTTTGCTAAGTTTTGCATCAGGTGTGATAGGAATCTTATGCTCATAGATTTTTGGGTCAATTCCTTTCAAATCCTTGTAACTGTAAGCAAGCACATCCCTATAGTTTCTGGCCAAATTCCTTAATGCTTCCTCCTCTTGATTTGTCATGTCATCAGCTATTACAATCTGTCTTTCTTCCCCCTCTTCCTGTGTGATCATCATCTTCTTAGTTTGTTCCTCATTGTCATATGCCTCTCCTTTTTTCTTTTCTCTCTTTGGTTTCACTTTGAGAAGTAGTCTGTCCTCCACTTCATAAGTCTTGAAATTTGAAGGTACATCAAACTATTGATCTTTGTTTTTTATTTCCTTTATTTTTTCAACCTCTTGATCTTTTTCTATTTCCTTGTGTTTGTTTTTTCTATACTTGCCTAAGATTTTGTCTTTTATTGCATATGTAGCTTCTACTTCTTCCAAATATTGTGTTTTACCATTTTTCAATATTATTCCTTCCTCCTGGTCCTCTTCTATTTTTGACACTTTTATCATTTGTATTCATATGTGAAAGATATCATATCCTTCTTCATTTTGGAATTTTACTCCCACATACTCATCATTAGCTAGATCCATGATGATCAAAATCTGATTCCAACCATAAGGCTCAAATTCTTCATCTTTGAATTTTTGTGGTATATAGCTCTCATCTTGTGATTTCCTTTCTTCTACACAATCTTCTTTTCTTAGCCTTCTTTTTCTATCTGTGAGGTTCCTTATCACATTGCATTCCCATATTGATGATTCTGTTTCATTCTGATCTTCAACCTCTGATTCTTCATTAAATTCTTAATTTTGATGTATTTTGAACCATTCTTGAGGGGACATGTCACAATATTGCCCATTTCATAGATTTACTCTGGTTATCCTTCCTTTGCTTTGAAGATATAGGCAATCTTTACCCGATATATTTAGGTATTGATGTGTGCGAACACTCTAGGACCGCCGGGGCACTTTTGTTGGTGTAATTCAAGCCTTAACACTTGGATTGGATCTTGGAAATCTAGGCTTGGAAATCAACCTTGAAGACTTCTCATAAAGCTTGGATTAATTCATGAAGATAGCACTTGGAGAATGAGCCATAGAAACTCATACTTATGAGTTTTAACTCTTTAACTTATTGTAAAAGACATTGTTACTTGAATCACACCTACTAGAGTTATTCGTGGAAAAGAAGTAGATGTAATGGGAGAGAATATCTCCATATCTTTAGTGGAGAGATCATAGGAAACTTTAATTTGAATTTCAAATTCAAATGACCAATCACATTCTATAAAAGATATGAAGAAAAGTCGCGGGACACATCCTCACTTCAAGCTCATTTCCCGAGGCATCTCTGAGTAAATCATTGAGTGTGTGTGTGCTACACCATAGCCTACACCTCTGAGTACCATTGGGCATTACATATCATGCCAATGGGAATGTATAATTAGTTGATCTAATACATATACTTACATTCATCATCTCTGTTTTGTCTGAGTGAGCATCTTCAAGTCTGTCAACTTCAACAGAGCATATCTCAGGATCTACTGGGTCAAATCAAGTAATTCAAAGCACATTGGAACAAGCTTGAAGCATACTATATGCCTACAAAATTTGAAGGTCATTGGTTCAACCATCTGGGAGAAATCGCGCTCGAAGTGATCCCTGGTATTTCTCTGTACAGTTCCTAAAATGTCGGGGGTGTTCCTAAGTTTGCTAAATTGATTTCTCAGAGTGTGGTTTGTAATTTTCTCTCATTCCACTTGCAAATGGAAGCTTGTTAAGCTAATTGAATATGTCCAGAAGGAATTAGATCAATTTTAAGTGTGCTGGTCATACTGAGTGAAAAACTGAGCAGGTGTCATTACAAAAATAGCAAGTTTTCTTGGATCCTATAGTCACAAGTAGTCTGTTTTGATCTAATCATTACTCAACTCATTTCCAAAGTACATATAGCATATTTTGGTATCATTTGGAAGCACAAGAAGTCTACTAAGCATATCTGGAATCAAAGGAGGGCTGGTGTGAAGCAGGTTTGGCAGCATCAACTCAATCTCTTGAGTGCATCCAACCATCACTCCCAACAGTGGTATCAGAGCATATAAGGTAACATGGGTGATGGTTTCCCTTCCTTCATTGACAAATTAGACAGGAACAACTACCAAGCTTGGTCTCTAAGGATGAAGACCTATCTACAAGGAAGGAGCTTGTTTGGATTCATATCAGGAGATGAGGAATTGCCCTCATTCAAAGCTAGAGGCCTACCCACCAAGGAAGAGCAAGAGAGACTCAATCAATGGTGTGCAAAAGATGCTTTGGCAAGGTCATATCTTCTAAACTCTATTTCTGATTTCCTTCTACCACATATAAGGAATTGCAAAACTTCCCAAGAGACTTGGGAAACCTTGTCAACTTATTTTTCATCAAGCACAAGGGCCAGAAAGAATCAGCTATGGATTGAGTTTACCACTCTTAGGAAGCAATCAAAGCAATCTGTCTCAGATTTTGTCACCAAGGTTAAAGACATTGCAGACCAACTTGCAAGTATTGGAGAAGAGATTGAGGAAGAGCAAATAGTCAGACAAGTAATCAATGGACTAAAGGCAGATGACAAGTGGGAGAGCTTCACCACAGCAATGGACTTATACATGGACATCCAAGCACCTGATTTAACAACTCTGATTGGACAACTCTTCACACATGAAGCAAATCTTACAAAGCATGGAGAGCAATCAAAAGGTAACAATCCCTCTGCCCTATACACTGATAAGAAAGTAAAAGACAAAGGTAAAAGCAAGAAAGTTGATGAAGAAGGCTCTACCTCCCAAGCAAACTATGCAGGGAGAGGTAGATCTTCAAGAGGTAGGGGCAGAGGAGGTAAGTCAGGTAGGGGGAGACCCTACAACCAATCTCCATGCAACATTTGTGGCTTGTCTAACCATACCACAGATGAGTGCTACAAAAACTACAAGAACCAAAGAGGAAGAGGTCACCAAAGAGGAGGATACTCTCAAGGCAAAGGCAGGTTCAACCAAAATCAAGGCTACAATGGCTACAACAATAATTACAACAACAATTACAACCACAATGGCAACTATCAAGGTGGATATAGAAATAGGAAGGACTACAACAACTATGCAGAGGAGCAAGATGACTCCCTATTGATCATGAATATGACTTCTAAATCAGGTATCAATGATGATCACTTATTCTATATTGACTCAGGTTGCTCTAATCATGTAGCTGGCAATGTTGCATTACTTTCTGATTTGGAAGAACCCAAAGGCAAGCATCAAGTGTAGACAGGTGATGACACTAAACATTCAGTTGTCAAAATTGGTAATGTCAAAACTAGTGATGGTAATCAGAATCTATTGAGCAGAGTCTTGTATGTTCCAACAATCACTAAGAACCTAATGAGTGTAGGTCAGATTGTTGAAAAAGGTCTACAGGTCAGGTTCACTCAACATGGTGCATATGTGGAGGATCCAAGACATGGATTCAGAAAGATAGCCAAGGGAGAAAAATCAGGTAGATTGTTTACCTTTGAACTTGAAGAAACTAAGAATATTGCCTTGTACAACTATAAAGATCAAACACTATCAGAATTGGAGATTTGGCACAAGAGATTAGGTCACATTGGAGAGAGGACCTTAAAGCAAATGAGTAGGGATCAATGTGTGCTTGGGATACCTAATGTATCCAAGCAACACATGATATACAAGTGTGGGGCTTGTCAATTTGGTAAGTCACACAGATTTCCATATAACAAAAAAGGTTTTATGCATGAAGATTATCTGGAATTGGTGCATACAGATGTTTGGGGACCTAGCAAGGAGCCATCCATATCAGGATCAAGGTACTATGTGTCCTTCATTGATGACTATAGCAGGTGGACTGTCTTATATTTCATGAAACATAAAGATGAAGTATTTAATTGTTTCAAGAGGTATCTTGCACTAGTTGAGAATCAAACAGGTAGACATTTGAAGAAGCTAAGGTCAGATGGTGGTGGAGAATACTTCTCCAATGACTTTGAAGATTTCTTGCAGGAAAGAGGCATCAAGAGGGAGATTACTACAAGGTACTCACCTGAACAAAATGGGGTAGCTGAGAGAAGGAATAGACTCATTGTATAGACAGCTAGGTCTATGCTAAATGAAAAGAAATTGCCAAATTATCTTTGGGCAGAGAGTGTATCTACTGCCACATACCTAATCAACAGGTTGCCATCAAAATCACTTGATGGAATGACACCCTATGAGGCTTGGCATGGTAAGAGACCATCTCTGGATCATTGCAAAATCTTTGGTTGTGTTGCATATGTGCACATTCCCTCACAGGTAAGGGGAAAGCTAGACCCTAAAGCTGAGAAATGTATCTTCATTGATTATGATTTGAATCAGAAGGGATACAGATTCTACAACCCCTCAAACAAAGGCTTCAAGGTAAGCAGAGATGTCATCTTTGATGAGAATGACTCATGGTATGAAAATGAATGCAAGAAGGTTAGTCTACCTTATGACATGGAAGAAGACTTCCCCAAGCTTATCAAGGAAGAACCAATTCAGAAAGAGGACACTAGCTCAGATGATGAAGACACCATCAACATTGAGGAGTTCAAGGCTTGGAAATCCAAAGGGAAAATGAAGATGAAAAAGCTAGAGGATATACCAGAATCCTCAACTCAAGCTATGAGGAGATCTCAGAGAGAAAGTAAGAAGCCTATTAGATATGGATATGATACTTCTCTTGTAACCAAGCATTCTGTATATCTTGCAAAGGATCTCTTGAATGAAGAACCAGGTACATTTGAAGAAGCAATCACTAAACCAGAATGGAAGGAAGCAATGAATGAAGAAATGGAGGCTCTCAAGGAGAGTGACACTTGGGACTTGGTACCCAAGAAAGAATCTATGAAGGTGATAGGATCCAGATGGATCTACAAACTCAAGAGGAATTCAGATGGTACAATAAACAGGTATAAAGCTAGGTTGGTAGCCAAGGGTTTTGCACAAACCCAAGGCATTGATTATGAGGAGACATTTTCTCTTGTGGCCAAGATGCCAACTATCAGAGTTATGGTGAGTGTAGCTGCATCCAATAATTGGAACATGTACCAATTGGATGTGAAGAATGCATTCTTGAATGGATGGATATCTGAAGAAGTCTACATGTCACAACCACCTGGCTATGAAGATCCCAATAAGGTAAATCATGTTTGCAAATTGAAGAAGGCTCTGTATGGTTTGAAGCAGGCACCTAGAGCATGGAATTACAGGTTGACAACCTATCTCCAAGACCAAGGGTTTGTGATGAGTAAAGCAGACACTTCTCTATTCATAAAGAGAAGTAGCACAGAGGTAATATACTTGTGTGTCTATGTTGATGACATCATTATTACAGGAAATGATGTTCAGGGAATTAGACACATCAAAGGTCAGATGATGAAGGAGTTCAAGATCAATGATCTTGGATTATTAAAGTGCTTCCTAGGACTTGAATTGGTCTACACAAATTCAGGTATCTTTATTACTCAGAAGAAGTATATTCAGGATATGGTCAAGAAGTTTAATTTGCAGGATGCTAAAGTCTCAAGCACTCCTATGGAGGTCAACCATAAACTCAGTGCTCATGAAGGGGAAGAACTCCAAGATATCACAGGTTACCAAAGTGTGGTAGGTAGTCTTAATTATGCTACCTTAACCAGGATTGATATTGCATATGGTGTTAGTGTGCTTAGCCAATTCATGCACAAGCCAAGAGTACCTCATCTAGAGGCAGCAAAGAAGATATTGAAGTACCTAAAGGGAACTCAAAATCATGGTTTGTACTTTCCCTATACATCAGACATTGATATTAAGGTATATTCAGATGCAGATTGGGCAGGTTGCAAGGATGACAGGAGAAGCACATCTGGTTACATATGTTTTGCAGGTGATAAACCAATTTCTTGGTCTTCCAAGAAACAACCCACAGTAGCTTTGTCATCTACTGAGGCAGAGTATAGAGGGCTAGCCAATGCCACTCAAGAAGCTATCTGGTTGAAGCTTTTATATTCAGAATTGGGCCTATACACAAGGCCACCTATCATATTTGGTGATAACACAAGTTCTCTTCACCTTGCAGCTAATCCAATTTATCATGCTAGGACAAAACACATAGAGGTTCATTACCACTATGTGAGAGAGAAATTACTTAGCAAAGATATCCAATTGACTTATGTGTCTACTAATATGCAATGTGCAGATTTGCTTACTAAAGCATTGGATGGAAACAAGCTATGCAGATTTAAATCCATGATTGGATTGCAGGAAGTAATTGAAGACTAGAGATGAAGACTTAAGCCAAAGTGTTTGGCTTGAGGGGGAGCTGTTGGTGTAATTCAAGCCTTAACACTTGGCTTGGATCTTGAAAAGCTAGGCTTGGAAATCAACCTTGAAGACTTCTCATAAAGCTTGGATTAATTCATGAATATAGCACTTGGAGAATGAGCCATAGAAACTCATACTTATGAGTTTTAACTCTTTAACTTATTGTAAAAGACATTGTTACTTGAATCACACCTACTAGAGTTATTCGTGGAAAAGAAGTAGATGTAATGGGAGAGAATATCTCCATATCTTTAGTGGAGAGATCATAGGAAACTTTAATTTGAATTTCAAATTCAAATGACCAATCACATTCTATAAAAGATATGAAGAAAAGTCGCGGGACACATCCTCACTTCAAGCTCATTTCCCGAGGCATCTCTGAGTAAATCATTGAGTGTGTGTGTGCTACACCATAGCCTACACCTCTGAGTACCATTGGGCATTACATATCATGCCAGTGGGAATGTATAATTAGTTGATCTAATACATATACTTACATTCATCATCTCTGTTTTGTCTGAGTGAGCATCTTCAAGTCTGTCAACTTCAACAGAGCATATCTCAGGATCTACTGGGTCAAATCAAGTAATTCAAAGCACATTGGAACAAGCTTGAAGCATACTATATGCCTAAAAAATTTGAAGGTCATTGGTTCAACCATCTGGGAGAAATTGCGCTCGAAGTGATCCCTGGTATTTCTCTGTACAGTTCCTAAAATGTCGGGGGTGTTCCTAAGTTTGCTAAATTGATTTCTCATAGTGTGGTTTGTAATTTTCTCTCATTCCACTTGCAAATGGAAGATTGTTAAGCTAATTGAATATGTCCAGAAGGAATTAGATCAATTTTAAGTGTGTTGGTCATACTGAGTGAAAAACTGAGCAGGCGTCATTACAGAAATAGCAAGTTTTCTTGGATCCTATAGTCACAAGTAGTCTGTTTTGATCTAATCATTACTCAACTCATTTCCAAAGTACATATAGCATATTTTGGTATCATTTGGAAGCACAAGAAGTCTACTAAGCATATCTGGAATCAAAGGAGGGCTGGTGTGAAGCAGGTTTGGCAGCATCAACTCAATCTCTTGAGTGCATCCAACCATCACTCCCAACAACTTTTTTCCCTCTTTAGGGTCTTGTGTGTTGTGCTCCAAGCTTCTTCTTCTTCCTTGTGTTGTTCGCGTGCTTCCGCAGACGTCTAACTCCAACAATTGGTATCAGAGCAGGTCGTCGCTTCATCTAGGGCACCGTCGACACTCCTCCGTTTGCAGTCTCAGATTCGCACAAAATCTGGTGAGCATACTTAGGGTGTTTTTGAGATCAAAACTGCTTCGCTCTGTGGTGCCCAAATTGCGATCTGAGCTCGTTTCGGCCTCCGAACGCACTATCGCAGTGCTTGTGCAGGCTATTTCGTCCTTTTGTTCCAAAGGTATATACCAGTTTCTGTTCGCCAGTTTAAGCGTCTCGAAGTCTGCTACAGGTCTAGCAGAACTCGTCTGGGCAGTTCCATTCAACTTTTTGAGATACAGTCAATTTTTTGCATCAAGGTATTTTAGTCACCGGCCATGGCTGAAAGCAGTGATGTATTCCGTATGTTGGCTATTGAGGATAAGTTGGATGGTACCAACTACCCATTATGGGCTTATATGATGCGACATGTATTGGTTGCAAAAGGACTGTGGAACATTGTGCAGGGTGTTGAAAGACGTCCTGTTACACCTGCGACTACAGGTACTACAAATACAGGTGCTCGAGGTGCTAGAGCTGATGAAGATGGTGTCGAAGATGATACTGTGCAGATTCCTGTTCGTGCTACTGTTTCTGTTGCACCTACTGCAGAGCAGATTCGTTGGGATGGCAAAGATGCCCAAGCACATGCATTGATAGCTTTGTCTATCAAACGTGCCATTATTCCTCACATACGCTCTTGCATAACAGCTAGGGATGCTTGGGATACACTTACCACATTGTACCAAGCTAGGAATGAGGCTCGTGTTGCTTATCTCCGAAAACAGTTGGAGAGTGAGCACATGAATGAAGGTGATTCTATGGACAGTTTCCTAACGAAGATCAAAGATTTGAAGGAACAATTGATTTCTGTTGATGAGGTTATACCAGATAGCTCACTTGTGCAAACCGTTTTGAATGGTCTTCCTGACTCATATCAGAGTTTTGCTTCTACTCTTCGGTTGATGATGAAAGGCAATCCGAATGCCTTATCATTTGAGGAGTTAGTCTCTGTTCTGTTGCAGGAAGATCAGTCCAGGCAGAACAGGTCCATTATGCGAGTTGCAGATCAAGCTTTCCTGGCTAGTCAAAAGGGCAAAGGAAAATGGAGCTCTTCTACTATAAGCAGAAATCTGCAAATGCTGCACATTCAAAGAACCAAGACAAAGATGAGAAAAAATCAAAAAAGCAGAAATTGTTTTGTAAGTACTGTAAAGGCAATGATCATATCATAAAGAACTGTCCAAAACTGGCTGCTAAAGAGGCAAAGAAGAAAGAGGCTGGAATGGTTGTTGCAGAGGCCTCTACACCAAAAACAGAGTCTACAAATCTTATGCAGGAAGAAGAATGGGTGTTTACTACTATCTGCAGTTTTGACCCATCTTCTCATGATCAATGCATGTCTGCAGTAGACTCAGATATTTGGTACTTTGATAGTGGGGCGACCAAACATATTACCTCGTAGCGTAGTTTCTTCTCTTCACTCGAGCCTGCCCCTATAGGGAATACTGTTACATGCGCCAACAACTCCTCTTATCCTGTTATGGGAGTTGCTAAGATCATTTTGACTATTGCTGATGGTAGTTCTTTCACTTTGTCAGATGCTTTATTTATGCCAGGGATCAAAAAGAATCTGTTATCAGTTTCTGCATTAGCCAAGATTGGCTTGGTTGTGAAATTTGTTGATGACAGGTGTACAGTTCATGATCTCTCAAATGGCGATGTGATTATTGCTTCTGGCATTTTATGTCGTGGGCTATATAAGCTCATAGACTATGAAAGATCTGTGAATGATTCGGCATGTGTAGCTCAAGATTCTCAAGCTATGTCAGATGCAAAGCTTTGGCATGTACGCTTTGGTCATCTGAATTTTGCTAGTTTGCTACGCCTGCAAAAATCTGAAATGGTGTCCTCTTTGCCCAAACTTCAGGCACCTGCAAAACATGTTTGTGAAGGCTGTATTTTGGGCAAAATGTAGTGTTCTTTTTTTCCAAAAGATGGTTCAGTTCGGGCTACGCAGAAATTGCAGCTTGTACATAGTGATGTCTGTGGTCCTATGCAGACACCCTCTTTTGGAAATTACCTTTACTTCGTGACTTTCATTGATGATTTTTCCAGGCATGCATGGGTATATCCACTCAAAGCAAAGTCCAAAGTGTTCATGTGCTTCAAACAGTTTTTGTTTTTGGCTGAAAATCTGTCAGCATGTAAAATGGGCACCCTCCGTTCTGATCGAGGGGGGGAATATATGTCTTCAGATTTTAATGCATTTCTGGCTGAACGTGGGATAAAACACCAGTGTACAGTGTTGTATACACCTCAATAGAATGGAGTTGCTGAACGGAAGAACAGGTCTCTCATGGAGATGGTGAGGTGTATGGTCAAGAGTCAGGCTTTACCTCATAATTTCTAGCTTGAGGCTGTCATGTGTGCAGCATATGTACTGAACAGGTGTCCCACTAAAGCACTGCAGTCTATCACTCCATATGAGGCTTGGCATGACCGCAAGCCTTCTGTTGCTCATCTGCATGTTTTTGATTGTTTGGCATATGCATTAGTGCCTGAACAACATCGCAAAAAATTGGATGATAAAGCAGTTACATGTATTTTTGTTGGATACAGTTCTGAAAGTAAAGGCTATCACCTGTATCATCCACAGACTAAACGCATTCTGGTTAGCCGTGATGTTGTATTTGTGGAAGAGGCTATGCAGCCATTGCTTTCATGTACTATGGAGACATCTGTTAGCTCCAAAGACATGTATGATACTTTGATGCCTCTTTTTACAGGTGGACAGTCTAGTGCTGGTCCTAATCAGGCAACTTCTCAGCCTTTGCAGGTTTCATATGATGATGCAGATCATTCCATTTCTGATGCAGATTTACATTATGCACTTGTTGATGAGAGAGCTGATATTGAGCAGGCAAAAACTATGCCAAAATGGCTGGTGTAGACTTTGCGTGACAACAAATTAGATGCACCTTTGTCATATCATACTTGTTCAGGCTCTCATAGTGCCTCCTTTGCATCAGATTGCTATGCTATGGCTGCATCTAGTCTCTATGATGAGAATGAGCCTGTTTCTTTTGATGAAGCATAGAATTCAGAAAATTGGATGGCTGCTATGCAATCTGAATATGATGCTATAATGAAGAATGGTACATGGTCTTTATGTGACTTGCCTCCTGGCAAGAAGACCATTGGCACTAAGTGGGTATACAAGCTGAAGCATAAACCTGATGGTACAGTTGACAGGTATAAGGCTAGGCTTGTTGCAAAGGGTTATGCGCAGGAAAGAGGCATTGATTTTGATGAGACCTTTGCACCTACTTGCCGTATGACTACTGTTCGGAGCATTTGTGCACTTGCAGCCCATCATGGTTGGAATGTACATCAGTTGGACATTAAAACAGCATTTCTGAATGGTGACTTGCATGAAGAAGTGTATGTTTTTCAGCCCCGTGGCTTTGTGCAAAAAGGGCATGAAAACCAGGTGTGCAGGTTAAAGAAGGCGTTATATGGTTTAAAGCAAGCACCACGTGCTTGGTATGAGAAGATACATGCCTATCTGATTGCACATGGTTTTGAGAACAGTCCAACTGAAAGCACCTTATATGTTAAGCATGCTAATGATGTGCTTCTGATCATTGTTGTCTATGTAGACGACATGCTGCTCACTGGTCCTATTGAGAAGCATATTGCTAATTTTAAGGCTGATTTTCATGCCTCATTTGAGATGTCTGATTTGGGGCATTTGCATCACTATTTGGGCATTCAGTTTATGCAAGTTGATGGTGGAATGGCTTTGTGTCAAACGAAATATATTGACACATTATTGCAGCGTTTTGGCCTTGAAGATTGTAAGCCTATTGCCACTCCTATGGAGACAGGTTTACGATTGAGTCTTCATGATGCTGGAGATGCATTTGATGCTGTTCTCTATCAGCAGGCTATTGGATGCTTGATTTACTTATGCATTACTCGGCCAGATATTCAGTTTGTTGTCTCACAGATGAGCAGGTTTATGCGTTGCCCAGGAGTCACGCATTGGAAGGCGGTTAAGCGCATCTTTCGCTACTTGAGTGTACTCGGCTACTTGGGTTGTTTTATCCCAAGGGGGGATCACTACCACCAGATTTGCATGCTTTTTCTGACTCAGATTGGGCTGGTTGCTATGACACTCGTGTGTCCACCAGTGGTTTTTGCTTCATGCTTGGTAGCTCATGTATATCTTGGTTGAGCAAGAAGCAGCCTACTGTGGCCACTTCCAGTTGTGAGGCTGAGTATAGGGTAGCTTTCATAGCGACTGTTGAGTGTGTGTGGCTCAGATGCCTTATGGCTGATTTGGGTGTTGGCCAGTCTTCTGCCACCACCATCTTCACTGACAGTCAGAGCGCATTGGCAGTTGCGAGGAACCATGTGTTCCATGCTCGCACTAAGCACATTGACGTGCATTATCACTATGTCAGGGAGAGGTTCTCTGCTGGGGAGATCGGCTTGGCATATGTGCCCACGCAGGAGAACATTGCAGACCTTTTCACGAAGGCTCTGCCTAGGGAGAAGTTTGAAGCTTTCCGCAAAGATTTGGGCTTACTTCCTTTTGTGGAGTGATTTCCACATAGCTTGGCACTTCCTTATACATGAGTGCCAGCTCCTTGTTCACCGCATCACTCCCAGGGGGGATTTGTTGATATATTTAGGTAGTGATGTGTGTGAATACTCTAGGACCGCCGAGGCACTTTTTTCCCTCTTTAGGAGGTTTCTTTTCCCCCGGCTTGTATATACGCCTATTGCCCTAATGGGCTACTTATCTTTGTACATTCTCTAGTAATACATTCAGTCTTGTGTGTTGTGCTCGAAGCTTCTTCTTCTTCCTTGTGTTGTTCGCGTGCTTCCGCAGACGTCTAACTCCAACACCCCAATCTTACACAATTTGCATTTGTCTCATAAATGGTCTTCCTAGGATGATCTCATATGAAGTGGATTGTGGGAATTCAACTATGGCAAAAGTATGCTCTATTTCAATTCCACATATTTCCACAATCATTTTTTCCCATATTCCTAGGGGTTTTTCTACGTGTCCATCTGCAAGTTGTAATCTCATTTTAGTGGGTACTAATTCATTTTTTCCCCATCTTTCCCAAGTATGTTTAGTCATGATAGACACTCCTGATCCACTGTCCAATATAGCTTTGGCATGATTTTTACCAAATTGTATTCTCAGAGTTGAGTTCCCTTCTTCTCCTTCAGAATATCCTCCTATTTTATCAATAGGAATGTACAACAACTCTTCCAATTCTTGTTGTTGTGGATCCAAATTCTTTGACATTGCTTCCCACTTATTCATATTGTGTTGTAAGTGAGTATTTGTTTTACCAATTCTTCCATTGTGGTGTGGTAGAAAATTGTACATTGTTTGTCTATATTTATTTGGAATGTTATTTGTGAGTTATCTTCTTGATTAATAGTTTTCCTTGTTTATGTTGCATTTGCTTCCCCAACTATTGTTTGATAATTGTCTGGTTCCCCTATTCTGAGTTGTGCTTCTTCTATGATTTGTTTGCATCTTTGCATCCTTTCATGCTCTATATCTGGCATAGGATAAGCCTTTACATGGTCTGTAGGATTTGGTCCCTCCAAAATTCTTCCCTTGTATGATCTTATCAAAGTTTCCAGACTTTGTGAATTTTTTGTCTCTTGCTGAGTTTGTGTGTTTTGAGGTTGGCTATTGTTTGACTGTTCAATAGTCTCTTCTTCCAAACTTTTACCCATTCTTATTTTCCTTTCCCATCTCCCTTTTTGTCTGTTTTTCTTTTCTTTTAGAAGTGGAATTTTCTTATGTTCCTGTGTATGTGTCTCTTTTGTTGTTTCTTGTTGTTTAGCCTGTGCTCTTGTTATAGCATTTACAGTTACCTGGTCATGGTCACTCAATTCCTCTTGCTCCATTATATTTACTATTTTTAATGGTATGTTACTAGATGTGTTCTGTTGGTTTTGAGAGTTTCTTGGACAATCCTTTATTAAGTGTTCCCTGCCACAATCCTTGCAATAAGCTCCTTCTATCCTTAGTGTAGGAGATTCTGGACACTCTCTAATGAAATGTTCCCCTCCACATCTATAACAAGTTATCTTTTGACTCCCTTTGAACTGAGGTTTCTGATTGGACATGTAATTATTGGTTATGTACATGAATGTGGCTGTATCCATTTCAATTCTCCCATTTCCCAAGTCTAGGGCTTGCAGTTCTGGTTCCCTTTGTTCATATCCTTCCCACTCTTCCTGATATCCTTCATTCCAATGATAATCCTCTCTATAAGACGATCTATGTCTTGAGCTTTCTTCTTCTATTGGTGTGTATTTTACTAGTACCACATTTGTTGGTAATGGTGGTTGTTGCCCAAGTACAGGTCTTGGTTGCTCAACAAATCCAGATTCTCTTTGTAAATTATGTTGGTTTACATATTCTCTTTCTTTAATGGGTTGTTTATTGTAAAAGCATTCTTCCCTGGTATGATTTGTCCATTTTCTTTCCAATGTACATTTTTTGAGTGTTTTTCTATCTTGCAAATGTTGTGGTTTTTGATGTGGACATTTTTGTACCAAATGATTTTCTCCACAATTATAGCATTTCTTATTTGTTGCTATCCTGGTGTTTATCAAGTTTGTTTTGGTGCTAACTTCTAGGGCTTTGGCAATAGCTTGTGCTAATTCTTCTACTGGTGGAATTTTATCTTCATTTGTTTTAGGTTGATCAAATGCTAATAGATCTTGTCCCCTGTTATCCTCTAAGTCTATTGCTTCCTTTACACATGCTCCTAGGTCAGAGCATCTCCAATAATACACCAAGGTTCTTAATTGGGCACTTCTCAGTCCTTCTATGAATAGAGATACTTGTCTTGCCATGGATGGTACCTCCTCTCTAGGACATCTATCAATGTATTGCTTGAATCTCCTAGCTGCCTCTCTGACATTTTCATCTTTTTGCTGCTTAAAGCTATGTATCAAGGTAGCTGTACTATGTTTTATCCCGGTTTTTGAGAATTCCCCTATGAAGGCTTCAAGGAAAGATTCAATGTCTGGATACATTTCCTTTCTCAAGGGAATGAACCAAGATAGTGCAGGTCCAGTTAGGGTTAGATCAAATGCTTGAAATTGTACTTTGTAATCCTCTACTTCTTTTGCCCTAATTAATTGTCTAAATTCTACAACATGAGCATGAGGATCAGAATATCCTTCATATTGATTCTTCATACATTTAGCTACTTGATAGGGCCTAAGCATTCTTCCATGATTTTGCCATTGATGTCTCCTTCTGAATGGAAAATCATTAATTCCTTCTGCTTCTCTTTCAAAAGGATTTGGGGAAGTATGTATTCTCCTACCTTGTGGTTGTTCAATATTATTGTGAGTTTCATTTTTGATGGAGAGTGTTAATCTCCAAAAGAACAAGCTATTCTTGATGTTAGACCACCTCTATATCAAGAATAACTTCAGACTCCACTTGATTTTAAAGAACAATCACCAAACTATCAAGAAATTGATCAACTATGAAAAATCACTTCTCAGAAAAAGTCTGCTGCACATTAATCATTCATTAACTGATCATTCATGTAAAGTTTTTGATAAAACTTTGTAGAATGTGTTGCCTAGAGGTTGCAAATCCTCTCCAAGTTAAAACTCTTCAAATGTTTGAGTAGATTGTGAGAAATGACTTAAACAATGTACTTATGTCTGAAACTGCCTCTCTGTAATGACGACTTTGACACCTATAACTTCTAAGCTATGGTTCTCCCAAATTATATCCCATCCAATCAAATGCTTTTAGCCATAGATGGCTTACCTTTCAACTTAAATTTTGATTCCTCATTTGTGTAAAACTTTACACTATGCACTGAGCATTGTCCATTTCTTTGACCATCGAATCTGCGCCTGTTTCAGAAGACATCAGAACTTTCTACATATGAATGTTCCTATTCAAAATTCTCTCAGCCTATTTGCAATTGGACTCTGAAATTTTAATCATAGATGGATTAACTATGGATTCAGACATGTCCAAAAGAATTTCTCAAAAGATTAACCACAGAAGGAGAATCAGAGAAAAGATCGACGTGCAATTCTCTGAAAATTTTTTCTTCTTCTCATAAAACTTCATACATCTGATGGATGACATACATAATGTTCATCTCATTCTCTCCTATTCTTCTATTCTTCACATCTATTGTCTTCTCTATCTCTTCTATATCTCTCACTCACGACTATGAACATGTACCTATATATATATACGAGTCTAACTCGTCAATTTTCCAAATACATTGAAAATATTTACAAGAGTAATGTACAAAAGAACTTTGTTTCTGAATCTCCTCTTTCTTGAAACTGATCTTCAATCTTCCATTCATTTTTCCACTTCTGGATTTTATGTAATCACTAATTGTTGATTGTTCTGCTCCAACAATTTTGTCTTGGCAAGTCTGGTTGCCCTAGGTTTTGTTCCCAAGGTCTCTTGTCTGCACACTACCCTAAATCATTAGAGTTTTCTGGATCCTATGAGAAGATGTATATACATCCTTGTCTATCCTCATATCTTCCATCCTTAAATTGTGCCACTAGTGTTATAATTAGGGGAACTTCTAAGTTTCTCAACCTAATGAGAAACTTATGCATCCCATCCTAATACACATAGGTTCCAAACCTATTTGTATACATATATTTGAGAATATTTCTATAATCACTAGTTTCAGAGGGTTCATTGGTTTCAGTTAAGTTTTCCATGTTATTTTCCTGCCCTAAATCCTTTTCTTGTAAATCTCCTATTACTGGCTCTATCTCCTTCCTTTTTAAATCTTGTTTGGAAGGTGTGATCAATTTATTACCAGATCTCAAAATCATCCAGCTAATTCACTATTCTATGAAGAGAATCGTGTTTTCCATGATCCTGTGAATAGAATCGTCTTTTCTGTTATCTTTGAGAAAGTTCTAGATTTTCTCATGATTCTGTGAAAAAGGCTTGTCTTTTTCACTATTCTTTGGATATTCTATATTTTCTACAATTTTGTGAATAGAATAGTGTTTCTCACGATTCTGTTGTAGAATCATGTTTTTCACAATTCTGTGGATAGAATCGTGTTTTCCACGATTCTGTGGATAGAATCGTGTTTTACCACGATTCTGTGGATAAAGTTGTGATTTTCACGATTCTGTGAAGAGAATCGTGTTTTCCACGATTCTGTGAATAGAATCGTGTTTTTCACAATCCTGTGAAGGGAATCGTGTTTTTCACGATTCTGTGAATAGAATCGTGCTTTACCACGATTCTGTGGATAAAGTTGTGATTTTTCACGATTCTGTGAACAGAATCGTGTTTTCCATGATTCTGTGAATAGAATCGTGTTTTTCACGATCCTATGAAGGGAATCATGTTTTTCACGATTATATGAATAGAATCGTGTTTTTCACAATCCTGTGGAGAGAATCATTTTTTTCACGATCCTGTGGAGAGAATCGTGATTTTCACTATCCTGTGGAGAGAATCATGATTTTCACGATCCTGTGGAGAGAATCGTGATTTTCACGATTCTATGAATAGAATCGTGATTTTCACGATTCTGTGGAGAGAATCGTGATTTTTGCGATTTTGTTCCCAGACAATTGTGATTGCTCACAATCGTTAAAAACACGATTTTCCTATGAAAATCACATTTTGAGAATCACGATTTTGTGTTTAAATCAGAGAATCGCGATTTTGTGTTTGATCACAGAATCGCGATTCTGAGCAGATTTTACAAATTTTTCTAGTTCTTGTTTTTTAAGTTTTTGTTTCTCAAATAGAATTGCCTTATTAAAATTTTAACATGCAACAAAAGATTTAGCAAAAATATTATTTTTTCTCAAGAAAATTCAAAAGTCTGAAAATCGCAATTTCGTGTTTTTTACAATTTTTTGTGTTTTTGTGCCCTAATCATCATGTGAGAACTTAGAATCATGCAAATATTTATTGAAAGACCATTACCTTGCTTGCTTGATCAAAAAAAATCCAAAAACTTGTATTTGCAGAAAGTCGCGCTTCTGTCAAGTTTTCTCACTTTCCCTCTCACTCAAATGAGCCTGTTTTCTGAGTTTCCATGCTTTTATAGCCTTCAGACAATCACGATTTTATGTGAATTTCTCAGAATTTTCACGTTTCACTGTATGATCCTTATCCCTTAATAATTTTGTGGTTTTGATTCACAATTCTTATTTTTTCAACAAAATTTACTCTTGTTACCCTACTAGTGAAAATC
Source organism: Ceratopteris richardii (assembly GCA_020310875.1). Lineage (NCBI taxonomy): Eukaryota > Viridiplantae > Streptophyta > Polypodiopsida > Polypodiales > Pteridaceae > Ceratopteris > Ceratopteris richardii. Next base: position 17,236,569 of record CM035432.1, on the reverse strand, counting down.
GCGATTCTGTACCCAATTCTCAATTTAATCACTTGATGCTCAATTCTTACTGGTATTTTGAAATTTGATTTTCTTTACTCCCTCAACTTCATGAAAACTCTTCCAATCACTTACCTCAATACCCAAAAGTGCAAAATAAATCAAATTCTTTTTCTTATAGAAAATCGTGATCCTGTGAAGAGAATCGTGTTTTTTCTGAACTTCCAACTTTTGCACTTTTTGACTTTTCTTTCCACCTAGTCCCCTTCAGTGTTCTTCAGCAACTCCAGATCACTTGTCACCTGCAATTATACACCATCAAACCTCATTTAGAAAGTCTTTTTTGAAAAAATTTAAACAGCAACTTCTACTCTAGATATTTTTTATTTTCTTTCAATTTTCTGAATTTTTTTCCATTTTTTCTTCTCCACATTCAACAACAATCCTCCTGTCCAACTTTCTAAGCAAAAAGGAAATTTGTTTGAATTTTTTAATGAATTTTATGAATTTTTTTAATATTTTGCCTTAAATCAAGGTAAACACTTCACTTAGGGTTTTCTTGTTTCAAGATCAATTGATCTTTTGTTTCATGATTGGTTATACTCTTTTATGCTTGCAATCTAATCAGTTTAGGAATAAAGCTTTCCAAAGAAAATATGTGCTAAGAAGTGCAATTATCAATTCATGCAAAGATAAACTCAAACATTTTTCTTTTCAAGATGAAAATAAATCTTTTCTCAAGATTATTGCTTTGCCTTGGCTAAACAAATGGATCTTATCTATTTGCATATAGCTACTTTACTTGACTTTCCTCAATGCAATCATGTCATCTTTTCCAATATTAACAAATTTGCTTGGTACTTAGTCAAAAAGAACTCTACAAATGCAAAGATAGTCACATTTTACCTTCCCTTCAAAAATCTTGATTCAATTTTTCACACACCTACACTTTACTTAGAAAAAATGATATGAGCAACTATCAATTTGCAAGAATTTCACCACTTCTTTATCTCAAAAGGTTAACTCTTACTTCCTTTTCCCAAAAGACAAGCAAAGAAACCTACCTTTTCATGTTTCTTTTCTTGATTAAAGAGTAGTACCTTTTCAATGTGTTCAATACCATCAACAATGGAAGATCGAGCAAGGTCCAAACCTCAATGAAGCTTTTGCTTTGTTCCCCGACAACGGCTCCAAAAAATGTTTGTTGTTACCCTTTGGAGTTGTCCTCTCCAATCATTTTAGCATAAAGGATCAACAATACATCTTACATTTGTCAATCCGGGAAGTATACAGAGACCACAGCCCCTTCTAAGTTGATGGAATCCAAGAATAAGAGGAAAATGGCTGTTTTTCTGAGAAATGGTGAAGATGAAGAGAAATTTCTAGGGTTTTGATTATCTTGAGCTACACTATATCATTTTTAATGATCTTGGTGCCTAAAGTGTGTTATTTTCTCAGCAGATCACAATTATGAAGTCAAATCTCAAAAATGATACCTGTAACCTTCAGACGAGACAATCGCGATTCTGTGAAATTTGATAATTTCCATCTCCAGCTCTATTCTTTAGCACTTTCTCACTCAATACTCTAAGGATCACCTCTGTTCATACACATTAATCAGAAATACACAACTGAAGCTTGCAAATCCCATGGATCACACATAGAATAGACTCAATAAATCAAAGAAAATCACAAAGAAGTAGAAAACACGATTACTTGTAGGAGAGCTCTTCACATTACTTGGAAAGCAATAATAATACAACCAACCCTCTCAAAGTAGAGGAAAGTATCTTTTATACATTTTCAAGTGTCCCTTTTCACACTTGATTTTTGGTCCTTTTCCCTTCTAATCTAAAAATATGCTATCAAAGAGCTTCCAAAAATTCTAGAAAAAATATATATGATTCTAATTTATATGAGGAAGACTCTTCCTCATTTGCACATCATTTGCATAAATATTTCTACAATTTTTTGACATTTTACAAATATTTCCTTTCAAAAAAATGCTTCTTTTAATCACGTCGGACCATCACGATGGTCTAACAAAGTTGACTTTTTTGAAATAGGTCTATAGCACGGCATAGAGAACACTTGTGCACACACAAATCCATAGATCCATTGCAAAAACTTGCATTTTGGTGGACCATCACAATTGGCTCACGCCATTGTGATAGAGTGTCACCATTGCGATTGGCTCACACCATCATGACGGCTCATCCGGACCATCACGATGGTTCAGGCATACCATTGTGATGGTCACGCACCATCATGAAGATCATGCCATCACGATTGGCTCATGCCATTGTGATGCTTCCCTGACCACATGTCATTTGAACCATCGCGACGATTCCTTGACCATCACCACGGCTCGACCAACTTGGACCATCGTGGCGCTTTCATAGGATAGACCATCACAATGGCTCGCTAGACCATCACGATGCTTCGATAAGTGCCAACCATCACGATTGTGTCACACCATCATGAAGGTTTATCCAGACTATCACGACGGTTCAGCTAGACCATCATGATGTTTCCAGACCCTCGTGATGGTTCCAGACTAAGTTTTTGAGTGGTTAGTGCATATTTGAGGCCTCTCAGCTCATATTTGGAGAAAAACCTATCTACCTATTTTAACCCTTGAGAGCCTAAACGTTCATAACTTTCTCATATGAAGTCTGTTTTTTGAGCTCTAGGGCTCATTGGAAAGCTCGTTGGAAAGCTCGTTGGAAAGCTCGTTGGAAAGCTCGTTGGAAAGCTCGTTGGAAAGCTCGTTGGAAAGCTCGTTGGAAAGCTCGTTGGAAAGCTCATTTCAAATCCTATGTGGACTCGACTATTTTTCTTAAGAATAATAGGTTGATATTTAGATAGGATAAATTGAAGTTGAACCTTTTGTGGAATTAGGAAACCAAGGGGGGCACTTGAGAATTTTGCAAAGGAGAACAAGGAGCCTTAAAAGTGTATACATCAAAGTGCCTATCCATTGAATTAAGGATTTGTCTAAACTTTGGATTTTGACAGGTCTAGCAAGAATCATCGAAGGGCATCCATGGCTAGGCAAAGAGCAAAGCTAAGCAAGGCTTGGGAAGCATATCTTCTTGGGCACCAAGGCATTCAACAAAGCTAACTTGAGGTTGGAACAACTCTCAACCCCCTCAATCAATTATTAGCTTAGGCTAAGAGCATGTAGCATTCTTGAGTGAATTAGGATTGTGATCGGAAAAAATCAAGTACAAGAGCATTAATTTCTCAAGTCCAAGAGCAAGGTGAAAGAGTGCGATAACAAAAACCCTAACGAGAAGAACCTAAATTCGACTATACGAGAACTCAAATATACAAGGAAAATGCGTTCCCTAATGTGTACATCAAGACAAGACAAGAGTTTAAAAGAATTAAAAATGAAACAAGTGTCTGAGAACAAAGAAGCAGGGATGACTAGAACGCTCTAAGAGTGAGCAAGGGAGATAAATTCATGAACCTTAGATCGGGAAAGCACATAGGTAAGTAAGATCGACGAAGTCTTAGGTCATCAGAATCAAGTGTGGGGACTACTACACGTTCCTAGGCACAAAAATTGAGTAGCTATCCCTACGACTTGAGTTCAGAGACTAGTGAGTCAAAAATGGCTTATACCATAGAAAGAGCAGAAAGAGGGTCAAGCATAGCTTACTTAGAAAGATCGGAAGGACCCTACAAAACCCAATTATAAAACATCCAAACCAACTAGTTAGGTGCTCGCATCTATGAGGATGGTTTGAGAAGATCAGTGGTTCAATTGCATAAGCCTGAACAACCCATTGGATTGGAACATCCGGTGGTAAAGTTTGAGAGAGATGCATACTTAGACAAGGAAGAAACCATGTACATCATAACTAATCAGCCTAATCATACCAATGAGTTTGGTGTAGTTATTCCTAAGACAGAAGTAGGAACCCAAGGACAAGAATCATTAGGAGATGAACCTAGGACACCTAGAGGGAAATCAATATTGACAAGAATACTAAACCTGGAATGGATCCCTTAGGATAACAGAATCATTGAATTATTCCTGAATAAGGACATTGATGAAGAAGCATTTTGGAGATATAGAATGTAACAACCAAGTGAAGTAGGCTCCATTACCATTTACAAATTCAAGGACCCAGATATGCCTGGGAAGGTAGTATCCCTAGACAACGCGTCAAAACGAGTGTTTGTAATATATGATCATGCAAAACACACTTATACATGGAGAGGTGAGTTGTTATTCCCTTCATCTCGAGCAAATGCAAACACTAGCCATCTAGATGTTGGGACATCCTCAATACATGGCTTCCAAAGAGAGAAGAATAAGGAAAGGTCGGAAGTGATTTTTACACAGCCCATAGGGAGAGATAGATCAGCCATGGAAATGGATAGAAGGAAAAGATTGAGAGAACCAAAACTACAAGGTGGTAGGGATGATTTTCCCCTGCCTAGACCACGTGAACATCCAAGAATCTTACGACCAACCTAGTTAGTGAAGTCAATGAAAAATTACTCTGATGGAATAGGAGATCCCTATGACCATGTTGCAGAGTTTAAGCAAGTGTTGTGAGTGGAGCAGGTAGAAGACATGTTCATGCAATACAATGCATTTGGACTAACATTGAAGAACACAGCCTTAACCTGGTTCCAACCATTGTAGCAAAGGCAATTTAGGGGCATCCATCACTTGTTCGATTCATTCATCACTGAATTCTCTAAAAGTGGAATTAGGCATAACACTTTTTCATTGATTCACAACTTCAAACAGACCCCTCATGAAATAGTTAAACTTGTAGGATGTAGGTTTAGATAGTATATTGAGAGATTCCCAATGCCAAAATTTCCCTCTCACGCCAAGCAAGTGTCTTTGTTTTTGGATAGCCTCTTGAGCTTTAAACTATGATCTTATGTCTATCTTAAGGAATCGAGAACCCTAGAGCAATGTGTACAGATTTGTGTAGACATTGAGGATCATTTAGGAGATGAATTGGAACTTTCAAAGGTCTACAAAGACTCAGATAGCTCATCTCAATCGTCCTCAAAACTTTCTAGCTCGATAGAAGACCTTGTTGAAAAGGTATCCCAGAGACTAGGAGTCTCTAGTAAACAAATGCCTAGGTTAACAACAAACAAACATTGTTATACATGCGATGGTGATCGTATGGCAAATGTGTGTCCCAATGTAACACAACCTCCAACCAATCCTAGTGGCTAGTACTGCTCAATTGAAAGATGGTACACCAATCACATGGCACAAGATTGCCCATATAACAAACAAGTAGTACGACAGAACTACCCACAAGCATACCCTCAACAAGGTAGATACCCAGGTCAATACAATGTTCAGCCTCATTACTACAGGCCCCCATAGAACTACCTTTATCAGACTCAACAAAAACCACAACCCATTTTAGCTCAGCAACCACCTCCTCCAGGTAATGTAATTCCAGTCAAATATGTTGGTGCAGAAGAGAACCTCAGTAGAGCTTTAGTGCTTTCTTCACCCTTGATCATAGAAAGTGATCCCAATTCTAACAATTTGATTTCACCCATGTAGATAGTCCACCTGCATACTACCTGGAGTCTCCAAAACACTTGGAAACATATCAATACGGCAGTCCACCATTGGAACCCAGTTGGGAGCCCGATTATGCCAATGTTATGTATGCTAACCCTAACCCACGGCCCCAATTGAGATAGCCAAGACCACAGGGCCCTAAAGGACCATGCTTTAGGTGCCAAGGAGATCACTTCATAAAGGATTTCCCACATCCTCCGATAGCAGGGCAATCACAATATTATAGAATTCAAGGCTTTTGTGCAAAATGTGATAAAGAACATATCATAAGAGATTGCCCTAAGAACTCTTGGTGCAAGGCAATCAACAATTGAAGTTTTGATGAAGTTTTGAAGTCAAGGATTGAAGAAAAGATCAATTCATGAAGCATGAAGGAAGTATATGTTCAGAGAATGAAGATATGTATATATATGTACATTAACCTAGAGTTAGCTCACTTATACTTTCGTATATTTATGATCTTGTACATATTTGCCTATATATACAAGCAAAAAATGTCGGGGAAAATATGAGAGAGCATGTGAATAGAGAAATTAGAATTTGTATGAGTCATTAGACACTTTAAAAGTGAGTAAGATCTCTCTCATCACTCACATGTAAAGTTTTCCAGAAATGAAGAAAAGTTGCGCCCGATATTTCTGAGAGTTCTCCTTCTGTGTTGTATCGTTTGTGAAATACTTTTGTACAACTCTAAGTCTACAGTCGATTGACCTCTGTACAAATTTTCAGCTTCTAATTGTCATCAGGCTGAGAGAATTGAGTGTAGGAACATTTAAATGTGTAAATGTAAAGAAGAGAAGTTGCAGGAGGTGCAAAATTCGATGCTAATGTTTTGGTCAGTTCTCCTTCCATAGTGTAAAGTTTTGAGCAAGCAAGCACTCATTCTTTAAGTTGGAAGGTAAGCTACCTATGGCTAAACACATTTGATTAAACAGGTTCTAGTTTGGGAGAACTAAGCTTTAGAAGTTGTAGGTGTCAAAGTCAACTTGTAATAACTATAGTTTTAGACATAGGTGACTTGTTAAGATCATTTCTCAAGATCTACTGAGTCTTTTGGAATGATTTAGCTTGGAGGAGGTGTGCAAACTATAGAAAACACTTGTGCAAAGTTTTATAAAAAACTTTACACATTTGATAATTCAATAAGTGAGTTATATGCAGCAGACTTTCAGTGTAGTCACCTTCTTCATAGTTTGTTCAAGATTTTAGAAATTGAGTATTGATCCTCCAAATTGGTGAAGGTTTTACGTTATTCTTGATATAGAGGTGCTCTAATTTCAAGAATAACTTGTTCTTTTGGAGATTAACACTCTCCATCAGTGGTATCAGAGCAAGAAGCATCAAAATTGAAGAAAGGTGGACCTTGACTACTGCAGTTATAAAGAATTCAACATTTCAAAGAAGATACAAAAGGTGAAAGCTTGAAAGCAAAGCTTGAAAAGGAGGCCAGAAGATATCAAGGAAGACAAAATAAATTTCATTCGAAGCAAAGGTAACCTTATTCCTCATAAAGCTTGAAGGATTTAATACACATGTGAAGAAAGGATGGGAGATTCTCTTCAGATAGAGAAATTGGATAGAGAGAACTATCCAGCATGGTCAATGAGGATGGAAGCTCATCTTATGAGCAAAGACTTGATATTATATTACAGGTGAAGAAGAAAAGCCTCAGTTCAGAGATCCTAGTGTTCCAACTAGGGATGAATTGTCAGATTTGAAGACTTGGATGAAGAGAGATGCTCAAGCTAGGAGCATTATCTATATGGGAGTTAATGACTACTTGCTACCTCACATTAGAGGTCTTGAAAGTGCAAGTGACATATGGAATGCTTTGGAGGAGCATTTCCAAAACACCACAAAGTCAAGGAAGGCATCCTTGTGGGCAGATTTTACCACATTCAAGAAGAAGGCCTCTCAATCGATCAGATTATGTAACAAGGATGAAGGACATTGTAGATGCATTAGGAGCAGTTGATGAAGCTGTTGAGGAGCATAAATTGGTAAGGCAAATCCTCACAGGTTTGAGAGGTGATGACAAAAGGAAGCCATTCATTTTGTCTATTGAATTATCACTAGATCATTTTTCTCCTGATTTGAATCAGTTGCTAGGACACATGCTAACCTTTGAGCAGGATGTCAAAGGTGAAGGTGATAAAAGAGCAGGTCAAGCAATGTATTCAAAGGATAAGAATAAGAATAGCAAAGGGAAGCAAGCAAATGAAGATGAAGGTACAACTAGCCAAACTAACTTCCTAAGAGGAAGAGGAGGTGGCAAAGGTAGAGGAAGAGGCAGAAGTAATAAAGATGGAGTCAACGCTTGTTGGATTTGTGGTAAGACAAATCACTTAGCTCATTATTGTTGGCATAATACTCAGAATAATGGTGGATATAATCAGAAATTTAATTCAAGAGGAAGAGGTGGTAGAAATCAAAGAGGTAATTTCAGAGGTAGAGGTAGTAGAGGCTATTTTGGAAGAAATGCAGGTAGAGGATTCCAAAGCCAACAATACAACAATACCTAGTACAATTATGCTTCAGATCAAAAGGAGGATTCAACATTGATTATGAATGCAACTTGTGAAAGCCAAAGTGAAGACCAAAGATTCTTCTACATTGACTCAGGGTGTAGCAATCATTTGAGTGGCAACATAGCTTTCATGACTAATTTGGAGAATAAGGTAACTAATCATGTAGTTCAAACAGGTGACAATACAAAGCACAATGTGAAGTCAATTGGATCAGTGAAGGCCAAGGATGGAAGTACTCTCTTGAGTAAGGTTTTGTATGTTCCTACAATTCCAAAGAATCTGATAAGTGTAGGACAAATTGTTGAAAAAGGTTATGAAGTTAGGTTCAATAATGAAGGAGTTTTTGTGGAAGACCCTAGCAATGGGTATAAACACATTGTTTCAGGGAAGAAAGAAGGAAGATTGTTCACATTGAAGATTCACGGTAACATTGTTCATGCCTTGTTCACCTATGGAGGACATAAGATCTCTGAGTTAGATCTTTGGCACAAAAGGCTTGGACATTTCAATGAAAGAGGTATTAAAGATATGGTTAACAATGGTTCAGTGCTTGGATTGCCTAATGTTGCAGGTCAACATATGACATACAGATGTGAGGCATGTCAATTAGGTAAGGCTCATAAGCAACCTTATTCCAAGCATGGTTTTATGTATTCAGAGAAGCTTGAATTGGTACACACAGATGTGTGGGGACCATCAAAGGATTTCAGCATCAATGGTTCAAGGTATTATGTGATTTATGTTGATGATGCTACCGAATGGATCACTATCTATGTGATCAAAGATAAGTCAGAGGTATTCAATACATTCAAACATTATCATGTGTATGCAGAGAGAATTACAAGTCAAAAATTGAAGAGACTAAGGTCAGATGGAGGGGGAGAGTATTTCTCTAATGAGTTCAGTGATTACTCGTGGAATGCGGGTATAAAAAGGGAAATTACTTGCAGGTACTCTCCTCAACAAAATGGTGTAGCAGAAAGGAGGAATAGAACTCTTGTTGAGTTTGCAAGCTCCATGATGAAGGAGAAAAATTGCCCAAATTATTTGTGGGCTGAGGCTATAAATACAGCCACATATTTGGTCAATAGATTACCATGTAAAGCTTTTCAGGGTATGACACCATATGAAGCATGGTGGGGTAAGAGACCTATCATTGCAAAGTATTTGGATGTTTGGCATATGCATATGTGCCATCTCAATTAAAGCACAAATTGGAACCTAAAGCTGAAAAGTATGTGTTCATTGGAAATGATGATAAGCAGATGGGATATAGGTTGTGGAGTCCATCCACAAAACAATTCCTTGTATCAAAGGATGTTACATTTGATGAGCAAGGTACTTGGTATGCAGGTAGAATCAATATTTATGCAGGTGATGAAGAAGTTGTGAATCAAAAGAAAGTTAAATCAAAGGTTCAGATATTTGATGAAGAGGAGAACAATGAAGTACAGGTTGAAGTTGAAGAAGTGCCAAGGTTTGATCCAGAATGTGATGAACCAGAAACCTCAAGAAGTGGAGAACTTAGAAGGTCATCAAGACACAAATGGCAACCTACAAGGTATAGCTATGACACCTATTTTTTGGCTACCAAAGATTATGCTTATATGATAAAGGCAGATGAAGACCCTTCTACATATGAAGAGGCAAAAGGTAAGGAAAATTGGGAGAAAGCTATGCAGGAAGAGTATGATGCATTGATGGAGAATCAGACATGGGATTTGGTTCCTAAACCAAATATTCAAAAGATCATTGGATGCAAATGGGTCTACAAGACAAAGAGGTTTGCAGATGGAAGTGTGTCTAGATATAAAGTTAGACTTGTTGTGAAAGGTTTTGCTCAGACATATGGTATATATTATGATGAGACCTATAGTCCCGTGGCAAAGATGACAACCATCAAGACACTCATAGCTATTGGTGCATGTAAAGGTTGGAAATTATGTCAATTAGATGTGAAGAATGCTTTTCTAAATGGTTACATTTCAGATGATGTTTTCATGGAGCAACCACAAGGATTCAGAAATGAAAGGTATCCAGATCATGTATGTAAGCTCAAGAGAGCTTTGTATGGTTTGAAGCAGGCCCCAAGGGCATGGAATTATAGACTTGTGAAGTTCTTGAAAGAACTTGGTTTCCAAGTATCTAAAGCAGATAGTAGCTTGCTTGTTAAAGCAAGTGATGATGGGTTCATTTACGTGTGCATATATGTTGATGATATAATTCTTACAGGTACAGATGAGAAAGGCATTCAAAGCCTAAAGAAGCAAATGGAGAAAGAGTTCAAGATTAGTGACTTGGGAGACTTGTCATATTTCTTGGGCATGGAGATATCATGCACTCAACATGGAGTGTATGTAACTCAAGAAAGGTATTTGAAAAACATGTTGATCAAGTTTAAAATGGATGATTGCAGGGAAGCACCTAATCCAATGGAGGTGAATCACAAATTGAGCAGATATGGAGGAGAAGAATTCAAGGACATGAAGCTATATCAAAGTTTAGTTGGTAGTTTGATCTATGCTACATTAACTAGGCCTGATTTGTCATATGCAGTTGGAGTATTGTCTCAATTCATATATTGTCCTAGGAAAGAGCATTGGGGTGTAGGACAAAGAGTGTTGAGGTACATTAAGGGTACACTCAAAGAAGGTTTGTATTATGGTTTTACATCAGATACAAACATCAAGATTTATAGTGATACAGATTGGGTAGGTAATCCTGATGATAGGAGATCAACTTATGGATACTTGTGTTATGTGGGAGATAAGTTAATTTCATGGTGCTCAAAGAAGCAACATACAGTTGATTTATCATCCACAGAGGCTGAATACAAGGGTATGGTTGAAGCTGCAAAGGAAGTGAAATGGCTTAAGACTCTTATGAAGAGTTTTGACATCATCCAGATTACATGCACTATTCATGGAGATAACATGAGTTCATTGTATTTAGCTGCTAATCCTATTTTTCATGCCAGGACTAAACACATTGAGATTCAGTATCATTTTCTAAGAGAGAAGGTGATGGATAAAGAGATTGAAGTTATACATACTTCAACAAAAGATCAGATAGCTGATGTGCTAACCAAAAGTTTGGATGGACCAAGGCTACAAAGATTCAAAGACATGGTAGGTGTTGAGCCCATAAAAGTCACGTTGGTCAAAGTCAATTGCAGCCAAAGTCAAAAGTTCAAAGTCAATTGGTCAAAGTCAACAAAGTCAAGGTCAAAGTCAATAGGTGCAAAGTCAAAGTGCTAAAGTGCAGGTGTCAAAGTGCACAGGTAGTGCACAATTAATTGTCCACAAAGGGTAAATTGGAGAAAGTGGGTTGCAGGTTGCAGAGGTATTTTCTCTAATTTCCCTAAGGTTCAAAGTGTTTTTTAAAGTGTTTTGGAAGGTTCAGGTGAACCCCCTCTTATGTGCAAAAGTGAAGACTTAAAAGTAAATGTGAAGGTATGTGAAGCGACAGCCTACGCATAGGTGAAAGTATGGTCCCCCCATTAAAATTTTGGGTTTTAGTCTAAAGTCACTACAGGACAAAACAGTGAGTCGTTGGCTGCCACTTGTGAAGACAATCTTGGGACATCAAAGTGAGCACCAAGATACCATTGTAGTTAGGATTGTACGTGATCGACACACTCAAATCAAGGCAAGGACCATTCTTGGACCAATCTTAGAGTAAGCAAGGGAGGCATAGTCTAAGTGGAGCAAGAAAGAGAAGTGCAAGGGTCACCAGTGTGCGACGCAGAGAAGTGGAGTTGCAGAAGTGCATAGAGAGTGACTAAGGGATTGTGCAGAGGGTGCTAAGCTAATCCCCCAAGGATCTCAAGGTCTCTTTGCAGTGTGTGCGTGCCGACAGAAGGTATTCATTCCTCCCCCTTAGTGGAAGCTTGATGCAAGGTGTGCACAAGGATAAGCTTGAAGCAGGTGGAGATCTGGTGTAGAGGAGGACGGTGGCAAGAAGACTTTAGGATATTGGGTATTTTGTAATTGAGCACTCTATGTGATTGTGCACAAAAGTATTGGCTTGTATTTTGCTTCAAACATTGTAATTGTCTTACTGTAATCAATCGGCAGAAGCTTCCAAGGTGTATTTCCTCTTCTGGTCTTTTCATTTTCTCCTACAAACCCTAAAACTCCTTCTTTTCTAAGAATCCCCCGCCAACAAAATTTGGCACGCACGGTGGGACTTCCAAGGAGATTTGAGCTTAGGAGAAACCAAGTGCAAAACATAGAAGAGATCAAGTGTCGATAGAACCACAGTGCTACTTCATCAAACTAAAGGTAAATATTCTTATCAAGTGTCTCATATTCAGTGGGCTATGAGCTGCTCATGACCGCAACCCGGTCCCAAACATTGAGGATCACCTACAAGCAAACAAGAAGGAAGGTTGTTAGAAGGTCCTCCAGTCCACTATCTTCAACATCATCAGTCAAGAGCATGGCGGGTCAGGTAGACTTGGAAACTTTACTCTCTAGATTAAATATAAAGTTTCCTTCTTTCAAAGGCCTAGCTCAGGAGGATCCGGATGAACACATTAGAAGGTTTTTGGCACTATGTAAGACTAGAGGCCTAATGGGTAGGGAGGATGCCTTTTTTATTCTCTTCCCTGCCACATTAGAGGGATTAGCTGATAAGTGGTTCAGCCAGTTTGTTGAAAACCATTTTACCACTTGGGATGTGATGAAAGATGCATTTAAAAATCAGTTCCAGCATGGCAACACTGCAGAGATTATCATAGAAGAGCTAGAAAATTTAAGATTGGGTCCAGGAGAAAAGTTCCCAGAGTTTGTGACTCGGGCCAAAGCACTAATGGCTAAATTGCCAGATCCACCACATGATTTTTTTGTTAAGAAGTGGTTAGCTAAGCCCCTACCAGTGGCCACCCGATGCAAAATAAAGGAATTAGTGTTACCTACAGCCTCCATAGAGGAGTTCATCAACACAGCCACACGCTTGGAGTAGATAAGGTACCAGTATGGAGCAACTTCTTCCCAACCAACATATGGTACAAAAATGGAGGATCTAGTGATCCAGCTAAGGAAGGAGCTGGAGGGCTTAAAAAGAAATAAGCCCTACAAAGAGGAGGAGAATGCTATTGCTCAGTTGAGAAGGGAGATTGAAGCACTAAAGCTCCAAAAGGAGGAGGAGGCCCAGGCAGAGGAATTGGCTCAGCTGCGACAGGAGTTGCAGGAGCTCAAAGGAGGTGGCATCAAGAGTGGACTTTGGTGTTCCATGTGCAGCAAGCAAGGTCACATAGTAAGTGAATGTCCTCTATTAAGTGTGACTTGCCAGTTATGTAGGAAAGTTGGTAATGAGGCCCAGGAATGCCAATCAAGGGGAATGCCTGCAACAACATACTGGACACAAGGAGGACCCCTACCACCAGCAAATGTGATGGCAGCTGCACCCAGTCAAGGTAACACTTATAACCCTAGACAGAGGGATAATTTTGGAAATGGGCCTAGAAGGCCAATTATTTGTTTCAGATTTGGAGACTGTGGGCACTATCAAAGTAGGTGCACTCTCCCAGAAAATGCCCCTCCTTGCAGAAATTGCCCAGAGGCCAGAGACCACTATACAAATTGTTGTCCTAAGAACCAAGCCTCTTCATCCGGGCCCCATATTCAAATGATTTCTGTACACAAAGAAGAAGTGTTAGATCAGGTCAATGTGCCATCTCCATCTACCAGGGTGGTGCATTTAGAAGAAATTGAATCTTTTACAGTGCAGACAAGAAGCAAGGGGAAGGCTCCAGTGGAAATAGGTCAAGAATCAATGATTAATGGATTAAACAGAGACAAAGGTGTGTCTGAAGAAAAAGCCACCACAAGTGCAGATATAAGGCAAAAAGAAAATTTCACAGGTACCAGTGATGCCATTGAATATGCATTCAACAGGGCTCATGAGCAGTTTGATAAGTCAAATGCAACCCATGCTCTTAAGGAATCAGAAGCTTCCAGACTGCTCAAGTCCATGAAAAAGGAGGTTAGTATTTTTGAATTAATAAAGATGGATGGGAAGTTCAGGTCATAACTCTTTTAGATAATTGATGAAATGTCCAAACAAGTTTAGTGGCAAAGGCTGCTGTTATGCATAAAGATAAATGTTTAGGGGAAGCACCCCTCACAGATTACAAGAGCCCTCGGCTAACAGTCTCTATTAAAGGTCATGAGTTTCAAGGAGTTATTGTGGATGGTGGTTTTGGCATTAACTTGATGCCTAAATATACCATGAAAAAGATTGGACTATACCCTTCACGACCTGCCAACTTCACTGTAACAATGGTAGACCAAAGCATAGTAAGGCCTATGGGTGTGGTCCCTAGAGTTCCAATCAAAATACAGGGGACCATCTTTTACTTGGACTTTGTTGTTTTAAGGCTGCCACAGGTAGAAGGAAGTTTCCCCCTGTTAATTGGAAGACCTTGGTTAAGGCATGCCAATGTGTTGCATGACTGGGGTAAGGACACAATGTGGGTAAAGTAGGAGGGAAAAGAGTTGCAGCAGATAATTTTAGAAGAAGGACCAGACAATCAAAGAAATACTAGTATGATGCAGACAATTGGTATTTGTATGGAAGAAGAAGTGGTGGACAACCCAGAAGCAGATCTATTTGAAGGAGCAGATTTATATGAAGATGAAAACATGTTGGCTTGGCTCCATGCAGAAGACCCATCTTCCTGCTATGGAATTTTCCCAAACTCAAGTAGAGAAGAAGCATATGAAGAAAAAGAGGAAATCACTCAGGTTGAAACAGTCTCAGTCAAAGGCCATGGAAAAGAGAAGAAAAGCAAAGTCCTTAAGTGCAGTTGTGATGAAGATGCTTCAAATCATATGTGAATGGCCACTGTTTTATGGATACTGGTATGGATATCATCTATTGTGTCAATTTTTATGATAGTAAGTGCAAGGCTTTACAATGATGTTGTTGGAACAGAAGGACTCACTAGGCAAGGAAGCTCAAGAAGGGAGTCAGAGAGAAGGGAAAGTACAAGCAGACAAGGTAGTCAACGACGATCCGGCAAGTAGGCCAATAATTTTCTTCATGAAGAAGCAAGTACGAGCATTCACGCAGATCTAGCACTAAGGCAACTCTTTAATTTTTCAAAACCCTTACACCAATTAAAAGTGATTATCATCACTAAAAACCATTGTAAATACCATTTCACATTTTTTTAGCTCCATTTTGTGCAAGCCAAGGAGTCCTTGAGCTTGAGGAGCTTTAGAAGTATCTACCTGCCAATTTTCATATTTTTTAGATCTCGTTTGAGCCCTCTAATAAGCCCTGGAACCTAATTTTTAACTAGGCCGGACACTAGGTCTGGACAGGGCCAATACTAGTCAAAAACTATAAAAGGAGCTAGAGAGCTCATTTTTGGGGAGGAGGTTGTAATTGAAATGAACTTGTAAGAGCTTCTAAAAAGTATTGAAGAACTCCATTGCTTCTCACCCTTTGTCTTACCTTGTGTGCACGTGTGTGTGTATGTGTGTGCATGTTAGTGTGCTTCTCACTCACGCACTTGTGCCTTCACTTGCTCGAGGTCTTCATACCATCCTCACGTCTTCCCGGATTGACATTAAAGGAGGTGCTACTCATCACTGAGCTACACCAAATTTTGGCGCCGTTGCCGGGGATCGAGCTTTGAGGACGAGCGTGTGATGGTAAGACGTAGAGTTGACGCGTTGGAGTAAGTTGTAGGTATTTTCTTCACTTTCATCGATTTTCTTGTTTTTTCTTCACCATCATCATCATCAACATCTCCGACCTCCATCTCCATCATCGCGAAAATTTTCAGTTTTTGAGTATATCACCTTCTCCACCTCATTTCCTTCATTCTACTTGTGAGAGAGAGCGAGAGAGCGATATTGCTTGCACTGTTTTTGCATGTTTCTTTGAGCTTTCTTGCAGGTACTGCCATCATCATCATCCCCAGCACTCCGCTCAGGTACGAAAACGTACGGTCCTGTCTCTGCGTCGCCGACCTCTGTCGATCGCGATCGACAGAAAATTCGATCATTTGGTAAAACAAAGTACACCATTAGCACAAGCATGATGAGCACATCCTACATCATTAAAAACAGTAGAAAAATTTCGTGGTTCTCTGTCAATCGCGACCGACAGACCCTGTCAATCGTGACCGACAGACCTGTCGATCGCGACCGACAGACTTCACGACCGACTGACTGCCACGTAGGACCCTGTCAATCGCGATTGACACCGTCGATCGCGATCGACAACCACGACCGACACCTCTGTCAATCGCGATTGATACCGTCGATCGCGATTGACTGAAATTCCACGATTGATTGACTTTTACGCGTAGCCACGTGTCCCTCGCGACTGATAGGCCCCCGATTGACTGAAATTTCGGCGAAAAACCCGGAAAACGTGTCAATCGCGATTGATACCGTCGATCGCGATTGACAGCCACGATCGACTCTGTCGATCGCGACTGACAGGCCCGACGGACACCTCTGTCAATCGCGATTGACAGACCTGTCGATCGCGATTGACAGGCTTTTCGGCCAAAAATTAGGGTTTGCTTTTGTTCAAAATTGGGATAATTTTGGGGCAAAATAGTCAATCCATTAGCATTTTTGGAGGTTCCTACACTTGTGATTTGGGAGAAAACCCTAGGATCTGTCAGCCAGTTTGAATCCTGTTTTAACCCCCTAAACCCTGAACAGTTATAACTTTTTCATACGAAATCCATTTTTTGAGCTCTTGGGCTTGTCGGAAGCTCGTGGCATATACTACACGCCCTCAACTGTTTTTTATAATAATAATGCATTGATTTTCAGATAGGGTATTTTGAAGTTGACCCTCTGAGGGGTGGGTACACCAAGAGAGCTCTAGAGGAAATTTTTTGGGCAATACAAAAGGGGAAACAAGGGACATTAAAAGTGTCTGAATTAAAGTATATGTCAATAGAAGATAAATACTTGAGCTAAACTTTGGACTTTTATAGGTCCATTGAGAGCAATTGAGACGCATCCAAAGCAAGGGTTTCTTTGCAAGCTTGAGAACCGGGTTCTTGAGCACCATAAAGCCAGGGATCAGCAAGTAAGGTTGGAATATTCTCAACTCCCTTTGTCAATTCCTAGCTTAGGCTAAGAACGACTAGTGATAGGAGTAAGCCAGGGCGGCGATAGGCATTTATCAAGTTGAAGACTTCCTAAATACTCAAGTTCAAGATAACTACATAATCTTTGTACGATTGAGAACCCTAAAGGAAAAGAATTTAATGTGGAACGATCAACTTAGAGTACGAAAAACACTCAAGTATTCCTGACGACGCAATATCAGACAAGATCATAAACACAATAACACACTAAAAAGGAATGAAGTGACTGATACCAATTGATCGGCAACGAGGTTGTACTCTGGGCAAAATTTGGGCTACTTAAATAGGCATATGAACCTTAGATCAGGACGACATCTAGTAAGGGATAGACAAAGCCTTAGGTCTTCAGAGGCTAGCGTTAATCACACTGCTAGGTCTTGGGCCCAGCAGTTGAGCCACCACTCGCATTACCCTAGCTCTCAGACTAGTGAATCAGAGATGTCTCAAGGCATGGACTGACCTACGGGAAGTTCAGGAGTGCCATACTTGCACAGAGTAGAAGGCCCTTACAAAACACAGTTGGAATACCTTAGGACCAACCGATTAGGTGCTAGCATCTATGAGGACGGTTTAGGAAGATCCGTGGTCCAGATTAAAAACCCTGACCAGTCCATTGGACTAGAGCACCCAGCTATCAAGTTTGAAAACGGAGCATACTTGGACAAAGAAGGAACTATATACGTAGTCACCAGTCACCCAGATAGGACAGACGAATTCGGAAATGTGATCTCAGAAGCGGATTTAGATGACTTGGAGCAAGGAAACATGGGTGCAGAGCCCCGGACCCCTCGAGGGAAATCTGTTCTTACGAGAATTCTCACTCCTGAGTGGATTCCCCAAGACAACAAGAGCATAGATCTGCTTCTGAACCGAGAGACTGATGAAGCCTTTTGGAGGTATAAATCTGACCGGCCAAATGATATAGGAACAATCATGATCTATGCGTTTAAAGATCCAGATAGCCCAGGCAGAGTGACCTGCCTAGATCACGCTTCAGAGAGGATCTTTGTGGTTACAGAAAATGATAGGCATGCTTACACTTGGAAAGGTGAATTCATTTTCCCCCAACCAAGATCAAACGTGTCCTATGGTCACACTGGAGCTGGAACGCCCCATGCTCATGGAGCTCAAAGAGACAAACATAGAGATAGACCTGAGGTAAGCTTTGCCAACCCAGTGGGCAGAGAAAGAACGAGGACGAAAACAAATAGAGTAGAGCCTGAGGTACTTAGAGCTCACAGGAATCAAACAAATGCGGATGAGTTCCCTCTACCACGACCTAGAGAGCACACAAGGACTTTGAGACCAACTCAGCTAGTTAAGTCCATGAAGAATTACTTCGATGGCACAGGAGATCCATATGATCATGTGGCTGAGTTTAGGCAAGTCTTAAGAGCTGAACAAGTGGAGGATCTATTCACACAGTACAATGCCTTTGGGCTAACCCTTAGGAACACAGCCCTTACGTGGTTTCAACCATTGAATGAGAGATAGTTCAGGAGCATAGACCAACTTCTAGAGGCATTCATTATCGAATTCTCTAAAAGTGGCATAAGACATAACACCTCCTCATTGATACATAGCTTCAAGCAGACCCCTCAAGAGACTGTGAGACTTGCAGGAAGAAGATTCAGGCAATATCTTGAGAGATGCCCTGTGTCGGAGCTCCCCACACCAGCTAAGCAAGTGGCTTTATTCTTGGATGGATTGCTAAGTACCAAATTAAGATCATATGTGTACTTGAAGGATCCTAGGACCATAGAAGAGTGTGTACGCATGTGCATTGACATCGAGGATAACCTAGGGGAAGAGCTAGAACTCTCCAAAATTTACAAAGATTCAGATAGTGCTTCTAGCCTCTCTTCCACCCAATCCACATCTATCGAGGAATTAGCAGAGAAAGTAGCTCAGAAATTAGGTGTCTCTAGCAAACAGATCCCAAGGTTTACCCCTATCAAAAGATGCTATACTTGCGGCGGTGACCATATGGCGAACGTGTGTCCCATCATGGCTCAACCCCAGGTGAATCCTAGTAGCCAGTACTGCACCATAGAGCGGAGATACACCAATCACACCGCGCAAGACTGCCCCTATGAAGGAGAGTGTAAATCTCCTAAAGAACAAGCTACCCTTGGTATTAGACCACCTCTAGACCAAGAATAACTTTAGACTCCATAGAATTTTAGAAATCAACTGTCACATTATCAAGAAATTGATCAACTTTGAAGAAATCACTTCTCTGAAAAGTCTGTTGCAATTTAATCACTCATTGACTAATCAATCCTGTAAAGTTTTTGATAAAACTTTGTACAATGCTTCGCCTTAAGATTGCGCAACTTCTCCAAGTTAAATTTCTCAAAATGATTAAGTATATTGTGAGAAATGTGTGAAACACTTCACCTATGTCTGAAACTGCTTCTTTGCAATGGCCACTTTGACACCTGCAACTTCTTAACACTGGTTCTCCCAAAGTAAATCCCGTTTGATCAAGATCTTTTAACCATAGATGGCTTACCTCTCAACTTAGATTTTGAGCCCTCAC
Organism: Ceratopteris richardii; assembly: GCA_020310875.1. Classification (NCBI taxonomy): domain Eukaryota; kingdom Viridiplantae; phylum Streptophyta; class Polypodiopsida; order Polypodiales; family Pteridaceae; genus Ceratopteris; species Ceratopteris richardii. Next base: position 17,216,812 of record CM035432.1, on the reverse strand, counting down.
TTGTGTAAAACTTTACACTGAGCATGGGGCAATGTCCATTTCTTTGACCACGAAATTTGCGCCAGCTTCAGACAACTCTTAGAACATCTTCACATATGAATGTTCCTCAACAAAATTCTCTCAGTCTGATTACAATTAAACACTTAAACTCTGGCCATACATAGATTGACTATGGACTTAGATACGTGCAAAAGGATTTTTCAAACTAACAAACACAGAAGGAGAATAGGAGAGAAGATCGACACGCCATATCTGAAACTTTCACTTATATTTTTCTTCATACATCTGATGGATGATTTGTACAATGTACATCAACTAACTCATCTCATACTCAATTCTCTATCTCATACGACTATAAGCATGCACTTAGATATATATACAAGTCCTAACTCGTAACTACTTCAAATAAATTGAAGTATCTAAAGAACTAATATATATTTGATTAAAGGACTTTGTTATCTGATTCTTTTCTTCAATCCATGACATTGATCTTCAATCTTCTCTTTATGTCTTTACTTCTAGCCTTTGTATAATCACAATTTATTGATTGTTCTGCTCCAACAGCTCCCCCTCAATCATCAATTGTGATTATCTGTACCTTCTTTATTCCTGCCATATCTTTGAACTTCTGCAACTTTGGTCCATCTAAACTCTTTGTCATCATATCTGCAAGTTGATCTTTTGTAGGAGTATGCATCACTTCAATTTCCTTATCAATAACCTTTTCTCTCAAGAAATGGTACTGTATTTCAATATGTTTAGTTCTAGCATGAAATACAGGATTAGCTGCCAAGTATAGAGAACTCATATTATCACCACAAATGATAGGAGTACTCTGAATCACATCAAAACTCTTCATGAGTGTCTTTAGCCATATTACCTCCTTTGCAGCTTCCACCATACCTTTGTATTCTGCTTCTGTAGATGACAAAGCAACTGTATGTTGCTTCTTAGAACACCATGAAATCAATTTGTCTCCTACATAGCACAAATATCCATGTGTTGATCTTCTATCATCCACATTACCTGCCCAATCTGCATCACTATATATCTTCACTTTTGTATCAGAAGTAAAACCATAGTACAATCCTTCTTTGAGTGTACCCTTGATGTACCTAAGTACTCTTTGTCCTGCAATCCAATGTTCCTTTCTAGGACAATGCATGAATTGAGATAGAACTCCAACTGCATATGATAGATCAGGCCTTGTTAATGTAGCATAAATCAAGCTACCCACCAAACTCTGATAGAGCTTCATGTCTCTGAGTTCTTCTCCTCCATATCTAGTCAATTTATGATTGACTTCCATTGGAGTTGGTGCTATCCTGCAATCTTCCATTTTAAATTTGGTTAGCAAATTTTTCAGATACCTTTCTTGAGTCACATATACTCCATGTTGAGTATATGAAATCTCCATTCCCAAGAAGAATGACAAATTTCCCAAATCACTGATTTTGAATTCTTTCTCCATCTGTTTCTTAATCATATGTATGCCCTTGTCATCTGTTCCTGTAAGTATTATGTCATCAACATAAATACAAACATAAATAAATCCATCTTCACTTGCTTTGATTAGCAAGCTACTATCTGCCTTTGATGCTTGAAACCCAAGTTCCTTCAAGAATTTTACAAGCCTATAGTTCCATGCCCTTGGGGCTTGCTTTAACCCATACAAAGCTCTTTTGAGCTTACACACATAATTTGGATACATCTGATCCTTGAAACCATCTGGTTGCTCCATGTAGACTTCATCTGAAATGTAACCATTCAAAAAAGCATTTTTAACATCTAGTTGAGATAATTTCCAACCTTTGCAAGCAGCAATTGCTATGAGAGTCCTGATGGTTGTCATTTTTGCCACAGGACTATAGGTCTCATCATAATCCACTCCATATGTCTGTGCATACCCTTTCACAACAAGTCTTGCCTTGTATCTAGACACACTTCCATCTGCAAATCTTTTTGTTTTGTAAACCCATTTACAACCAATGATTTTCTGACTATTTGGTTTAGGAACCAAATCCCAAGTCTGATTCTCTATCAATGCATCATACTCCTCTTGCATGGCATCTTCCCAATTCTTCTTCCCTTTGGCCTCTTCATATGTAGAAGGGTCTTCATTTGTTTTAACCAAGTAAGCATAATCCTTAGTAGTCAGAAATGATGTATCATAGCTATACCTTGTAGGTTGCCACTTATGCCTAGATGACCTCCTCACTTCTGCACTTTTTGAAGTTTCTGGTTCATCAACTTCTGGATCAAATCTTGGCCTTTCTTCAGCTTCAATCTGTACTTCACAACTCTCTTCTTCATCAACAATTTGAACCTTTGATTTACCTTTCTTCTGATTCATGACTTCTTCAAGTTCTGTATATGCATTATATTTACCTGCATACCAAGTACCTTGCTCATCAAATGTAACATCCTTGGACACAAGGAAGTGCTTTGTGGATGGACTCCACAACCTGTATCCCATTTTCTTATCATCATAACCAATGAATACATATTTTTCTGCCTTAGGCTCCAACTTATGCCTCAATTGTGATGGCACATATGCATATGCCAAGCATCCAAATATTCTGCAATGATCCAAGGTAGGTCTCTTACCCCACCTAGCTTCATATGGTGTCATACCCTTCAAAGCTTTACAAGGCAATCTATTAACCAAATATGTGGCTGTATTTAAAGCCTGAGCCCACAAATAATTAGGGCAATTCTTTTCTTTCATCATGGACCTTGCAAATTCAACAAGTGTTCTATTCCTCCTTTCTGCTACACCATTTTGTTGAGGAGAGTACCTGCAAGTAACTTCTCTTTTTATACCTACATTCCACAAGTAATCACTAAACGCATTGGAGAAATACTCTCCCCCTCCATCTGACCTTAGTCTCTTCAATTTTTGACCTGTAATTCTTTCTGCATATGAATGAAAGTGTTTAAATGTATTAAACACTTCTGATTTGTCTTTGATCACATAGATTGTGATCCACCTGGTAGCATCATCAACATATATGACATAATATCTTGAACCATTTATACTAAAGTCCTTTGAAGGACCCCACACATCTGTGTGTACCAATTCAAGTCTTTCTGTATGATTGTTTATGGGCCTTACCTAACTGACATGCTTCACACTTGTATGTCATATGTTGACCTGCAATGTTGAAGGAGAGTGTAAATCTCCTAAAGAACAAGCTACCCTTGGTATTAGACCACCTCTAGACCAAGAATAACTTTAGACTCCATAGAATTTTAGAAATCAACTGTCACATTATCAAGAAATTGATCAACTGTGAAGAAATCACTTCTCTGAAAAGTCTGCTGCAATTTAATCACTCATTGACTAATAAATCCTGTAAAGTTTTTGATAAAACTTTGTACAATGCTTCGCCTTAAGATTGCGCAACTTCTCCAAGTTAAATTTCTCAAAATGATTAAGTATATTGTGAGAAATGTGTGAAACACTTCACCTATGTCTGAAACTGCTTCTTTGCAATGGCGACTTTGACACCTGCAACTTCTTAACACTGGTTCTCCCAAAGTAAATCCCGTTCGATCAAGATCTTTTAACCATAGATGGCTTACCTCTCAACTTAGATTTTGAGCCCTCACTTGTGTAAAATTTTACACTGAGCATGGAGCAATGTCCATTTCTTTGACCACGAAATTTGCGCCGGCTTCAGACAACTCTCAGAACATCTTCACATATGAATGTTCCTCAACAAAATTCTCTCAGTCTGATTACAATTAAACACTTAAACTCTGGCCATAGATAGATTGACTATGGACTTAGATACGTGCAAAAGGATTCCTCAAACTAACAAACACAGAAGGAGAATAGGAGAGAAGATCGACACGCCATATCTGAAACTTTCACTTATATTTTTCTTCATACATCTGATGGATGATTTGTACAATGTACATCAACTAACTCATCTCATACTCAATTCTCTATCTCATACGACTATAAGCATGCACTTATATATATATACAAGTCCTAACTCGTAACTACTTCAAATAAATTGAAGTATCTAAAGAACTAATATACATTTGATTAAAGGACTTTGTTATCTGATTCTTTTCTTCAATCCATGACATTGATCTTCAATCTTCTCTTTATGTCTTTACTTCTAGCCTTTGTATAATCACAATTTATTAATTGTTTTGCTCGAACAGCTCCCCCTCAATCATCAACTGTGATTATTTGTACCTTCTTTATTCCTTCCATATCTTTGAACTTCTGCAACTTTGGTCCATCTAAACTCTTTGTCATCATATCTGCAAGTTGATCTTTTGTAGGAGTATGCATCACTTCAATTTCCTTATCAATAACCTTTTCTCTCAAGAAATGGTACTGTATTTCAATATGTTTAGTTCTAGCATGAAATACAGGATTAGCTGCCAAGTATAGAGAACTCATATTATCACCACAAATGATAGGAGTACTCTGAATCACATCAAAACTCTTCATGAGTGTCTTTAGCCATATTACCTCCTTTGCAGCTTCCACCATACCTTTGTATTCTGCTTCTGTAGATGACAAAGCAACTGTATGTTGCTTCTTAGAACACCATGAAATCAATTTGTCTCCTACATAGCACAAATATCCATGTGTTGATCTTCTATCATCCACATTACCTGCCCAATCTGCATCACTATATATCTTCACTTTTGTATCAGAAGTAAAACCATAGTACAATCCTTCTTTGAGTGTACCCTTGATGTACCTAAGTACTCTTTGTCCTGCAATCCAATGTTCCTTTCTAGGACAATGCATGAATTAAGATAGAACTCCAACTGCATATGATAGATCAGGCCTTGTTAATGTAGCATAAATCAAGCTACCCACCAAACTCTGATAGAGCTTCATGTCTCTGAGTTCTTCTCCTCCATATCTAGTCAATTTATGATTGACTTCCATTGGAGTTGGTGCTATCCTGCAATCTTCCATTTTAAATTTGGTTAGCAAATTTTTCAGATACCTTTCTTGAGTCACATATACTCCATGTTGAGTATATGAAATCTCCATTCCCAAGAAGAATGACAAATTTCCCAAATCACTGATTTTGAATTCTTTCTCCATCTGTTTCTTAATCATATGTATGCCCTTGTCATCTGTTCCTGTAAGTATTATGTCATCAACATAAATACAAACATAAATAAATCCATCTTCACTTGCTTTGATTAGCAAGCTACTATCTGCCTTTGATGCTTGAAACCCAAGTTCCTTCAAGAATTTTACAAGCCTATAGTTCCATGCCCTTGGGGCTTGCTTTAACCCATACAAAGCTCTTTTGAGCTTACACACATAATTTGGATACATCTGATCCTTGAAACCATCTGGTTGCTCCATGTAGACTTCATCTGAAATGTAACCATTCAAAAAAGCATTTTTAACATCTAGTTGAGATAATTTCCAACCTTTGCAAGCAGCAATTGCTATGAGAGTCCTGATGGTTGTCATTTTTGCCACAGGACTATAGGTCTCATCATAATCCACTCCATATGTCTGTGCATACCCTTTCACAACAAGTCTTGCCTTATCAGAAGTAGCTGATACCGCTTGAATTCCCTAACAATACCCTGCCTAAGGAATGTAACCCCATACCAGATGAGATGAATGCGAAGGAGGACTAGAAGATTTTTGGACAAATCCATCCTTCATATCAATCCCACGTCAACCTACAAGGGCTTGATTATGGATAGTTGCCACTCATGAGGATGTCTGGAGATTTTCCCTTGGTCTTCCTTTGAACAAGAAGGGGATTACATCAGCAGTGGGTTACATCAGTGGCCAAATGGGCATGATTGTCCCTTCAGGCCCATCCTCCACACTTTCAATGAACCTACCTAGATCTACTATGCAGAATGATTCACTTCTTGATGGGCATGTCATGCAAGTATTGGACCTCCCTTCTTTTCCAAAGCAGAGTGTTGACCAAACCTATCAACCTCAACCATGAAGAAGTCAACCGTGACTTAGGAATCCAAACCGACGGCCATACCCGACAACCCAAATATGGAAGAAACATTAGTATGTGTGTCAAAGCAACCAAAACAAAGCAAGTATGGGTGCCAAAAGGGCAAAAAATACCACCAACAGTTCCTAAGAGTGTTAGCTATGATGAGAAGGAGTCAAAGCAGAATCAGATTCAACATCCAATCTCCCCTCGATCTTCTTCTCCATCAATGAGAACTTGATAGATTTGGATTTCCAAGAAGTACCTGATAAACCGACCCACGCCCACAGAGATATGGGTACCCAAAGACTATCTCCTAGCTCAACAACTAAGCCATGTAATACACATTCCTCCAAAATCATTCCATCCATTGACACTACCAATGCTAGATTCATCCTTTGTATCTCAGTCAAAACAACAAATCCACATACCAACTCTTAGGAAATGGATGTTGAAATGCATCCAACAGCCTCCAGATGATCCTTTGTACAACATAACACCCCTCATGAATAACCTTTATCCTTGTAATAATTCACTCATGACTAAATCTTGTAAAAAAGTCATCCTAACTAACCAACTATCACTTGTAATAAAGACTCATCCCAAGCAATGTATGCACTATCTAAAACATGTAGGTCTCTAGCGGCCTACATTGGTTTTTCAGAAATCATTACATAACCCCAGTCACAACACAAGGCTACACGGGTTACACATCCGTGATGGAAAGTGATTATGGTCTCACTTTATTGGGATCATAATTGATTTCCATGCTAATGTGTTATCCTTTTGTAGTAGATCTTACTCACTCACAATCGATCACAATAAAAATGGAAGGAACCTTAAAGGCTGGCACCAATAGACCAATAGTCAATTTTGATGATGTGTTAGCTGAATCTTACCCTACATCGCAGCTTTTGGTGCAAATCACAAGCCTACACATTTGGGTTGTAGCTCATACACACATGAAGTTTCATGGAAACTATTGCTAGTGGAGATTGACCACTTTACCTTTGTAAAGGTCATTTGTTTTGACTTGAGAATATTTGTAATCACATACCAAAAAGTTGTGAACTTGATTAGTTGAAAAGCAACAACTACATTGAGAGAATATCTCCTAGAATGAATGATCACTTTTAGAGAGAGCCAAAATTTGAGTTCAAATTCAAAATTTGAATGGAACACTTATATAAACTCTCATGTAAAAGTCACATCTAGAGTGGTTATTGGGAATGATGGATGGACACTCCAAGAGATTGAGTATGTACTACCAAAACCTGCTTTGTACCAGCCCTCTGATGCTTCAGACTTGATAAGTGGACCTCCTTAGCTCTCCAATGACACCATAAAATGGCACTCAGCCTTAGGTTCTAGCTTACCTCTTATCTGAGAAGGAATGTGTACATATGCTACACATCCAAATATCCTGCAATGGTCTAGTGAGGGTCTCTTACCATGCCATGCTTCATAGGGTGTCATCCCATCAAGGGACTTAGATGGTAACCTGTTTATGAGATAAGTGGCAGTAGAAACACTCTCTGCCCATAGGTAGTTAGGTAACATTTTTTCATTCAACATAGACCTAGCTGTCTCAACAATCAACCTATTTCTTCTCTCAGCTACCCCATTCTATTCAGGAATATACCTTGTGGTGATTTCTCTTTTAATACCTCTACCCTGCAAGAAGCTTTCAAACTCATTGGAGAAGTACTCACCTCCTCCATCTGACCTTAGCCTCTTCAAATTCTTCCCTCTCTGATTCTCAACAAGTGCAATATATTTTTTAAAGCAATTAAACATCTCATCCTTGTGTTTCATGAAGCACAATACGGTCCACCTGCTATAATCATCAATAAAAGATACATAGTACCTTGATCCTGAGATTGAGGGGTCTTTGCTTGGTCCCCATACATCTGTGTGAACAAGTTCTAGGTAGTCTTCATACATGTAGCCTTTCCTCGAGAACGGTAACCTCTGAGACTTCCCAAATTGACAAGCACTACATTTATATATCATGTGTTGTTTGGAAACATTTGGTATTCCAATTACACATTGATCCCTGCATATCTGCTTCAAGGTTCTTTCTCGTATATGCCCTAATCTTTTGTGCCAAATCTCAAGTTCTGAAAGTGTTTGATCCTTATAACTGTATAGTGCAATATTCTTTGTGTCTTCTAGCTCAAAAGTGAAAAGTCTACCTGATTTTTCTCCTTTAGCAATCCTCTTGAACCCATGCCTTGGATCCTCCACAAATGCTCCAAATTGATTGAATCTAACCTGCAAAACTTTCTCCACAATCTGTCCAACACTCATCAGATTTTTGGTAATGGTTGGTACATAGAGTATCCTACTCAACAAGTTCTGATTTCCATCACAAATCTTAACATTTCCAACTTTAACTACTGAGTGTTTGGTGTCATCACCTATTTGGACTTGATGCTTACCTTTTGGTTCCTCAAGATCAGAGAGTAGTGCTACATTGCCAGCCACATGATTTGAGCATCCTGAGTCAATGTAGAATAGGTGGTCATCATTTGTACCTGATTTTGAATTCATGTTCATGATTAGATGAGAATCATCCTGCTCTTCTGTATAGTTGTTGTAGTCCTTTTTGGATTTGAATCCTCCTTGGTAATTTCCATTATAGTTGTTGTTGTAATTGTTGTTGTAGTTGTTGTTGTATCCTTGGTGATGGTTGAATCTACCTCTTGATTGTGAGTATCCACCTCTTTGGTATCCTCTTCCTCTCTGATTCTTGTAATTCTTGAAACACTCATCTATAGTATGATTTGATAAACCACAAATGTTGCACGGTGAGGAGTTATAGGATCTCCCCCTACCTTGCTTACCTCCTCTGCCCCTTCCTCTTGATGATCTACCTCTCCCTGCATAATTGGCTTGGGAGGTAGTGCCTTCATCTTCCACCTTCTTGTTCTTGCCTTTATCTTTAGACTTCTTATCAGTGTATAGGGCAGAAGAGTTATTACCTTTGGATGTGTCTCCATTCTTGTTGAGCTTTGCTTCATGAGTGAACAATTGTCCCATGAGAGTTGTAAGATCTGGAATTTGCATGTCCATGTAAAGTTCCATGGCAGTGGTGAAGCTTTCCCATTTGTCATCAGCCTTGATGCCATTGATCACTTGCCTTACAATCTGCTCTTCTTCAATCTCTTCTCCTATGCTTGCTAACTGATCTGCTACATCTTTAATTTTGGTCACAAACTTTGAAACAACTTCCTTAGGTTGCTTCCTTAATGTGGTGAATTCAATCCACAACTGATCTTTTCTAGCCCTTGTGCTGGAAGAGAAATAAGATGACAAGGTTTCGCAAGTCTCTTGGGATGTCTTACAGTTCCTAATATGTGGCAAAAGAAAATCAGAGATGGAGTTGAGTAAATAGGACCCTGTTAATGCATCCTTAGCACACCATGTGTTGAGCTTTTCATGTTCTTCCTTTGTTGGTAGTCCTCTTGTTTTGAATGAGGGCGATTCCTCATCTCCTGAGATGTATCCATAGAGACTCCTTCCTTGTAGGTAGGTCTTGATGCTTAGAGACCATGCCTAATAGTTGTTCATGTCTAATTTATCAATAAATGAAGGAAAACCATCTCCCATTTTACCTTAGTTTGCTCTAATACCACTATTGGGAATGATGGATGGACACTCCAAGAGATTGAGTAGGTACTGCCACAACCTGCTTTGTACCAGCCCTCTGATGCTTCAGACTTGATACGTGGACCTCCTTAGCTCTCCAATGACACCATAAAATGGCCTAGGTACTTTGGAAATGATGTGTGTAAAGATTGAATCAAAATAGATAACTTTGGACTTCAAGATCTCAAGAAAACCTTCTATTTATGTCTTGACACCTGCTAGATCTTTTGCTCAATATGACTAGCACAGTAGGAATTGGACAAATTCATTTTAGGATTATCTAATTCGCTTAGCAAGCTAACTATTCCAAGTGGAATGATATAAAAAGATCAACTATGCTCAAAGAAATCAATTTAGCAAATAAACCTTTACCCCCGATTTTTTAGGACTGTAGCAGACAATGACCAGTGATTACCTCAACGTGCTTTTCTCTCAAATGCCTAAATAGAATCTCTTCAAATTTTTTCAAAATGTAGACAACTTTGAGCTGGTTCCAACAAGCTTTAGATCTTTGAATTTGATGAAGAAATGACTGAGATATGCACTTCACAAGTTGACAGACTTTTAGGTAGTATGACAGAGAACTCAGAAATGAACAATGAGAATGTATGTATTAATGAACACTTGTATACAATACCATTGGTGTGAATATCATTGCCTAATGGTGTAGATAGGTGTGGGCTAGAGTGTAGGCCTCACACATACTCAGAAGCAGTAATGAGAAGCTCAGGAGTGATGAGTTCTAACTGTGACTTTTTCATGTTCACTTTTATAGTGATTGAGTAAAAATTTGAACTCAAATTGAAACTTTTGGCTCCCTATGATCAAGCTCCTATATCCTAGGAGATATTCCATCAATCAAATCTAACTATTTTACGAATCTCTTTTGGTAGGTGTTTACAAGAGATTCCAAGTCAAATCTGATTTTTACAAAGAGGTAAAGTGGTAATTAACCACTAGCAATAGTTCCTATGCTTCTCCTTATGTGTATGGACTTCAATGTATCCTTCAAGCCAAATGTGTAGGCTTGTGACTTGCACCAACAGTGGTCATTTTTTCGGAGCTCTCCATTGTCATTCTGTATGTGTGTAAGGCCTACATTGTAGCCTACACCATTCTTCATCATAGGGCTATGATTACCAAGCCTATGACATTGTATAACATTGTTCATTAATACATTATACTTACATTGTTCATCTATGACATCTCTATTATAGTCATTTCCTACTGTCAACTTGTGCTACTCATATCTCACTCATTTCTCCACCAAATTCAATGATCTATAGCTTGTTGGAATCCGCTCCAAGTTATCTACATGTGAAAAATTTTTGAAGCAAATCCATTCAGCCAATTGGAAGAAATATGCATCAAAGCACTCATTAGTCAATTCCTACAGAGGTCCTAAAAAATCAGGGGTAATGATTAATTTTCTAAATTGATTTCTCTATGTATAGTTGATCATTTCAAGTGATTCCACTTGGAATAATTAGCTTACTAAGCTAATTAGATACCTCTAAAAGGAATTTTTCCAATTCCTACTGTATTGGTTATATTGAGCATTACAAGAAGGAGGTGTATGATCCAAAATAGAAGGTTTTCTTTGATCCTTCTATTTAGAAGTAGTTTGTTTTGATCCAATCTTTACATACATCATTTCCAAAGTACATAGGCACTTTTATGGTGTCATTGGAAAGCTAAGAGGGTCCACACATCAACTCTGAAGTCACACAAGGCTGGTACTAAGCAAGATTTGGCAGTACCTACTCATCACTTGAAGTGTCCATCCATCTTTCCCAACAGCAACCACCAGAATTTCAAGGTTTTATGGGACCAATGCCCATCGATGATCCTCCTCTTGGATGCATCGAAAGAGTACACAAAAACTCATATTGGTTCCAAGGACTTACAAGACCTCTAACAGATGCAAGCTACATCTATGACTCAATGCTTTGTTTTAGTGGTAACACATGGGGCACATATCAATTTTTCTCACGTGAGTTTGAAGACCTTCAGAAATCAGAGGAACTATGACCCATTTGGGCTAGCGTTGGTGTTATACCTTATGGAATATGTTGAACAATGCATTGTTGGATTGTAACATGGAATATATTAGCCAATGCATTGTTGGATTGAAATATGGAATAGCCAATGCATTGTTGGATTGTAACATGGAATATGTTGGCCAATGCATTGTTGGATTGTAACATGGAATATGTTGGCCAATGCATTGTTGGATTGTAACAGTAACATGGAATATGTTGAACAATGTATTGTAATTGTTAGAGTGTTAAATTATTTTATCAACTGAGGTCAGTTGCTTGTCAACTGAGAGGCATGTTATATATTATTGAACAAAGCATTGTTAACATGTTATATTATTAATATATTAATATGTTTTTGATGTTTCTGATATAGTAGATGAAGGTTCGTGAGGAGCGTGCAAGGCGTGAAAGGGCGGACATCAATAATCCGAATAATTATTATTTATTTTGTAAATAAACCTGCGTAGAAGGTTTCTATTGTTAGAAAAAGTAATGGTTAGAATAAGGGTCGTTGTGGACCGCAGTTTCTGTTATTAAAAGCAATGGCTTTCTGTAAAAGTTATCAACTTTTAGTTTCACGCTTTCTTTTCGAAGCCGCCCTCTTGTAACCACTCTTTTCGACGTAATCAAAAGTCCTATAAATACATGCACTCTGTGGACTGTCGAAACAGAGTGCATGGGGGGAGATTGCACCCAATCTTGTGTCGTCTCTTTTCTCTCTCTCTCTCTTGTTCCTTGTCTATTTGCTGCGTGTATGCTCTGCGGGTTCCGATTGACAACAGTGGTATCAGAGCTATGGGTGTCTGCAGAGCCGATTTAGTCTTCTTCTCAACATCATCTTTTTATCATCATCTTCGTCAAAGAGTTTCTGGATGCTCGGTTTAGAAAGAAGATGGAAGCGTTTTTGCGCTAAAAGATGCACTGGAACGCCTTTCGCGCTGAGCAGATACGGTCGTGGAGGGCGTTTCACGCTGAGCACAGAAGGACGTGGATCTTGTCCCTTCCTTTGAATTCTATTATATATCAATTATATATATAGTGTGTTTTTCAGGCAAGACTCTCTTCTGCGCAATATGCCTGCGGGCAGCTGTCGACTCTCAGGAGTATAGAGACTCGAGAGAGAACGCGTTTTTCCAGACGTAGTTCATCAGAACCACGGATGACGTGAACTTGACAAACAGCGCTGCTTAGAGGACGCACGGAGAGGGAAGGAATTCACGAGTCTTCGCCTGGATGTTCCTGTTGCCAGTATCCTGAATCTTGCTTTGTCAAGAGGAGATGGTCGTCGACTTCTCTGAAGAAGAGCGAAACAGCGCAAATTCCTCTGGACTTCCCTGGTTCAGCCGCTCGCACGACAACGACAGATGATTGACTGGATGGTGCTTCCACGTTTTTTTTCTGCCACTGTTGAGCCCCGGCAGGTTGAAACGAGCAAAGTCAAGGTCACAGTTATGCATAAGCAAGAATGAAGTGTTAAAATTCAAGGGTCAAAGTGCACAGGTAGTGCACCTTCAATTGTCCATATAAAGGGTAACTTTTGATTGTTCACAGACAAGAGGTATTGCAGAAGTATTTTTGCTAATTCCCATAAGGTCAAAGGGTGTTTTAAAGTAATCTGGAAGGTCCAGGTGAACCCCTCTTGGGTGCAAAAGTGAAGAATTAAAAGGAAAAGGTAAAGGTACGTGAAGCGCCGTGTATGCACATGTGGAAATATAGCCGCCCAATCAAATTTTTGTCTAAAGTCACTACAGGACAAAGTAGTGAGTTGTTGGCCGCCTCCTAAAAAGACAATCTTGGAGACATCAAAGGAAGGCCAAGAGTCTATTGCAGTTAGGAGCGTACGGGACCAACACACTTCAAGAAGGAAAGAAAAGGCTATTCTACGGGGAGAGAGAAGCAGAGAGGAGTCTAAGAGGAAGCAAGAAAGAGAAGTGAAGAGTCACCAGCGTGCGACAACACAGAGAGGTGGAAGTGAAGAGTGCAAGAAGAGTGGCAAAGGAAGAGGGCTGGGAGTGCGAAGCTAGACCCCAAGGATCACAAGGTCTCTTGCTGTGAGCGGGCCGCGAAGGTCTTCATTCCTCAGCTTGGTGGAAGCTTAGTGCAAGGTGTGCACAAGGATAAGCGTGAGCAAGTGGAAGGCTGATACAGAAGAGGCCGGCCGCCAGAAGACTTTGAGATAATTGGTCTTTTGTAATTGAGCATTCTCTGTAGTTGTGTCCCGAAGTATTGACTTGGATTGTGTTTAGACATTGTAATTGTTTTACTGTAATCAAAACTCAAGATTTCAAGGCGTGCTTCTGCAGAAGTTTTCAAGGTTATTTCCTCTTTTATTCTCTTCTTTTCTCCTGCAAACCCTCAAACTCCTTCTTGTCCAAGAAACCTCCAACAAATTTGGCACGCCCGGTGGGACTTCCAAGGAGAATATTTGAGCATAGGAGAAGAGATATTGCAATTGGAAGAGCAATATCCCAGTGTCGACAATACCACTCCAGTGGACCAAGAGGTACATACATACTTATATCAAGTGTCTCATATTAAGTGAACTATGAACAGCTCATGATCGCGACCCGGTCACAAACCTTGAGGGTCACGTGCAAGCAGACAAGAAGAAAGGCGGTCAGAAGATCATCGAGTCCACTTTCATCAACTTCATTGGTAAGAAGCATGGCAGGACAGGTAGACCTAGAAACCTTACTCTCCAGATTAAACATAAAATTTCCCTCTTTCAGAGGTTTAGCTCATGAGGATCCAGATGAGCACATTCGAAGATTTCTGGCATTATGCAAGACTAGAGGTCTAATGGGTAGGGAAGATGCCTTCTTGATACTCTTCCCTACCACATTGGAAGGATTGGCAGACAAGTGGTTTAGCCAGTTTGCTGAAAACCACTTTACCTCTTGGGATTTGATGAAAGAGGCCTTCAAAAATCAGTTTCAGCATGGCAACACTGCGGAGATCATTATAGAAGAGCTAGAAAACTTGAGATTGGGTCCAGGAGAAAAGTTCCCAGAGTTTGTGACCAGGGCCAAAGCACTAATGGCTAAACTACCAGATCCACCGCATGATTTCTTTGTCAAGAAGTGGTTAGCCAAACCCCTACCTGTGGTCACCCAATGCAAAATAAAAGAGTTAGTGTTACCTACCGCCTCTGTTGAGGAGTTCATCAATACGGCCACACGCTTGGAGCAGATAAGGCACCAGTATGGTGCAACTTCTTCCCAACCAACCTATGGTACAGAACTGGAGGACCTAGTGATCCAGTTAAGAAGGGAGCTGGAGGGCTTGAAAAGGAATAAGCCCTACACAGAGGAGGAGACTGTTGTGGCTCAGTTGAGAAGGGAGATTGAAGCACTCAAGCTCCAAAAGGACTCTGGTGCTCCATGTGCAGCAAGCAAGGGCACATAGTAAGTGAATGTCCTCTGCTAAACGTGACTTGTCAATTATGCAGGAAAGTTGGCCATGAGGCCCATGAATGCCAACCCAGGGGAATGCCTGCAACGACATACTGGACACAGGGAGGACCTCTGCCACCAGCAAATGTAATGGCAGCCACAGCAAACCAAGGTAACAACTATAATCCTAGACCAAGGAATAATTTTGCAAATGGGCCTAGAAGGCCCATCATTTGCTTCAGATGTGGAGAGTGTGGGCACTACCAATCTAGGTGCACTCTCCCAGAAAATGCCCCCCCTTGTAGGAACTGTCCAGAGGCCAGGGATCACTATACAAACTGTTGTCCTAAGAATCAAGCTTCTACTTCCGGACCCCATCTCCAAATGATCTCTGTATACAAGGAGGAAACATTACCTCAGGTCAATGAGCCCTCACCGTCTACCAGGGTGGTACAATTAGAAGAACTTGAATCTTTTACAGTGCAGACAAGAAGCAATGGGAAGGCTCAAGTGGACATAAGTCAAGAATCAATGATTAGGGGATTCAACAAAGACAAGGTTGCAGCTGAAGACAAAGCAACCACAGGCGCAGACCCAAAACAAAAGGAAAACTTCATAGGCACCAGTGATGTCATTGGGCATGCTTTCATCAGGGCTCAGGAAGAGTTGGATAAGTCAAGTGGAGCCCATTCTTTTAAAGAGTCGGAAGCTTCAAAACTACTCAAGTCTATGAAGAAGGAGGTTAGCATTTTTTATCTAATAAAGATGGATGGAAAATTCAGGTCAGAGTTATTGCAGATAATTGATGAGGCTTCTACTACAAGTTTAGTGGCCAAGACTGATGTTTTACATAAAGGGATAATTATAGGGGAAGCACCCCTTACAGATTATAAAAGTCCTCGACTGACAGTATCTATTAAAGGTCATGAATTTCAGGGAGTTATTGTGGATGGTGGTTCTGGCATCAACTTGATGCCTGAACATACAATGGAAAAGATTGGACTCCACCCTTCCAGGCCTCCGAATTTCACCATTACCCTGGCAGATCAGAGCAAAGTAATGCCTGTCGGAGTGATTCCAAAAGTCCCACTTGAAATACAAGATAATGTGTTCATACTGGATTTTGTTGTTTTAAGATTGCCCCGGGTTGAAGGAGGATTTCCCCTCTTAATTGGGAGACCATGGTTGAGACACACAAGTGTCATCCATGATTGGGGCAAGGACACTATGTGGGTACAAAAGAAAGAGCAAGAGCTGACGCAGCTTCACTTGGAAGAAGGCCCGGATAATCAAGGAAACACTAGCATGATGCAAAAGGTCGGCATTTGCATGGAACCAGAACCAGAAGATCAACCCCACATAGATTTTGAGGAAGAAGAGGATATTCTAAAGTGGCTGCATGCAGGAAACTCTTCTTCTTGTTTTGGAATTTTTCTCAATAATTCTTGCACAACTGAAGATTATGATGAAGGTGACAAAAAAGTCCAGGTTGATGGGTTGGGAGAGCCTATCACGGACCACAGAAGGGGCAGAAAGACACCCCTCAACTACAACTCAGAGGAGGATATCAAATCTACAAATAAGGCAGATGCCAAGGCTAAAGGCAAGGTAACGGACTCTAGTGAAGAATACTCTTTTCCTATTCAAGAAATGCCTGCAGGATGGATGCAGGAAAAAGAGGAACACATTGAAATTCAGGAGACACCTGCTTATGAAGCAATGCACAGAAGACTAGTGGAAGAAGACAAGGAAGGATATGAGCACAAAGAGAGTATGGTAGAGAGAAATCCTGTCAAAGAAATACATTTAGATACTCAAAACAATAACCGACCAGTTTTGGTGGCCACCTAGTTGTGGAACTACCAAGGGCTTCTGGAAAAGGTCAGAACATTCTTAAACCACTACACAGATGTTTTTGCATGGCATTATAAGGATCTAGAAGGAGTACCACCAAGTTATGGAGAACACAGAATTCCTTTGATAGAAGGAGCAAACCCGGTGAGAGGGAAAAGTTATAGGTTGAATCCCAAGTATGCTGAAGCTGTCTATTCCGAAATTCAAAGAATGGAAGATGCATGCATTATCATTCCTGTAGAACATTCGGAGTGGCTATCTCCCATGGTGATAGTGCCAAAGAAGAACACTAACAAGATCAGAATCTGTGTGGATTTTAGGGCATTGAACAAAGTCACGATTCCAGACGGATTTCCAATGCCATTTGCTGAGCAGGTCATAGAAGAAGTAGCTGGTCATTCCCTTTATAGCTTCATGGATGGATTCAGTGGATACAATCAGATATCCATTCACCCTGGGGATCGGGAGAAGACAGCATTCATTACTCCTTGGGGAACTTATGTATATCTGAAGATGCCCTTTGGGTTAAGAAATGCTCCAGCTACCTTCAACCGAACAGTTAATCTCATTTTTGGACCATTGCTACTAGAGTCGTTAAGAATCTTCATGGATGACTTTTCATCTTTTTCAGGTACTCTTAAAGAAACTCCTTTGGACTGTTTAGAGAAGCATCTGCTTCAATTAAAACAAGTTTTTGAGAGGTGTAGAGAAACGAAGCTGAAACTGAATCCAAACAAATGCCACTTTTTGGTGACTGAAGGTACTTTGTTAGGGCATGTGGTATCTTCCAAAGGTATGGCACATGATCCAGACAAAATCATGGCTATATTAAAATTACCTAGGCCTAAATCTTCAAAGGAGATTCAAAGTTTTCTAGGCCATACAGGATACCACCGCAGATTTATTAAAATGTATGCAGATATAGCCAGACCTTTGGCTAGGCTCACAGGCAAGGAGGTTCCTTTTAAATGGGATCAAGAGGAGGAAAAAGCATATCAAACACTAAGGTCAAAGTTAGTGTCTGCTCCCATTTTGATCACACCTGAGTGGTCAAAAATATTTCATTTACATGTGGATGCCAGTGCATACGCAGTAGGGGCAGTTCTAACACAACCTAGTGAAGAATTTAAGATGGACAGACCGATTCAATATGCCAGCAGAATTTTGTCTAAGGCTAAAAGGAACTACAGCACTACAGAAAGAGAAGCCTTAGCCATGGTTTTTGCTGTCCAAAAATTTCGGCATTACTTATTGGGAGTGAAATTTGTTATTATAACTGATCACCAACCTCTAAAGTACTTACTCAACAAACCACAAGCCACTGGTAGAATATGGAGGTGGTTATTGTTATTCCAGGAGTTTGATTTCTTCGTAATTCATAAACCAGGTAGAGAGAATGTTATGGCGGATCACTTGTCCAGAATAAGTATGATGAATCAAACCAGTGGAATCAATGATGATTTTCCCGATGCTCATCTGTTTGCTGTACAAGCTCAAGGTTGGTATGATGATATTAAGCAGTTCATTAAGACTGGGCTGTATCCAGAAAAGGCTAGTGTTGTACAAAGGAAGAGACTGCTAATCAAGAGTAGACCATATACCTTCATTAAAGATAAATTATATAGACAGGGCAAGGACGATAGGGCTAGGAAATGCTTGGAAGAAGATGAAGTGAGGGAAGTACTGCACTCTGCACATGAAGGAACAGGTGGTGGGCACCTTCTAGGGCATATCATGAGCCAGAGAATACTGGATGCTGGTCTATGGTGGCCTACACTATTCAAGGACGCAGATGAATGGAGAAAAACATGTGATGTGTGCCAGCAGTGTGGCCCTAAGCCCACCAAGCAGAGGCATAATCCGTTGATTGTTTCCACTTCTTGGCAACCATTTGAGAAGTGGGGATTAGACTTTGTCGGGCCTATATACCCCGTGGCGGTTCCTAAAAGAGAAAAGTACTTACTGATAGCCACCGACTACGCGACCAAATGGGCTGAAGCTATTGCATCCACGGACTGCACTGCACAAACTGTGGCTTATTTCTTATACAGTAACATCATTTGCAGGTTTGGATGTCCACTTGAAATATGTACCGATCAGGGTACTCATTTTGTCAACAAAGTACTGCAGGAAATTTCCAACAGGTATCGAATTTTACATAGGAATTCTTGTGCATACTACCCACGAGCTAATGGTCAAGCCGAATCAACCAACAAAGTATTGATTTCAATGCTAAGAAAGGAATGTATGTTACAGCCTACTTCTTGGGGACAGGTGTGTACTTAAGCCGCAATGACTCAAGGACTTGTACCAATGAGACTATACCTCGATTGCCATACAAGTGCATATAGTGGAGTTCTTTTCACACACATTTAATTATCAATCCTAAGGAGTGACTTACCAAGTGTATGAAGACATTTGCACACGTGATAGAAAATGAAGTGAGTTAGCTATCCAAGCAAGAGAAAAGACTAATACTACCCACACCTACTGAAAAACTCGAAGTGTTGCCGCAAGCCCACTTTCAGCAGTTTTGGTTTTTTGAGGTTTTCTCCCAGCCCAGAACTCCAAACATAGGCAATAGGGTACTCGTTTCGAAGCTCTCGACAAGACGAATCCAACGGTGGTGGTTTCACTCAATTCTGACCACTCTGCTGCAAGTTATGGCAGAAACAGTGAATTACGGGAACTACAAACACCCGCGTTTTTGCTTCTCCAAGCTTACGCACGCACTACAGCCACTCAAAACAAGGGGGAAGGGGTAGACAACAGTCCTACACTTGCATTTCAAGCCTCACACACACGTACATAAGCAAAATGAAGATCAAAATCAGCAAGGAAGAGGCAAACTCGAAATTTCAGAAGTGCTCTTCTTCACAATGACAAGAAGTAGTCCTTTACAATGAGTCACTTTTGACTTATATACTAGTGCCCTAAGTTTGGTCCTTTCACACAAGAGACCGGCACTTTATTCACTAAATTGCTAACTTCCTACTAATATACATGGGTAATTCACTATTCTTCTGAGGGGATGCATCTAGAGGACTCCTCTAGTGCATTTACAATGGAAAATATGTACAAAGGTGGTTATGTTACAAAAATTGTGTGTCCAAATCGGAAAAATTTTGGGGCCCGTCTTTTTTCTCTGCTTTCTGCGCTCTTTAGCTCTGCAACACTCTCCCCCTCTTCGTCTCTGTCGTCCCTTGACAGACTTTGCTTCGCGAACGCGTCCCGTGGGTAGTGTTGTCTGCTTCTTGATCTTGCATTACGTTTTAGAGGCGCTTCAGCTTTTCCACTGCACGCTCCCCTTGGTCAGTGTTGTCTGCAGTTAAACAGACATGCAGATTCGATGGCCTTCTTGATTCAAGCTCTACAACTCGAGAGCCTGATGTAGCTGTCTTGCCTGTTGACTCGGGTTGCCACGCACGCCACCAGTGACTAGGAATGTGCTGTTCTTAGTCACCCTCTTCAACTTTTCAGCCTCTACCCCTTTCTAACTTTTGGTCCTACTCTGATGTTTGAAAAATCCACTACTCAGGACCCTGGGGTTTAGCTTTGTAGCCTGGTGCGTGCCCCTGCGGGGCTCTGTGCAGAGATGGGTGTTGCGCCCCTGCGGGGCTTCCTGCAGAGAGTGGTCCTTGATCATTTGATGTTTTATCTTTTACTGCGCATTTTTGGACTTGGACCTTCTTCTTCTTTTCTTTTTGCTTGATTGTCCCTCTACACGTCCCTCCTCCTGAACTCTGTCGTCCTCGACAGGCTTTCTGAGGCGACGCGTGTAGGTTTGGATGGCTGTTTGCTCTCGTTGGTTCAGCAGATTTGCATGACATATCATAAATTCCTTCCATTGCTTTGACTTCACTCCATCTTCTGGCGCCTGTCTGTGATCAGCGAAGAAACTAGTTTCATAGGCCACCAGTCTTGCATTTAAATTTGAAGTCATCTTCACAAAAATTTCTGAATCAATTTCAAAGAAGCCTGTGAAGAATGCTTCTTCGAACGTCTGCATATACGTCGATGGCAAAAACATGAGACGAGAATAATATGCCATGATAGTTAGTCGGCTGGGAATAGTAGATAGATCAAAAATTAATGCTTCTGAGCCCTGCGTAATGCCGATGAAATTTAAAAATGTGTACTTAGCATGCTGGAACACCTTCAAAACTGTAATAAGCATGCTGAATATTTTGTTGGTCATCTTAACAGCTAAGTCCGGAACTGTAGCATATCTTGCAATCCAAAATTCCATTGTTTTGACCATATATTCTTCTGTCGGTAGGTAGTTATGTGGCGGACTAGGTAGTAATGGATAATTGAGCCACTGGTTATTGATATTGCCTTGGCGCTGTCCTTCCCAAAATTGTGTCCAAGATCGTCTGCGGGGTACAGGACAAAAAGATGGATTGACTTGAAGAGCATATGGAGATGCTTCCCACTGTACCCGCAATGTAGGATTCTTTTCCAAAAGCTTTCGTCTCCATATCGGATCTGCTCTCTCGAACTCCTCTTGAGTGTAATGGAACGTGTCATGTTTAAAGTGGAGGTTGTGGTCCGGATCCTTATTCGTTGCAGATTTTATATACTGCCGCGTCTGTTCTTTAAGTAGGCCGTATGGTACGTTGAATGGCTTCAAAATTTGATCCAGTTGTTTATGCTCAATCTGAGCCTCTTTCATTATCTGAATTATTTGATCTTCAAATTCCGCAGTGAGCTGGGACACCAGTAGTGCCCTTTCTGGTCTGCTCAATTCTGCAATGTCGCGAGTATTAGGTTCTAGTGGAACCTCCTTTTCCGCCCTTATTGGTGAATGATACAAGGGAGGAGAGAGAGGACGTACCTCTTCCTCCACAGTAGCCGTGGTTTCTGGAGGAACTACTGGTGTCCCTTGTTTCTCTTTTAGCTCAATCTGCTCCTGCAGCTGTTTAATGGTGTCATCTTTATTCTTTAATTCTGCTTCAGCTTTGGCAATTGTCTCCTGATGTTTGATCAATTCTTGAGCAACTATATTCATGTGATCCGTGTCTTCTTTACATTGTCTGAAATAGTCATTTTCAGCTTTTTTCCATTTCTTACGTAGTGCTGCAGTGTCGTTCATATACCGTTGCTCCCAGTCAGCAATGGTGTCTTGCTCCTGTTTGAGCTGATCTGCCATCTTGGTGATCTTTTCTTCCAGTTCTTTTATGTCCTCCGTTGAATGATTAGTTTCTGCTGGTGGTTGATCATTGAGGAGAGCGGTCATGAGTTCCTTGTTCCTGTTCCTTAAATTTTCCGCTTCCTCCATACTCACCTTGAGCTGTGCTTCGAGTATCTTACCACGAGCGTTGATCCTTGTCTTCTCTTTTTCTGTCATATCTAATTTCTTCGTGAGCTCCAAGATTTGTTCTTTTAGTTGGGCATTTTCCTTTTCTAATACCTGGCATTGTGTTTTGGTCTTCTTTATTTCCTCGTGTTTCTTTAAGGCTTGAGCTTCTGCTTTTGATAACCGATTAGCCAGGTCCACACCTTCTTTTTGAAGCTCCTGCTTTTCACGCATGGCCTGATCGTAATCTTCATCAGCATCAAGCATTAACTGTTGAGTGTTTAGTGCAGTTCGAATCATGTCCTGCACCACCGGCTTGAGCTGAGCTATATCAACATTCAGCCATGTCCTTGGTACGCTGGGGGTTTCTCCGGTTTGTACATCCTTTCCTTTTTCGACATGGATTGTTTCGTTATGTGGTTGTCGGACCTGTAGTTGTACTTGTGGTTCGTCCTCATCTTTATACACTTTAACGGTTTTAGTGGCACTTCCCTGAAATGTTACATCCATGGGGGACGGTTCTGCCACAACCCTTAGTGGAGTGAAGGGTTCTTCATCATGTCCTTCTTCTTGAGGCTTATCCTCTGATAGCACCAATGGTTCCTCATTATCGGATTTACCTTCTTTGACGTGGGTAGTGGAGGCGTCTTTTGATTTAACAGATTGTTGCCTTTCTTCTTCTTCCGGCTGTTTATTAACATTTGTGTCTGTCTTTTTTGTCTGATCCTGTTCGTTGTGGCCGTCTTGGGTTGCGCCATAGTCCACTTCATTTAATTCCTCCCACTGTCCATCATCTTTTGATTCGCTTTGAATATCGACATTAAGCAATGAAGTGTCTGGTTCTTCTTGTTTCTCCGAGACCGAACTAGAATTATCCAAGCCTATTTCTTTATATCTATGAACTTTTGTGAGCTTGGCTTTCTGATCTGTTGCTGCTTGTGATTGCTTATAGTGGTGACCTTGCACTGGCAAATTAACTTGCCCTTCTGTATATTTGTGAGTCTCCTCCAGTGCTTGAGTCAGCTCTTCCTTCGTAATTTGTTTATTTCCTTGGGTAGTTGTTTTCGGTAGTACATGGGTTCTCTTTGATTTTGGTACTTCTTCTTCTACTTGTTGGACTTCTCGAGGTCGTTTTGTGCCTCTCATTATGCCTCTCATTCGGGGTTGCGAGCTTGTTTCTGCTTCTTCTACGATCTTTGCACCTTTCTTCTGTTTCGGTACAGTGGCTGCTTTGACATATTGAGCCAACTCCATCGAAGATGGCATCTCTTGTAAGTACTCTCGCATGCCCAATGCATGGTAAATCATGATGGTGAGGGCCGTCGTTCCATTGAGGAATTTCTTATTTTCCCATTTCTTCTTCGCCTCGAACAATCTCTCTTGCACATAGGGTGTAAGGTTCACCTGATTGCCGATCTGTTTTATGGCATGAGACAATAATTGCACAATGATTTTTTGAGGTGCCGTGTATCTGTTCATACTCGGGAAGCAGAAATGTTGGTGAATCAATCTGACTTCTTCTTCGATGTCCACCCTATTAATGTCTACGAAGGTTCTTGTTTTTGCACCACGACTCTCTTCCTTTACCGTGTTGGCACCATCCTTTTCCCATCCAAATGCTTCCTTGATTAAATCATGGGAAAACTGAATCACCACCCATTCTCCATTCTTGTCCATCACAGTGGCTTCTGGTGCCAATGGATCATGTAGTGCTGGTCGAAGGGTGTTCATGACTTGTGTACAACGTTGGAAGTCCGGTTTATAGATAGGTAATTTAAAATACTTATGAATTCCTGCTTTCTTCATGATGTCGATCGTGGATGGCAGTCCATGTAAAACCTTAAAGTCCTGGGACATGATAGGAAAATGATGCTCTGTGTCCATGATCTTTATGTTGGCCAAGAAGAGATACTCCTCAACCGGCTGCTCATCTCGGAACCAATGTCCTTTTGCTTTCGTAAGACATTGAGAAGGAAATTCCTGGACCTCCTCTTGGATCGTAGCTTCAGAGTCTTCAGAAGCCATCTGCACTTGTAAGTGAAGTATATTAGTTTCATACCAAAGAATGCAGTAGTGTGGTGCATTTCTGGGTATCATCGTTCTTCACTCCGTTCCCATAACCACATAGTTGAGATCTCTTACCACCTTTTTAGTTTCTTTTTCATTTTCCTGAAAGAGAACAACTGTTAGCATAGCCGAAGCTTTTATTTATTTACACTGTAGATCCATTCCTATTTGAGTTCAAGCTGAGAGCTAATCTCCCTTGGAGAATGTGCACCACTAATTTTGTTTGGATCATCATGTGCCAAATGCGTGGCCGTGTAATGTTGCCCTATTATGCATACTTTAGGTGCATTGTGTACTTCATGAGTGCAATTGGGATTGTCAAATGGTGAAGTTTTTCTTTGCACTTTCTTCGGCCTCCATATCTGAATCGTGGTCATCCTTTTGATACATGTTCTTTTGTTGCGTCCTTGATTGGCTGGTATTGGTTTGATCTGACTCGGAGCACCAAAATCGGTGCCTAGGGTTCGCTGTTGAGATTTCATGGGTCTGCTGCTTCGTCGTTCTTGAAAAGAGATATGTTCTTGAGTTGTCCTAGCTTTCTTTGCAATCCGAGCAGCCTTCTTGTGAATCCATATCTGTTGTCGTCCTCTCTGAGCTTCGAGTAAGGGTTTCGGAACCCAAATTTGCACTACTTTTTCCATAGACTTGGTTACTCCTCTTGCTGGTTCTGGGTTGGGTGTTGGTTGTCCTTGAATGCTCATTTGATCCTTGCGCACCCATTTGTATTTGTGTTGTGTCTGACCGGAACCTGTGCTTGAGGTTCTCCAATAGGTCGGTTGGGTAGCCTGTTGATAGTTTTGGGTAGTGGTTGAACTTTTCTTGACCGTTTGGGAATGTTCAGGTTCTTCTGCGGTCATCCTTGCATTCGAGGTCTCTGCTGTTTCCATATTGACTTTAGGAGCCTGGGTACCGGATTTCCTTTGTGGTTCTTTGCCTAAGCTATTCTCCGAATTTTCCACAATCTTAGGTTGGCACAGTGGCTTCTCTCCTAGTAAGCTAAATATTTCTTTGTGCCCTATTTTGGCAGAGATATACCCTTGAGCGAGATGGATACATACTTCATTCTCGATAATCCAGTCTTGTCCTAAAATCAAGTCTTCTATCAGGTCCTCATCGTTGCAGACTAACACTCTCTGTTTCAAAGAGGAATTTCCTATGTGTAGAGATATGTTTGTCGTTCCAATACATTCTATGGTTTGACCTCCCACTCCTATCAACCGTGCACTTGTGGGGTTCACCCTCAACTGCTGATCTTTTATGACCTTGTTTCGTACACAACTAAGTCCTGCTCCTGAGTCAATTAATGCGTCTATCAATTTATACTCCGTCTGACCAATCCCTAAGTTTAAGTAAGGCTGTGCCTTGTTCACACCATTCGTATCAGGGTTATTGACTCGATAATTAGCCATAGGGATAGGTTCTTCACCTTGGAGATAGCGTTCGTCTCATTGCCTCATCCATTCTTTCCGTTTCCTAACACGTTCTAGGGCTTCCTGTCTTGCTTCCTCTCGTATTCGTTCTTCTTCCCTTTTCCTATATTGAGCTCCCAACAGTCTAGCTAGCATTTCATCGGTCAGAGGCTCCATGAATCGTTTCACTCGGCATCCACTGATGTAATTGGGAAGAATATCTCCGTCTAGTGTGGCGAGATTGACTGCACCACTAGTGGAGATTCGATTTATGATCAGAGGACCATATCCGCGTTTTTGGAGCTTCTTTGTGTGCTGTTTTAGGGTGTACACCAAGACTAAATCACCTTCTTTGAGTCCCTTATCTTTAATATGTGAGTCATGGTATGCCTTTTGTCTCCGTTTAGCGGCATAGATACCTGCTACCGCTTGCAATCTAGTCTCATGCAGCTTTTCGATTTGACCTAATTGCTGAGACAATTCATGACCGCTCCACTCATATTGTTGAGCTACTTTTAATGTAGGAATTAAGAAGTCAATTGGCAAGATTGCATTCTGCCCATACACTAGGTTGAAAGGTGTAGTTCCAATGGCCGTTTTATATGCCACTCGGAAGGCCCAAATTGCATGATGCAATTGTTTGTCCCAATCTGACCTTCCATTATTGACAATCTTTGTCAATACCGTACATAATACTTTGTTGGAACTCTCTGCCTGACCATTGGCTTGGGGATGGTATGGGGCAGATTTTTTATGGATTACCAGAAATTCATTCATAAGTGATTCAATGACTTCGTTTAGGAAGTGAGTTCCTCGATCACTCACTATCTCGATCGGTAGTCCAAATCGTGTGAAAATATGCTCAAAGAGAAATTTTGCAGTTGTTTGAGCATCATTTTTTCTGGTAGCCTTGGCTTCTACCCATTTAGTCAGGTAATCGGTGGCTACTATGATGTATTCTGCATGTGATCCTTTCGCAGGTGGGTTGATTGGTCCTATGAAGTCAATTCCCCATTTGGTAAATGCTCTCGCACAAACCATGGGTCTTAAAGGCATGTCGTCTCTTCGAACGGGATATTTCGCTCTCTGGCATATTTCACAACTTCTCACGTATGTTTCAGCATCCATATGTAGAGTTGGCCACCACAAGCCTGCAAAGAGAATCATCTTAACCGTTCTATCTGCTGAAAAATGTCCTCCTGCAGCTCCTGCGTGTGCCATTTCTAATATGGGAAGATACTCTCCTTCATGCACGCACAATCTGAGTTGATTGTCTCTCCCTCGTCTAAACAGTTGTCTCCCTATGATCACATAATCCTTGCTCATTTCTTCTAGGGATCGCTTTCTTGCTATGCTAGCTCCTATTTCGTGTTCTTTGGTTTTGAGGAATTGCACTAATGATTTACTCCAATTAGGCGCTATGGTGGAAAAGGGTAAGGACACGTGATCCTCTGTGTTAGTTTCTTTGCATTCCACACAATTATTTACATGCTCGTGAACGTCCTTGGACATATCAGGCCAATATACGCCTAACCTCTTTAATTCTCGTATTGTTCCCTGCATTCCTTGATGGGTTTTCCACTTGTTTATGTGTGCCTGGTGAATTAATTGCTTCTGCTCGTCCTCCTCGACACATCTTGATAAGACACCGTTTGGTTCCTTATAATACATACTTCCCGCAACAATGTGTAAATTTCTTGTTTGAAGAATCTCTTTTTTGCTATCCTTATTTATTGAGTGTTGAGGGCCATGGGTGAGTATAGGAATTAGTCGTTCCGCCCACTTTGGACATACCTCAAGATTAAACAAATACGTATCTGGTAATTCATCGGGTACTCCGCTAGGTGGCTCTCCGTGTTTTAATCTAGAAAGGTGGTCTGCTCTCACATGTGTGTTTCCTTTTTTGACCACTACCTCAAAGTCAAACTCCATTAGTAGCAAGAACCATCGTACCAATCTCCCTGTGTTGCAAGGCTTATTGACTAGATACAGCAAGGCTTGATGGTCAATAAAGAATTTGAACTTGTTGGCTAAGAGGTAATGTCTAAATTTTTTTACTGCGTAGACCATTCCTAAGCCCTCTCTTTCAGTAGTCGTGTAATTTCTCTCTGCTTGGTTTAATTGTCTACTCGCGTAAGCGATTGGATGATCAAGCTTTCCTTCATCGGCCGGTTGAGCCAGGATACATCCAATTGCATAGTTCGAAGCGTCAACATGGATATGAAAAGGCTTGTTCCAGTTAGGTGACTTTAGGATTGGGGCTGTACTCAACCTCTTTTTAAGCTCGTTGAGGGCCTTCTCACATTCGTCCGTCCAAGTGAACTGAGTCAATAGACCGTATAAAGGCTTAGCTATTATGGCATACATGTGAATAAACCTACGGTAATATCCACAGTGTCCCATAAAGGCTTGTACTTCTTTTGCATTCTTAGGTCTTGGCAAATCTAAAATTACCTTAATCTTGTCTTCATCTGTAGATATTCCATTCTTTGAAACAATGTGTCCTAGGATTTTTCCTTGTCTTACCATGAAGACACATTTTTCTGGGTTCAAGCAAACTCTATACTGCCTACATTTGTTGAATATTTTCCGCAGTTCCGGTATGTGGTCTGGTCGTCGATTTGAGTATGTACACAAATCATCTACGTACACTTCCATGCTTTTTCTCAAGAATTCTTTAAAAACATGACACATCAATCGTTGGAAGGTGGCTGGCGCATTAGTGAGCCCGAAAGGCATCACTCTAAATGCATAGATTCCCCATTCAGTCGCGAATGCGGTCTTATGCTGGTCTTCAGTTGCAATAGCTACTTGGTTGTAACCAGAGAATCCATCCAAGAAGCTATAGACCTCCTTGCCGGCGACTCTTTCCAAAAGATGGTCTGTGATGGGTAAAGGGAAACTGTCGCGTATAGTTGCTGCATTTACTTTTTTTAAGTTGATACACACCCTTAATTTTCCGTTTTTCTTGGGCACGACAACTAGTGGTGATACCCATTCTGTGTGTTCAATCTCATAAATGAATCCTGCCGCTAGTAATTTGTCAATTTCTTCCTTTATTTTTGTAGCGTAAACTTCGTTATACGTGTAAGGGCGTTGTTTAGAAGGTTTCGCATCTGCAGTCATAGGGATTCGATGAGCGCATATGCTAGGTTCTACACCCTTAAGGTCTTTGTACGTCCAAGCAAACACATCTCGATATTCACGGATAAGGTGGATGAGTTCCTCTTCTTCCTCGTCTGATACGTCTTTCCCAATATACGTGCACCTCTCTTCTCCGTCTTCTATCGTTACAACCACTTTTTTGGTTTGTTCTTTGTTATCATAGGCTTCTCCGTCTCGTGCTTCTCGTTTAGGCATTTGAGTTGCTATTTTCCTTTCTTCCACTTCGTATCTTTTAAAATGTTCAGGAACTTCGAAGTGGTCTGGTTCAGGTTCCACTTTACTTGTGTCCTCTCTATGCTCATGCATTCTTGGGATAGTCTCAATTGCTAAGACTTCTGTCGGTTTTTCTTTCGATTCTTTTTGCATTGTTTCTAAATATTGTTCTTCAGAGTCGAACTCTGGTTCCATTTCTATGCTTTCGTACTCTTCTTTCTCCTCTTCCTCTACAATTTCTCCTGCTTCTACTTCTTGGAGGACAACCATGTAGAGGTTCACATCATATCCTTCCTCGTCTATACAGTCGTTCACCGTCAATACTTCTTCATTCACACAAACGTCTAATGTGGCTAGGATTTCCATCCAGCCATGTGGTTCAAAGAGTTCATCTGAAAAAATTTGAGGCATATAATCGGGGTCTTCTACCGATCGATAATTAGGGTGCCCTATTGGCCACATTTGTTTTTTACACTCCTCCTTCTTGGCTTCTTTGCACATCCACAACTGGGCATCCTCATGCATCCAAGATTGGTCACTTGATCCAGCACTGTGAATGGATAGGTCATCTTCTTCTTTATGGACTGGATTCCATTGTAGTGGAGGGACATCCCTATAAGCGAATGTGTGCAGGTTTATCTTGGTAGTGTTCCCTTGATGTTGGAGATATAATGAATCTCTGCCCCAATCTTGTACTACTCGCATCTGTCGCATGAATGGTCGTCCTAATATCATTTCATAATTGTTTGCTTTTTCGAACTTACAAATGGCCAATGTGTGTTCAAACTCTACTCCACACGTGGTTAACCTAATTCCTTCCAATATTCCTAGGGGTTTCTCTACATGTCCATCTGCTAATTGTAACTTCATGCGAGTGGGTCGTAAGGCTGGTTTACCCCACTTTTCCCAAAGTTCCTTCGTCGCAATTCCTACTCCGGCTCCAGTATCTAAGATGGCCTTGGTCATATACCCATTGTAGGTGACAGGTAAACAAGTATTACCTTCATCTCCTTCACTAAATTCTCCTACTTTATCAACTGGAACTCGTATTTTGGAGTGGTCTTCTTTTTCCTTTCCTTTCATTTCTCCTTTCTCAGCCGGTTGTTCTATTTGATTTGCTAGTTGTCTCCATAGATGCGGTCTAAGTTGAAGCAACTCTTCCACCGTCAATTTACATTGCACCTTTGTTTTCTTAAGTTCTGTTAGATTGTGTGAACTCTCTTCTGAGTTCCCTCTTTCTTTCCCATGCACTGTGGGTGCTCGTATTATTATCGACTCTCTTTCATATTTTCCCATGTAATTAGGCAATGTTGAAATGCTCATTGTTTCCTCTCTTTCTTTATCAAACCTTGACACTTCCTCATATGCTTCCTCTAGGTTATGATCTTGGTGATTGTCTGCTCCAATTATTTCCTCAAAAGGAGGTGGACTGATTCCATCCTTTTTCCATTGCTCATCTCTAATTCTTTTCCACAAATCTTTGGACCAATCTTCCTCTAGGTCGGGTATTATGGATACCTGTTCTTCTTGAGATTTCATTCGTTCATTTCGATCATCTTCTCGACTAGGTTCCTTATCCTTAGGTTGGATGCACGCATCATATAGGTCCTGGGCGATCCTTGTTTCAGGCAAAATTGGGATAGTCTTTTCTAAAGTCGCCTGTGCTACTTCTATGAGTTTTTTGCATATCGCCAGTCTTTCTTTCTCTAATTCCCCTTGAGGGTAGAGTCTTTCATGTTGTTCTAGGTTTGGTCCCATGTGGATTCTAGCTTGGTATGCTTTTAGCCACATGTCCAATTCCTCTGGCTTTGGGTCAGCTAGAATTGATTCTGGCTTCTTTGCCTCTGAACTAATTGGTGGTGTTTCAGGGGTCTCCTTATGCATTTGTTTTTCGTTATGTTTTCTAGAACCCTTTGCTTGTCTTTTGCTATCTTGGCTCTTACTTCTTGCCCATTTCTCCTTGAGCTTTTCTCGTCTTTCTTTCCATTTTTGTACTTTGGTGTTTTGGGTATTCTCACCTGAGTTCTCTGAATCCTCGACTACTTGAATGTTTGGTTCTACTGTTTTATTGTGCTCTGGTTTTTCTTCCGGTTTATTTCCTTTTTGTTGTTTTGTTTGAGCTCTAGTAATAGCTTTTAGCGGTACAGTGTACTCCTTATCACTTCCAGATTCTTCTATGACCTCTATTACGTTGATTGGTGCGGGACCTTGAGTTTTTGTAGGGTTCTTAGGGCAATCTCTGAAAAGATGTTCTTTCCCACAGTCACTACAATATCCTTCCCAAATCCTGGGTGGTGGAGGGTTGTAAGGTCGAGGACACTCCCGAATGAAGTGATCCCCTCCGCATCTATAACATGGTCCTCTCTGCACTGGTGGTCTAATAGGAGGTCTCAACGGTTGCTGTGTTTTGGGCATTGTATACATTAAAGTTGCAGTTTCCGCTCCATAGGTCTGATCAAATCCTTCATATCCATAATAGGCCATGTCATATGCTGGTTCATATTCCATCATGTTGGCTTCATATGGATAGTACTCTCCTGGTGGAGGTTCATACCCTTGGTTGGTTGATTCTACATTGGTCGCTATTGAAGCTGGTATTATGGCTCTTTCCAAGT
Organism: Ceratopteris richardii; assembly: GCA_020310875.1. NCBI lineage: Eukaryota > Viridiplantae > Streptophyta > Polypodiopsida > Polypodiales > Pteridaceae > Ceratopteris > Ceratopteris richardii. The sequence goes on along the minus strand of CM035432.1, from coordinate 17,185,145 downwards.
TTTCTTCTGGTTGAGTATACTTCACAGGTACAACTTGTTGAGGTTGTGACAATTGGGGTCCCAACACTGGTTGTGGTGGTGGGTACTGTGCTTGCTCGTATTGTCTCTGTGCTCCTACCGGATACGGATTGTATCTAGGCATCTCCCTACCAAGCTCTCTAGGTGGGTATCCATAAGGTCGGTATTGTGGTGGATTGACAGGTCGTGTTTGCCTATTAAAGGGACAGTTCTCAGTTGTATGATTGGTATATTTTTGCTCGATGTGACAGTATGAAGAAGTCCCTTGTTGTTGCTGTCTGTTGTGTGGATACATTGGTTGTGCACCGGCTCCTCCTCTGGTACACAAGTGTGTGGGATGTTCTCCTCCACATAAGTTACACCTCCTCAACATAGGCACTCTTTGAGCTGGATATTGGTAAGCTCTCTGTCCTTGGACTCCTAGTTTCTTAGCTAATAGTTCTGCTAGTTCTTCCATATTACTAGAATTGGACGTCACTGTGCTTCTTGAGTCTTCTGATTTTGTGAGGTCGGTAGTACCTTTGAGATCCTCGGCAAGGTTATCTTCCAAGTCGATGCACTCTTGAAGACACTCGCTCAATGTTTGCAGCCTTTTTACATACACTAGGGTTCTTAGGGTCCCGTTAGAGAGTCCATCTAAAAATAATGAAATCATCTTTTGTTGAGTCGGTCTCTCAGCCGTAGGACATCTATCCACGTATTGGTTGAACCTTCGGGCAGCTGTCTTCACAGTCTCATTAGGGTTTTGCTTAAAGCTATGGATTAATGAGGCAGAATTGTGTTTAATCCCTCTTTTTGTAAATTCTCCGATGAACTCTTGAAAGAATTGTTCCATGTTTCCAAATCGATTGGGATCTAAAGGTTGGAACCAAGTTAGAGCCGTTCCTGTGAGGGTGAGTCCAAAAGATTCATACTGCACAAAGAAGTCCTCTACTTGCTCCGCTCTTAGAACTTGTTTAAATTCAGCAATATGATCGTATGGCTCTCCTGATCCATCATAATGGTTTCTCATAAACTTAGCTACTTGGATTGGTCTCAATCTCCTCATTGGTTCAGGTGGTCTGGGCATTACAGGGAAAACCGGGACAGCTGGTCGTAATGGAGGTATTCCTGGCTGTCCTCCCACAGGTGGTCGTGGTCTGACTGGTGGTCGGAAATGGTTCCCCATCCCTGTGTGGGTCTGATTATGAGTGTGCTCACCTGGAGTTGCAAACTGTACCTGAGTACGGTTGGGCACACTTCTTTGACTAGTCTGTCCTGATGTGGTATGTTCCGTCTCTTGTTGATCTCCAAAAGGATTCTGCGAGGTAGTTGCCTGCTCCCTCTGAGGAAATACAGGCGCACCCATATATCTCAGCCGAGCCTTGTCTAGGACACCTACCGGCCAATATCTTCTTCGATTCTTATCTAGGTAAGTGAGTCTAGTTTCGTCCTCTGGGTCTTTTAACTCATAGAATGTCATGGGGCTCTCTCCTATTCCTTGAACGGGTACGTCAGTTTGAAGCAATAAGTCTGCTCCTTGAATCATGTAGACTTCCAACAGGTAGTCATCTTGAGGTATCAAGTCTCCTCTCAAGACCCGTGATACTTGTGATCTGCCTCTAGGGGTGGTCACTAATTCTTCAGAGTTGTTGGGATCCATGAACTCTCCTCTTTCATTGATTCTCTCAGGAAACTCAGTTACTATGTAGATGTGACCCATTTTGTCAATGTAAGCACCTCCTTCGTATTTGACAGCTGGTCGTGGTATGATGGTGACATCTTGTGCTGTTGCCATTCTGGCAACAGACCTGTTTAAGCCATCCAGGTAGATCGGAATCTCCTGGGTATTTGTGGACACATATTGTAAGGAGGTACGGTACTCACCTTCCACTGTAGACATGAAGTTCCTATGTGGTGCTGGACCCTGCATGTCTTCTGATGCCATGGGTATGTCTTCCTCAGATTCACTAGAGGTCTCTGAGTAGACGGAGTGGTGACTGACCTGAGCAGTACTTCCAATAGAAGAGATGACACTCCTTCGGCTACTTAGCACTCTTCCTGACCTCAAGTTCATTCACACACCTAAGCCTCCCTTTATGCTTCTTAGATTCCCCTTGGTTAGCTCTCCTAAAGGCTCAAAGTGTCTGATTAAAGAAAGGGTTTGTCTCGGCGATACCACTTCCTGACGATACTGCCCTCGGCGATACGACACCAGAGCTCCAAACGATACGATACCAGACAATCACACGATACGATACGAGACCAAGCCCACGATACGATATCAGGCACAGAGACGATACGATACCAGTGTGGTGTCGCGATACTTACTCTAGGAGGAAGCGATACGATACCACCGAATTTTTGGCCGATACGATACCTGTGACAGTATCACGATACGATCTCTAACTTCGACGATACGATACTAAGTATAGTATCGCGATACTTCCCTAGGAACTCCACGATACGATACTAGAGACTATGACGATACGATCTCACGATGGTATCGCGATGCCAAGGTCGATGACCAGCGATACGATACTACCGCAATAAGTGAGATCGCGATACTAATCTTGGCGATACGATACCACCGAAGTAGTGTCGCGATACCAAGACAAGCAGTCGACGATACGACACTTGAGAGGGCACGATCGCGATACCTAAGCAGTGTCGCGATACTAAAATCGTGTCGCGATACCACTGTATCAAACGATACGATACCACTCGGTAAGGTGAGGTCGCGATACTAGAAACTTCAGGCGATACGACACCACACTGGTGTCGCGATACCAAGTATTAGTACCGGACGATACGATACCTCTGCAGTAAGCGCGATCGCGATACCAACTTAGCGACACGACACCAACAATGGTATCGCGATGCCAAGATCGGTATCAAGCGATACGATACCACAGAAAAAGTACGATCGCGATACCAACTCGGGGTCACGATACCAAAAATGGTATCGCGATACCAAGGCAGGTATCAAGCGATACGATACTTCGGCGAGTATCGCGATACAAGGGAATTTTGGTATCGCGATACCAAAACTCAACCGATCGCGATACTCAAGCCAAAATGCAAGTTTTTCCAAAGATTTTTTTACCCCCTTGCTCTTCTCACTCTCCCCTTCCTTCCTAGACCTCTGTATCACACAAAAAAATAACTATAATATCAGTTTTCCCCCCCCGCGATACTGCGCAAACTTTTAATCATGCCTTTGATCATTCTTAAAGTGTTTTTGTCAGATGGATTGTGAGAATATTTACCTTGATACTGTCTTGCTTGTAATGTGAGCTCAAAACCTAACTGTAAAAGCCTGAAAGCCACGACACCAATCCCACGATACTGGTCGCTGCTCGCAAACGATACCAGAACACTGTGAAGTGTCAAATGAGCCAAATTTTTGGTTTTTATACTTTTTGACTGAACTTAAATTTTTTTGGGATTTTTGATGATTTTTTTGAGGATTTTGACCTACTCCTACTCCTCTTTCCCTCACTTCTCCTCTCCTTCTAACCTAACCCTAACTCTTCCTTCTCTTCCCTCCTCCTACACCTAAAACCTAAAACTTGTCACACACACCTCAAGGATGAGAAGTGACAAGTGCTGAAATGGAAGACTACTCGTCAATGAACAAATTCACCTCTACAAGTACGATTCGATCACACTTGCTCTCTAACTATCACGAAGGCAACTTGGTGGAGTGCCTCCCCGGCAACGGCGCCAAAAACGTGTGTACTTAAGCCGCAATGACTCAAGGACTTGTACCAATGAGACTATACCTCGATTGCCATACAAGTGCATATAGTGGAGTTCTTTTCACACACATTTAATTATCAATCCTAAGGAGTGACTTACCAAGTGTATGAAGACATTTGCACACGTGATAGAAAATGAAGTGAGTTAGCTATCCAAGCAAGAGAAAAGACTAATACTACCCACACCTACTGAAAAACTGGAAGTGTTGCCGCAAGCCCACTTTCAGCAGTTTTGGTTTTTTGAGGTTTTCTCCCAGCCCAGAACTCCAAACATAGGCAATAGGGTACTCGTTTCGAAGCTCTCGACAAGACGAATCCAACGGTGGTGGTTTCACTCAATTCTGACCACTCTGCTGCAAGTTATGGCAGAAACAGTGAATTACGGGAACTACAAACACCCGCGTTTTTGCTTCTCCAAGCTTATGCACGCACTACAGCCACTCAAAACAAGGGGGAAGGGGTAGACAACAGTCCTACACTTGCATTTCAAGCCTCACACACACATACATAAGCAAAATGAAGATCAAAATCAGCAAGGAAGAGGCAAACTCGAAATTTCAGAAGTGCTCTTCTTCACAATGACAAGAAGTAGTCCTTTACAATGAGTCACTTTTGACTTATATACTAGTGCCCTAAGTTTGGTCCTTTCACACAAGAGACCGGCACTTTATTCACTAAATTGCTAACTTCCTACTAATATACATGGGTAATTCACTATTCTTCTGAGGGGATGCATCTAGAGGACTCCTCTAGTGCATTTACAATGGAAAATATGTACAAAGGTGGTTATGTTACAAAAATTGTGTGTCCAAATCGGAAAAATTTTGGGGCCCGTCTTTTTTCTCTGCTTTCTGCGCTCTTTAGCTCTGCAACACTCTCCCCCTCTTCGTCTCTGTCGTCCCTTGACAGACTTTGCTTCGCGAACGCGTCCCGTGGGTAGTGTTGTCTGCTTCTTGATCTTGCATTACGTTTTAGAGGCGCTTCAGCTTTTCCACTGCACGCTCCCCTTGGTCAGTGTTGTCTGCAGTTAAACAGACATGCAGATTCGATGGCCTTCTTGATTCAAGCTCTACAACTCGAGAGCCTGATGTAGCTGTCTTGCCTGTTGACTCGGGTTGCCACGCACGCCACCAGTGACTAGGAATGTGCTGTTCTTAGTCACCCTCTTCAACTTTTCAGCCTCTACCCCTTTCTAACTTTTGGTCCTACTCTGATGTTTGAAAAATCCACTACTCAGGACCCTGGGGTTTAGCTTTGTAGCCTGGTGCGTGCCCCTGTGGGGCTCTGTGCAGAGATGGGTGTTGCGCCCCTGCGGGGCTTCCTGCAGAGAGTGGTCCTTGATCATTTGATGTTTTATCTTTTACTGCGCATTTTTGGACTTGGACCTTCTTCTTCTTTTCTTTTTGCTTGATTGTCCCTCTACAACAGGCTTATCTTGGTACATTATGGGCATACCGATTGGCCTATAAAGAGACGGGGTATTCTCCCTTTCAACTAGTTTATGGCCTCGTTCCCATTAAACCATTTGAGTTCACCAAAGGCTCTATCCGAACGGAAGGAGTTGAGAAAAATGGGATAGAAGTTCCAGCCCGACTAACTGCTTTGCATAAACTGGAAGAATAAAGGATTTTAGCCTCCAAACAGTTAGAGAAGATTCAGATACAAAGAAAGGAGACTCATGACAAAAATTTATGGCACAACAACTTGAAGCCTAGTGATTTAGCTCTACTACACAGACCACAGATTTCTACTCAAACCAAAGGAAAATGGATCCCTCACTGGGAAGGACCTTTTCGCATTTCGAAGATGCTGCAGTGGGGTGTTGTGCAGTTAAAAACACTCGATGACGACACCCTGCCATTAGTAAATATTTCCAGACTCAAAGCTTATCATAAAATGTCATAACAATCGCACTTTCATAAATTTTGTTCCTAATAGTTTTGGGTTTTTTTTTTTAATAATAAAATAGCATAATTATAAATGCTAACGCATTTTGGGCGACATTTTTCTTTTTTTTCATTAAGCACTCAATTCAATTAAAAATCACTAAATGGAAATTAGGCGTCAATTTTTTTTCATGGCTCTTATT